>BPLQ01007986.1:1287169-1452169 GCA_021605075.1 Caerostris darwini | reverse complement strand
TGTTTATATTATCTTCCAGTGTATACGTATTCCTTGACAGCGTAATCCTCAGCATGATATAATAGTCGCGAGTATAAAAAAATAAATTATTATTCCACTTCAATTGAAGAATAATCTATTTTTAAAAGAAAAATAAATTATGCCTTAGAAAAAGAAAACATTAATCTCTTTTTATTACTCGTCATAAATTTTAAAAATAATTCTATAAAATTCTTCATTTATTTTAAACAATTGTAAATTTAGTTATTTTACAGTTTACATAACAATTGAAAATGAAATATGCATATAAAAGAATTTAAAAAATCATTTCTAATTTTTAACTCTTTCAACAAAAACATTTTTATGTAATAAACAAATGAATTATACGATGCAGCTAAAAATATTAAAATATATTGTTCTGACTATTGTGAAAAAAAAAAAAGATTCTTTCAACTTTAGTTCTACTAACAAATTTTGAAATAGCTGATTCGAAAAATTATTTTATTTATGGGAAAAAAGAAAGAAAGATAAAAAGAAAAGCTTTTTAGTAAAACTCATTTTTGACATATATTTTCAACAAATAAGTTATTTTCTAAAAGACAAAACAAATCAACAAAATAAATAAGTGAATTTTTATGCATCTAATCAAATGTTCTACTTTATATTTTGCCGTACGCAGTTTCGTTTTGGGAACACATAAATTTCAAGTTTTTTTCTTTCAAATAAAAATAATGAACAATTCGACCTTCCAAACTTCAAAACTGCACGGGTATGTCAATAAAATAGATCACTTTTTGAAAAAAAGAAAAAAATATGAATACTATTGTTGCCTTTCCATTAGCTTATACATTTTTAAGGAAGACTATCAAATACAAATATCAAAATTTATTTTAAAAAAATGCGTTTTTCAAAAGGTTCTTCTTTCACAAACAAAATATTCAAAGTTTTTTTTTCCTCATTATTTTCGTATTATAATAGCAAATATTCACAATTTTAACTTGGTGTTTTCAAAACCAACAGAGGCGAATTTAATTTCCAGTGAATTCTATTTCACACTTTACATACTAAAAAAATAGAACAATTATAAACTAGCGATAAAACCTTCTAATTAAAATGATAGTTTTTTTTTAAAATTGTGAAGTTTTTAATATGATTTTAAGGAATAAAAAGAAAAGCAAATAGTAAAATCTACCGAAAAAAAAAAAAAAAAAATGGTTATGTTTGGCTAGGTTTGTGAAGTGGTGAATGCTTCTACTAATGTTGTTTTTACTAATGTTGGTTTATTAATATTTTCCTTAAAATAGATGCTTTTCAATTCAGCGCATATTCTGAGTGATTAAATTTGATTATTCTTATTCGACATAACAGAAATATTTCTTTGTTTCTTTAAAAATAGAAGGTAAAATTTAAAATGGTTATTTTTGGATTCCTTTCATTTGAAGGAAAAAGTAAGAATCATGTTGTTGTGTCATATGAGCCTGATCTCAAAGCACTCTAGTGCTCTGTGCCACAGGCTTCGGGTTTCGTGTCCCTGACGAGATCATGGATGTTTGTAGTGGTTTAGAATCCACTTAAAGCCAAAGGTCCCTGTTTAATATGACTGCAGTAGAGCCTAGGGTTAACAACCCTAAACTCAAAAAAGAAAACATCTATCACAAAATCTGCCAGTCATAAATATACATATTTTTTTATTTCATTCATGTATGCAT
This sequence comes from Caerostris darwini, assembly GCA_021605075.1. Taxonomy (NCBI): domain Eukaryota; kingdom Metazoa; phylum Arthropoda; class Arachnida; order Araneae; family Araneidae; genus Caerostris; species Caerostris darwini. The sequence goes on along the minus strand of BPLQ01007986.1, from coordinate 1,450,481 downwards.
ATATATATCATCATCATTAGCGCAACAGCTCAGTGTGGGCCAAGGCCGTCTACCTACTGGAAGATTTCGAGAAGAGAGATGTTTTTCTTTTTACGGGATAGGGTTGTCAGCTGTACGCTCAACAGTCATATGAGACCGGAACCTACGGCTTAAAGTGGATTTCGAACCACTACAAACATCCATGGCACCGCCGGGACTCGAACCCGAAACCTGTGGTACCGAGCGCCAGAATATATATATATAAGAATTCATATATATCTATATAACAGGTGGGCTGAAAATTTCAAAGGCGGGCACATAGATGGCGCTACTAGTATTAAATCCATATGATTTTTAGTTAGCCCTATCCTTCAAAAGACAAGTGCAAAAATTTCACAGATGTAGCACTATGAACAGCCTTCATAAGCCTATGAACATTTAAGCCCACCTGTTATATAATGAACTTTCAATTTTTATAAAAGATTTTGATGAGAATTAAATTTTTATAGAGATTTAGTCCTTTGTTAAATAGTCCTTTGTTTAAATAATCCTTTAATGAATGGAAATATTTTATTTATTCCACTTATGATTAAAGATTGTTGTGAAAAGTATTCAATTTTCTAATACGTTATGCTGAAAAAGTATATTAAAATTATTTTTCCTGTTTATTCTATCACAAATGATAAACTATTTATAGCTTCACAAAATTTAAAAATTAGTTCTAACATATTAAATTACACTCTTTAATATTCAAATACATCGTGTATATTTTGAATTAAAATTTCTGAACTCTCTGGGAAAATTTTGTTATTCTTAAATTCCCTTGGATTATTAATACCGATGTTTAAAATAATCTAAAATAATTTTTAGTTTAAAATTATTCAAAAGTTTACAGTGTGTCAGACTTAAATAGTGCATTGGATTAAATTTCTATCTTGAAAATTTCCTGTTTCTCTTTCCTTATTATCCTTTTATTTTCCATGTATGGTTATTACATAAGGGATTAAAATATTAGTTTAATTTTAAAATTCATTATTTCCAACATGTGCGAATTATAATATCCTCTTATAATTTTTATGAAATGAGTATTATTCCTGAATAATTATATTGTATGAATTGCAATTAATTTTTTACATGTCTGTATCTGGAATATAATTTTAAGAGGTTTGTAGAAAATTTATTAGTTTTTGCATATGATCGTGAATTTTATTTCTACATTTGCCGTCATAATGAAAAAAAAATCATTCTAATGTTTTTAACAATGCATATATAAAAAGTTTGCTAACACAGTTTTTTTTATTGAATATCTATATTTCTATATGTTTGGGAAATTCTTACACTATAACTGTGCTTTCTCCTATGCATTGCAAGGGCGTGGGAGAAATATAAGAAACATTAGCGTTAGACAATTCTCAGTTCGTGGTCTATCACTCATCATGATGGAACAACTTATGGTATAGTTCATATTCAATCTGTAGGTATTTCGACATGCAAAGGTCGCACAGACATTTGCTAATTTACTGAGTCTCATTATACATGATACCGAATATCTGCTATCAGATTTCAGTGACAGGTTGTTCTCATTACTACAAAACACTAATGGCATGTAATATAACAAAGTACAATAAAGCTTGTCTGCTGTCAAATTTGAGTGATATGTCTTATTATATATTTGCCAAATAACGTACATTAATCTTTCCTATCACCAATCTCGATGGAACAATTCATGGCATAGTTCATATTCAATCTGTAGGTATTTCGAACTGTGAAGGTCGCAGAGACATTCGCTAATTTCTCGAGTCTCATTATACATGCTACTGACTATGAATGGGGAGAATGGAATGCCAAAACTCTTCGCATGAGAAAAGAAATGCAACAATATACATATATAAAGATTAGTTTTTTTAGTTACATAGTTTGAATTTCGCTCTTCTAAATCCAAAATCCAAAATTATTCTTAATGAGGTTAAATAATTCGAGTATTTCTAAATTTTTCTAAATCACAGTTTCCAGAACAATTCGTTCGTGATCTTCCGAAACTTTCCAGCACCAACTGCCAGGGAAGATTCGAGATTTATTTGTTCTGATGAAATTCGAATCTCGGCCTTCCCCCTTCTAAGAGGACTTCCCAAATTAAAATGTTTGAAGTGTTTACGGTCGTCGGAAGGGGACTCGCACAGTAAAACATCGACATCTCGAGTGTTTGCGCATTCAGTATGCAAGATTGCGTTGGGCTCGAGTGTTTCCACAGCTCCGGGCGGTTTTCCAAGAATCACGAACTTTAATTTCGCATTTAAATTCAGTAAGGGCATTAGGAACTGCTGATGCTGCTTATTAAAATCTCTGAAAATATTTGTGCCTTTCGTTTTAATTTGCGATGTCAGAAAGCATTAGGATCGATGATATGATCCTGTCTTACACAATCTTAGAGGAATTTGTTTTTGGTGTTTTAAGGAGGTTCGCAGGATTTTGTGAGATTAGATTTTTATCCATATGCACAAGCTACTTGTAAATGTAGGTTGGATATTTCATGAATAACCCTTAAGAGCTATAAGTAGTGGCTTCTGAGATTAAAAAATTCATTGTTTTCGAATAGTTTATTTTTTAGTTTTACGATAATGTTCTTTTTAAAAATGTATGGATTTGTTAAGTTCCTGGTTACATGTACAGATTAAAACTTCACCGAAAAAACCCTCAAAGTTTTTCTAACATAGCCGATCTAGCCGATTACCCTTTTGATATTTGTGTTTATCAGATGATTTGTGTCGTTGCTGCAGCTCATGCACACTCCGGATCTTGAACTATTTGTTTCTTTCTTTTGTGTTTTCATTTTAATGTCTATGCAGTTGATCTCAATGCCTCCAATTTTGATGCTGAAATGTTTGCCATAAGAAATACAATTTCAAATCTTCTTGGACTAAGTACTAATCTTAATAAAACAGTTATCTTTATTGACTCCCAAGCTGCAATTTTGGCCACTGTCTCATACAGCTACTGATTTCCGATTCTCGACAGGACATGATTGGTGTAGCTACTAATGATGTCTGCCTTCTGTGCTCGACAAGTAAAACCATGGACTTTTTACATTCGCCAACATGCACTGCTCTTGATTTTATGACTTTTAAATCTGACAACTTTGACAAGGCTAAATTTTATTGGGCTGCTAGAGTTCTTATGGCAGATATCGCTACAGTTTGATGAAGGAAAAAAAAACCCTTTTTTGTTTTCAGTAATATAAATGTGAAGTACTTAAAATTTACGTATAGCGAATGCTATTCTGGTTTTATTATAAAATTTGAATATGTTTCTATGAAGCACATAGTATTTTACGTGTAGAATTATTGTTGTGACTTTTTTTTTTATGTAAAATAATTCTGTTTCTAGTTCATTCCTTGTCAATTTTGCTTTTTGTACTGACATGTGCTTTTTTTCATATACATATATATATATATATATATATGTATATTTAAAAGAATTATTCTTTTAGTTACATAATTTGAATCTCTTCTAAGTCCAAAATCCAAAATTATTCTTAATGACGTTAAATTATTCGAGTATTTCTAAATTTTTCTAAATCACAGCTCCCAGAACAATTCGTTCGTGGCCTTCCAAACTTTCCGGCACCAACTGCCAGGGAAGATTCGAGATTTATTTGTTCGGATGAAATCCGAATCTCGGCCTTCCCGCTTTAAGAGACCTTCCCAAATTAAAATGTTTGAAGTGTTTACGGTCGTCCGAAGGGGACTCGCACAGTAAACATCGGCGTCTCGAGTGTTTGCGCATTCAGTATGCAAGATTGCGTTGGGCTCGAGTGTTTCCACAGCTCCGGGCGGTTTTCCAAGAATCACGAATTTTAATTTCGCATTTAAATTCAGTAAAGGCATTAGGAACTGCTGATGCTGCTTATTAAAATCCCTGAAATATTTGTGCATTTCGCTTTAATTTGCGGTGTCAGAAAGCATTAGGATCGATGGCATCATCTTGTCTTACACTATCTTAGCGGAATTTGGTTTGGTGTTTTAAGGAGGTTTGCAGGATTTTGAACGATTAGATTTTTATCCATAAACACGAGCGACTTGTAAATGAGGATGAATATTTCATGAATGTCCCTTAAGAGCTATAAGTACTGGCTTCTGAGATTAAAAAATTCATTTTTTTAGAATAGTTTATTTTTTCAGTTTTACGATAATATTCTTTTAAAAATGTACAGACTTTTAAAGTTCATGGTTACATGTACGCATCATAACTTCACCAAAAAACCTCAAAATTTTCCTAACATACACGCATACAAAGATACACATATACTCACAGTAACTACTGTGATATATGTGATGTAAAGCTAAGTTTTGTGTAGTAAAACATTTAATAGTAGACATAGTATACATTTTCATAGTAGTGATAACGTTTATTTTTTTTAACTTTTTAATAAAACAATAGTGATGAAATATTTCATAAACTAATATAAAAAATAAAACATAGATTTTTACTTTAATTTTCATTAAAATTTTGTAATTCATTCTCGCAATACATTTATTTTCTAGTGAACATCTTTAATGATATTTACATACATAAACATATTGACAATTACAATAAAAATCTTGACAATTACAGTAAAAATGACAATTACAGTAATTTTATTGACAATTACAATAAAAATCTATGTCTTATTTTGTTGCTTTTAGATAAAAAATAATTCCTTAAAGGTAAATGAACAATTTTAATGCTGTCATATATGAACATGTATATAGTATTTCACCAATAATTAAATATAGTATGAGAATTAATTACAAAATTTTATGGACAATTACAGTCTAATTTTATTGACAATTACAGTAAAAAATCTGCCTCATATTTTTTTACTTTTACAGAATAAAAACTAGTTTAAATATAAATGAAAATTTAAGTAGATTAACAATTATCACAAAATTTAAATAAAATAAAATTAGTGTTTAAGTGTTTTTTTTTTTTTTTTTCAAATTTCTTTTATGTTCTATTAATTCATTTTTAAATACATAGAAAATAAAAATAAACGAACCAGCAGAGGATTATTTTTTGAAAAAAAAAAAAAAAAAAAAAAAAGGGGGAACGATCCTGATTAAACAGGATAATAATTTTTTGCCGACGAATAATGAGCACATTGGAAGGAAAGGAATTGAGTATGAATGAAAAACAAGTTGAGAGTTATAATCTGATTATCCATCTTATGCTCTGAGAGGTTTTTGGTTTAAAAATTAACTTAAATGTAACACCAAAATTAATTACTTCTCACAATATTTTTTGAAAAAAAATAAAGTAATTTTCTACAGCTACACGTAATGCAATTTTAATTAAAGATATATTTCTGGTACACTTTTTTTTTTTTTTTTTTTTATCAAAAAGTAAAAAAATTAAAATTGCTTCTTCAAAAGTACTTTTTTTTCATTAATATTCCCAAATTTTTTTTTCATTTTAAATTTCGTTTCGTACTGAAAATGAGTTGGATTAGGGCATAGATTTATACCGTAATTTTCATTAAAATTTTGTAATTTATTCTCATAATACATTTAATTTTTAATTTCACCCGAAATTAAATATATTATGAAAATCAATTACAAAATTTTATTGACAATTACAGTAAACATTTTGACGATTACAGTCTAATTTTATTGACAATTACAGTCTATTTGTATTGGCAATTACAGCTTATTTGTAATGGCAATTACAGTCTAATTTTATTGACAATTACAGTAACAATCTATGTCTTATTTTTCTTGCTTTTACACAACAAAAACTATCTTAAATATAAATGAAAATTTATCTAGATTAACATTTATCACGAAAATTTAAATAGAAAGGAACTGTTCAAGTAGTTTTTTTTTCAAATTTCTTTTAAGTTCTATTAATTCATTTTTAAATACAGAGAAAATAAAAATATATATGCAAGCAGCGGATTATTTTTTTAAAAAAAGAAGGGGAACGATTCTGATTAAACAGGATAATAATTTTTTGTCGACGAATAATGAGTACTAGTAGGAAAGGAATTGTGTATGAATGAAAAACATGCTGAGAGTGATAATCTGATTATAAATCTTACGCTCTTAGAGATTTTTGGTTTTAAGAATTAACTTAAATGTAACACCAAAATTAATTACTTCTCAGAATATTTTTTTGAAAAAAAATAACTTAACATTCTACAGCTACACGTAATGCAATTTTAATTAAAGATATATTTCTGTTGCACTTTCTTTCTTTCTTTTTTTTTTTTTTTTTTTGCTTTCTATCAAAAAGAAAAAAAAATTAAAATTGCTTCTTCAAAAGTACTTTTTTTTTAAACTGATATTCCACAAATATTCTTTTTTTTTTTTTTTTTTTTCGAATTCCTTTTCGCGCCTCAAAATGTGTTGGGATGAAATAAACTACTGAAAACTTAATTCGATTTTCTTTATTTTTTAAGAAAGAAAATAACACTTTTGTGGACTTGCCATTTTTTTCTTCTTTTTTCAGTTTCTTGTGAGCGCAAATCTAAATTAGTCTCTCACCGTTTTCCATCTATTTCCATTTTCTCTTTTAACTCTGTTCTCAGCATCTACCCGTCTAAAAAGCAGTTTAAGTAAACGACAATAGCCCTCCTCTTTAATCTGCGTTTCGTCTCTCACTCTTAAGAGTGTGCAAGAGAGAGTGGGTTAGAGCAATTGTTGATTTCAGTTACCAATCTTCGGGGGTGAGAAGTGTTGGAATCTGAACCGTTCCCATAATCAGTTCTTCCATTTTGGAATTCATTAGGAAATGCTTCCTGCTATGGATTAAATTCTTTTTTTCTTCTTTTTTCCTTCTTTTTTTTCGAACAGCAGGGGAAAAAAGAAACAGGAATGTAATTGAAAATGCAAGTCTTGAGAAATCTCGGCGAAATGCAATATTTTTTAGTGAAAAATAAAAAATTAAAAAAAGCAGATGAAAAAGTACATCAGAAGAGAATGGAACAGAAAATCGTGGAACGTTAGCAGGATTTTTTTTTTAAATCTGAAATTTTACTAATTTAAGAAAAATCATCTGTTTTAAAAAGAATGTAAAAGTTTTAAATTATATTTTCTATTTGAAACAAAAATATATTGTGGAACCTTTTTATACATTAAAATTATTTAAAATAAGTCTTGTTAAAAGAAAGAAAATAATGATATTTATCATCTTGTAATGGCTTGTAACATCCTATATTAGACTTATAACAGTTTCAAAGAGTGTGTCCCTTTCAGGTTTATGGGAACAATATAATATTTATTTATTAGCACTGTATATATACACTGAAGTGACAAAAGTCGTAGGATACCTCTTAATATCGTGTCGGCCCTCCTTTCGCCCGGCGAAGTGCAGAAACTCGACGTGGCATGGAATCAAAAAGTCGTTGGAAGTCTTCTGCAGGAATATTGAGCCATGCTGTCTCGATAGACGTCCATAATTGTGAAAGCGTTGATGGTGCAGGATTTTGGGCACGAACAGACCTCTCGATGATGTCCCATAAATGCTCGATGGGATTTATGTCGGGCGATCTAGGTGGCCAGATCATTCGTTGGAATTGTCCAGAATGTTCTTCAAACCAATCGCGAACAGTTGTGGCCCGGTGACATGGCGCATTGTCATCCATAAAAATCCCATCGTTGTTTGGGTACATGAAGTCCATGAATGGCTGCAAGTGATCTCCAAGTAGCTGAACATAAGCATTTCCAGTCAATGTTCGGTCCAGTGGCACCAGAGGACCAAGTCCATGCCATGAAAAAACAGCCCGCACCATTACGGAGCCACCACCAGCTTGAACAGTGCCTTGCTGACAGTTTGGGATCATGGCTTCGTGGGGTCTGCGTCACACTCGAACCCTACCATCAGCAATTACCAACTGAAATCGTGACTCATCGGACCAGGCCACGGTTTTCCATTCATCTAGGGACCAACCGATATGCTCACGTGCCCACGAGAGTCGCTGCAAGCGATATCGTTCTATCAGTAAAGGCACTCGAGTCGGTCTTCTGCTGGAATAGCCCAAGAAAGCCAAATTTCTCCGCACAGTTCTAACAGACAAGTCCCTTGTACGTCCCACATTGATTTCTGCGATTATTTCACGCAGTGTTGTTTGTCTGTTAGAATTTACGACTCTTTGCAGACGTCGCCGGTCTCGGTGGTTAAGTGCAGGCGGTCGATCACTGCGCTGTCCATGGTGGGATGTTATGCCTGAAATTTCATACTCTCGGCACACTCTTGACACAGTGGATCTGGGAATGTTGAATTCCCTGACGATTTCCGAAATGGCATGACCCATGCGTCTAGCTCCAACTAACATTCCGCATTCAAAGTCTGTTAATTCCCGTCGTGCGGTCATCATCACGTCAAAACCTCTTCACATGAATAACTTGAACAGAAATGAAAGCTCTGCGAAAGCACTGCGCATTTATACCTGTTCTACGCGATGCTACTGCCATCTGAAAATTTGCATATTGCTATCCCATGACTTTTGTCACTTCAGTGTATCTATATATACAAATAATGTACTCTGAGTTATTATACAAAGAAATTAAATATTAAAATAAAATTTGGTCACAAGTGCATGATTAAATCACAAGTACAGTTCAAAACTTTCTCTCTTCTTCACCAAAAACCTCCTTTGAGGACAATTCGTCAAGAAAGGGGACAACCTCTCTCTATTCTATTATAATAGTCATTTCTCATCTCCTGGTCCATCACCAATCACGATGAGGCAACTCATGGTATAGTTCATATTCAATCTGTAGTTTTTCGACCTGTGAAGGTCTCCCAGACATTTGATAATTTCCTGAATCTTATACACGGTACCGAATATCTGCTATCCGATTTGAGGGACAGTTTATTCTCATTAGTACAAAACAATAATTGCACTAACACGCTTCTTGTGAGCGAAAAATCTAAATTAGTCTCTCTCTAAGTTAGTCTCTTTTAATTAGTCTCTCACAGTCTTAGTCTCTCTAAGTTAGTCTCTTTTAATTAGTCTCTCACAGTCTTAGTCTCTCTAAATTAGTCTCTTTTAACTCTGTTCTCAGCATCTACTGTCTAAGAAGCAGTTTAAGCAAACGACAATAGCCTCCTCTTTAATCTGCGTTTCGTCTCTCACTCTTAAGAGTGTGCAAGAGGGAGTGGGTTAGAGCAATTGTTGATTTCAGTTACCAATCTTCGGGAGTGGTGGAATCTGAACCGTTCCCATAATCAGTTCTTCCATTTTGGAATTCATTAGGAAATGCTCCCTGCTATGGATTAAATTCTTTTTTTTTTCTTCTTTTTTTTCGAACAGCAGGGGAAAAAAGAAACAGGAATGTAATTGAAAATGCTAGTCTTGAGAAATCTCGGCGAAATGCAACATTTTTTAGTGAAAAATAAAAAATAAATAAGCAGATGAAAAAGTACATCAGAAGAGAACGGAACAGAAACTCGTGAAACGTTTGCAGATGTTTTTAAATCTGAAATTCTACTAATTTATGAAAACCGTCTCTGTAAAAAAAATATAAAAGTTTTAAATTAAATTTTCTATTTGAAACAAAAATATATAGTGGAACCTTTAATATATATGAAAATTATTTACAATATTTCTCATTAAAAGAAAATAGCAATATTTATCATCTTGTTTTAATATATATATATATATATATATATATATTCAAATCAGTTTTTATGCGTTACTTTTTAATGCTGTCCTTTTTTGTTCTTCATTTTGTGATTTTTTTTGTGTTATATGTAAAAAAACTAGAATTGTGTCTGCCAATAAGGCCTTTTTTGGATTAAGAAATCTATTTAAATCACAGTTCATAAGAAGAAAAACTAAATTCTTGTTATATAAAACCTTTATTAACCCTATTTTCGTCTGTGGCTCTGAAACTTGGATTTTGGCAAGATCTGATGAGACCCAATAGGGGATATATGAGAGGATGTTTTTTAAGGGCTATTCTTGGAGGTGTTAGAGAAAGTTATTATTGGAGAAGATTTTATAACGCAGAAATATATAAATGCTATAAAGACCCAGATAGTATAAAATGTATTAAGATCAATAGATTAAACTGGTCTGCTCATATATTTAGAATAAATGATTTAAACCCTGTAGAAAGGCTCGTTTTCGCATAGCCACAGGGACAAAGAGGAAGAGGACGACCCAGGTTATGATGGATAGACACAGTTGAGAAGTAATTTGCTGTACTAGGTATTAAGAATTGGAGGACCCTTGTCACCCAGAGGAATGCATGGAAAATTTTTCAAAGGAAAGTCTTGGCCAACACGGGGCTGTCATGCTATCGATGATGATAATGATGATAGATAAAAAAACTCCATCAAATGCATATTATAACTAAATATTAATATAAAAATGCAACTAAAATAAAAAACAACAGATGGCGTTAACATGCAAACGGTCCTCCACCCGATATTACAAATCATCACATTATCACGAAAGTTATTAGATGTGAGGTAGCATCTTCAAGTGAGGAAAGTGATTTTGAACCATTTCTCTACAAAAAAAAAATCAAGCGGTCTGTATTTCAGTTGGCGACCTCAATGCCCTATGGTACTACAGTCTTCAGGTTAGTGATTCAGTATGCCCGTAAATCATAGGTACCGGTCTAATTAGTTTAAAATGTGCTCAAAATGACAGTAGAAAGTCAAACCAAACCAAAGCGTTTAAGGAGACAAAGAACTCAGTATGAGCAACTTACTGACTTTGAACAATGCTGTGTAAGACCTTGTTCACAGCATAACAATAAAATTAAAATTTCATCATTCAATGTGATATGGAAAGCCTACTATAGTAATCCTTTACAAGCAGATCATGCTTGGGCTGGATGAAGAGGCTTAGTGATACGTTAATCAATAACGAGCATTTATAAAATATGAATTTCCTTCAGATAGTTAAATGCATTTTTGCTTATTTATATTAAAACAAATTTTAAACATTTCAAAAGTAACTCTGTATTTTTTTCAAAATAAAACCATAATCAATACTTTTTTGAAACGAATACAGAAGACATTTTCTATGCTGAATTCTTATGGGCGATTTGATGTACAACTATTTTCGGCATTTATTGCTCTCGATAAATATTTTCGATTCACAAAATAATAGGATATTGCTCTAAGGGATTCGGAACAAAACAGGAAAGTAGTCATTAATTAAACTTCACTCTGAACTGAGAACACATTTTTTTGTTCCCTTTCTGATAACGAGAATAAAGAAAGGGAACCTATCTCTTATCCCGCACTATTGTGTAGGCTCGCCTTTCAATTATGAAATGATTTTTTTCCTTTCAATTATGAAATGATTTTTTTTCTTCCTTGACACTTTTGTCTCGGTACAACATAATGTAATAAAATCCACGGAAAAATGGATGCCAAAACTGAAAGGATGGTACAAAAAAAAAAAAAAAATAAAAAATCTTATTCCCTGTTAGTTTACGACACACCGGGTTTCACGGGAATTAAGCGCTTTTACTAGAAAAAAAAGGGAAAAAGACAGGGAATTCTACTTAAATTAATAAGAATACTCAGCCTTGCCTGTCTCGTCCCATAAAAAACGAGCATTTTGTCTCGGTACAACATAATGGAGTAATAAAATCCACGGAAAAATGGATGCCAAAACTGAAAGAAGATGGTACAAAAAAAAAAAAAAAAAAAAATCGGTTTTCGGTTAGCTTCAGCGAAAGCTGCGTCAAATCTTATTCCCTGTTAGTTTACGACACACCGGGTTTCACGGGAATTAAGCGCTTTTACTAAAAAGCCAAAGAAGAAAAAAAAAGGGGTTTTGTTTCTCTATAGTTGAATTTAAAAATGAAATTTCTAATTAACTTAGGAGTGAAAGAGAAAAGGTATGCGAAGTAAAATAAGGTGCAATGAAATCCATATGTCTTTATCCATTGTTCTATGAGAAGGTTATTTCAAAGTACAAATGCAATAACACAATGAAGAAACATGCAAGTTATTTCTTTGCAAAACATGAATTATAAAGTAATTCTTTTGATGCTTATATAGGGAATTTTTTCATATTATCTCAATGTTAATTCATCAAGAATAGAATTGGTGTTATTAAAAATCTATATATTTATTCTTTTTTAATTAGAACCTGCCTTTTACCTGTGTACTCATTTAATCTTCTTTTAATATATACATTGTGTATAATTCTTTTCATACTTATATAGAGAATCTTTTCATATTATTTCAATCCTGATTCATTAAGTATAGGATTGCTGTTATTAAAAATCTTTATATTATTTCTTTTTTTTATTTGAAGCTGATTTTCTTATTCATGTACATGCATTCGATATTCCTTATAATATATATGCCTATGTAATTGTTTTCATCCTTATATAAGGAATATTTGCAATTGTATTTCAATGCTAATTCATAAAAAATAGAATTGCTGTTATTAAAAGTCGTGGATTTATTTCTTTTTTCTTTAATTTGAAGCTGATTTTCATTCATATATGTGCATTTGTTCTTCTTTATTATATGTATATCTTTTCATACTTATATAAGGAATCTTTTTATATTGTATTTCAATGCTAATTCATCAAAAATAGGATTGTTGTTAATGAAAGTTCCGCATTATTTCTTTTCTAAAACTTTTTTCAGTTTATTCAGATAGTTAAATATATTTTTGGTAAATTGCATTAAAACATATTTTAAACATTTCAAAAGAAACGTTCTGCAGTTCTTTCAAAATAAAACCATCATCAATAATTTTTGAAAGACATTTTCTATGCGGAATTCTTATGGGCGATTTGATGTACAACTATTTCCGGCATTTATTGCTCTCGCTAAATATTTTTGACTCACGAAATAATAGGATATTGCTCTAAGGGATTCGATACAAAACAGGAAAGTAGTCATTAATTATCTTATTTCGCCTAGAATGAAACATTAGGATAATATTCTCAAACTTTCATAAGATTATTAATATTTATAATGTTAACGAAGTTTGAGAATATTATCATAATGTTTCATTCTTGAATGCAGAATTTCATTAAGATTTATAACATTTAAACACATTTTAAACATTTCAAAATAAACTTTTATTTAATTCTTAAAAAATAAAAAATAAATAAATAAAAAAAAAGCATCAATACTTTTTGAAAAGATTTTTCTACAGACATTTTCTATGCGGAATTCTTATGGAGGATATGATGTACAACTATTTCCGGCATTTATTACTCTCGATAAATATTTTTGATTCACAAAATAATACGATATTGCTCAAAGGGATTCGGAACAAAACAGGAAAGTAGTCATTAATTAAACTTCACTCTGAACTGAGAACACATTTTTTTGTTCCCTTCTGATAACGAGAAGAAAGGAAGGGAACCTATTTCTTATCCCGCGCTATTGTGTAGGCTCGTTGCGAAGATTTCCTTTCAATTATGAAATGCTTTTTTCTTCCCTGACACTCTCGAGGTAGGGGGAAAAAGGGAAAAAGACAGGGCATTCTACTTAGATTAATAAGAATACTCTCCCTTGCCTGTCTCGTCCCATAAAAAACGATCATTTTGTCTCGGCCCAAGACAATGAAGAAATAAAATCCACGGAAAAATGGATGCCAAATCTGAAAGAAGATGGTAAAAAAAAAAAAAAAAAAAAAAAAAAAAAAAATCGGTTTTCGGTTAGCTTCCGCAAAAGCTGCGTCAAATCTTATCCCATGTTAGTTTACGACGCACCGGGTTTCACGGGAATTAAGCACTTTTCCTTCAAAGAGAGAGAGAGTAAAAAAAAAAGAAGCTTTGGTTCTCGATCGTTGAATTTAAAAATGAATTTTCTAATTAACTTAGGACTGAAAGAGAACTGGAGTACGAAGTAAAAATGGTGCAATGAAATAAACATGTCTTGTTGTCCATTGTACGTTGTTTTTTGCAAGGTATGAATTATAATATAATTCTTTTCTACTTATCCTCCATCCCATACTTGTTTTCCCACATCCATTGTTGTTGGAGAACGTTATTTCAAAGTACAAATGCGATATCACAATAGAAAAAAAATTTAAGCTATTTTTTTCAAGACATGAATTATAATGTAATTATTTTCTAGTTTATATAGTGAATCTTTTCATATTATTTCAACACGAATTCATCAAGAATAGGATTGCTGCTATTAAAGGTCTTGGTATTATTTCTTATCCTTTTTATTTTGCAGTTGATTTTTTCATCCATGTACATGTATTTGATCTTCCTTATAATATATATGTTGATGTAAATGTTTTCATTCTCATATAAGGAATATTTTCATATTATTTCAATGCTAATTCATCGAAAAAAGATTTGCTGTTATTAAAAGTCGTGGCCTTATTTCTTTTTTCTTTGATTTGAGCTGCTTTTCATTCATGTATGTGCCTTTGTTCTTCTTTATTATATATATATCTTTTCATATTTATATAAGGAATCTTTTTATATTGTATTTCAATTCTAATTCATCAAAAATAGGATTGTTGTTATTGAAAGTTTTGGCATTATTTCTTTTCTCAACCTTTTTTCAGCTTATTCAGATAATTAAATATATTTTTGGTAAATTATATCAAACATATTTTAAACCTTTCAAAATAAACTTTCTGTAGTTCTTTCAAAATAAAACCATCCTCAATACTTTTTAAAAGACATTTTCTATGCGGAACTCTTATGGGCGATCTGATGTACAACTATTTCCGGCATTTATTGCTCTCGATAAATATTTTTGATTCACAAAATAATAGGATATTGCTCTAAGGGATTTGGAGTAAAACGGAAAACTAGTCATTGATTATCTTATTTTTTCTAGAATGAAACATTAGGTGGTTATTGTAAACGTTTACTTATATTAAACATATTTTAAACTTTCTGTATTTAAACTTTTGTTTCTGTTTTTTTTTTGTTTTTTTTGTTTCTGTTTTTTAAACTTTCTGTATTTCTCACAAAATAAAAACCATCATATAAAAACAATCAATACGTTTTTGAAGAGACGACTACAGAAAACATTTTCTATGCGAAATTCTTATGACAAATTTGATGTACAACTATTTCCGGTATTTATTGCTCTCGATAAATATTTTTGTTCCACAAAATAATAGGATATTGATCTAAGGGATTCGGAACAAAACAGGAAAGTAGTCATTAATTAAACTTCAGTCTGAACTGGGAACACATTTTTTTTCCCCTTTCTGATAACGAGAAGAAAGAAACGGAACCTATCTCTTATCCCGCTCTATTGTGTAGGCTCGCTACGAAGATTTCCTTTCAATTATGAAATGCTTTTTTTTTCTTCCTTGACACTCTCGAGGTAGGGGGTACAAAAGGGAAAAAGACAGGGAATTCTACTTAAATTAAAAAGAATACTCTCCCTTGCCTGTCTCGTACCATAAAAAACGAGCATTTTGTCTCGGTGCAACACAATGGAGAAATAAAATCCACGGATAAATGGATGCCAAAACTGAAAAAAGATGGTACGAAAAAAAAAAAAAGAAACGAAAAAAAATGGTTTTTCGGTTAGCTTCAGCGAAAGCTGTGTCAAATCTTATTCCATGTTAGTTTACGACACACCGGGTTTCACGGGAATAAAGCACTTTTCCTTCAAAGAGAGAATAAAAAAAAGAAGTTTTGTTTCTCTATCGCTGAATTTAAAAATGAAATTTTTAATTAACTTACGAGCGAAAGAGAAAGGGAGTACGAAGTAAAAGAAGTGCAATGAAATCAACAAGTCTTTATCCATTGTTGTTCAGGAAGGTTATTTCAAAGTACAAATGTAATAACACAATGAAAAAAACTTATTTTTTGTAAGACATGAATTATAATGTAATTCTTTTCATATTTATATATGGAATCTTTTCATATTATTTCAATGCTAATTCATCAAGAATAGGATTGTTGTTATTAAAAGTCTTGATATTATTACTTATCTTTTTAATTTGCAGTTGAATTTTTCATACATGTATTTGAATTTGATCATCCTTATAATACATATGCCTATGTAATTGTTTTCATTCTTATGTAAGGAATATTTTCATATTATACCAATGCTAATACATCAAAAATAGAATTGCTGTTATTAAAAGTCATGACTTTATTTTTTTTCTTTAATTTGAAGCTGATTATCATTCATGCATGTACATTTGATCTTCCTTATAATTTGTATAATTCTTTTCATATTTATATAAGGAATCTTTTCATATTGTATTTCAATACTAATTCATCAAAAATAGGTTTGTTGTTATTGAAAATTTTGTTATTTTTTCTTTTCTCAAACTTTTTTCAGTTTATTCAAATAGTTAAATATATTTTTGTTAAATTATATTAAACATATTTTAAACATTTGAAAAGAAACGTTCTGTATTTCTTATAAAATAAAACCATCATCAATACTTTTTTGAAAAAAACTACAGACATTTTCTATGCGGAATTCTGATGGGCGATTTGATGTACAACTATTTCCGGCATTTATTGCACTCGATAAATATATTTGATTCACAAAATAACAGGATATTGCTCTAAGGGATTCGGAACAAAACAGGAAAGTAGTCATTAATTAAACTTCACTCTGAACTGAGAACACATTTTTTTTCCCTTTTGATATCGAGTAGAAAGAAAGGGAACCTATCTCTTATCTCCCGCTATTGTGTAGGCTCGCTACGAAGATTTCCTTTCAATTATGAAATGATTTTTTTTCTTCCCTGACACTCTCGAGGTAGGGAAAAATACAGGAAATTCCACTTAAATTAATAAGAATACTCTTTTTCCTTGCCTGTCTCGTCCCATAAAAAACGAGCATTTTGTCTCGGCCCAACACAATGGAGAAATAAAATCCACGGAAAAATGGATGCCAAAACTGAAAAAAGATGGTAGGGAAAAAAAGAAAAAAAAATGGGTTTTCGGTTAGCTTCAGCGAAAGCTGCGTCAAATCTTATTCCATGTTAGTTTACGACACACCGGGTTTTACGGGAATTAAGCGCTTTTCCTACAAAGACAGAGAAAGAAAAAAGAAGTTTTGTTTCTCTATCGTTGAATTTAAAAATGAAATTTCTAATTAACTTAGGAGTGAAAGAGAAAAGGGAGTACGAAGTAAAATAAGGTGCAATGAAATCAACATGTTCTTTAGCCATTGTTGTTGGAGAAGGTTATTTCAAAGTACAAATGTAATAACACAATGAAAAAACATGTACGCTATTTTTTGTAAGACATGAATTATAATGTAATTCTTTTCATATTTATATATGGAATCTTTTCACATTATTTCAACGCTAATTCATCAAGAAACGGATTGCTGTTAATAAAAATCGTAGTATTAATTAATTTTTTTTTTTTTTTTTAATTTGAAGCTAATTTTCATTCATGTATATGCATTTGATCTTCTTTATAATACATATGTCCATATAATTGTTTTTATTCTTATATAAGGAATATTTTCCTATTATGTTAATGCTAATACATCAAAAATAGAATTGCTGTTATTAAAAGTCGTGGCTTTTAATTCTTTTTTCTTTAATTTGAAGCTGATTTTCATTCTTGTATGTGCATTTGATCTTCCTTATAATGTATATAATTCTTTTCATACTTAAATAAGGAATCTTGTCATATTGTATTTCAATACTAATTCATCAAAAATAGAATTGTTGCTATTGAAAGTTTGGCATTATTTCTTTTCTTAAACTTTTTTCAGTTTATTCAGATATTTAAATATATTTTTGGTAAATTATATTACACACATTTTAAACATTTCAAACGAAACTTTCAGTATTTATTACAAAATAAAACAATCATCAATAGTTTTTGAAAGACATTTTCTATGTGGAATTCTCATAGCCGATTTCATTCGCTATTTCCGGCATTTATTGCTCTCGATAAATATTTTTGATTCGACAAATGATAAGATATTGCTCTAAGGGATTCGGAACAAAACAGGAAAGTAGTCATTCATTAAACTTCCCTCTGAACTGAAAACAAATTTTTTTGTTCCCTTATGATAATGAGAAGAAAGAAAGGGAACCTATTTTTCTCGCGCTCTTGTGTAGGCTCCCTACGAAGATTTTCTTTCAATTATGAAATGATTTTTTTTCTTCTCTGAGACTCTCGAGTTAGGGGGAAAGGGAAAAAGACAGGGAATTCTACTTAAATTAATAAGAATACTTCCCCTTTCCTGTC
Organism: Caerostris darwini; assembly: GCA_021605075.1. NCBI lineage: Eukaryota > Metazoa > Arthropoda > Arachnida > Araneae > Araneidae > Caerostris > Caerostris darwini. The sequence continues at coordinate 1,432,377 of BPLQ01007986.1, read as the reverse complement.
TCGTCGCATAAAAAAACGAGCATTTTGTCTCGGCCCATCACAATGGAGAAGGAAAATCCACGGAAAAATGGATGCCAAAACTGAAAGAAGATGGTACAAAAAAAAAAAAAAAAAAAATAAAAAAAAAAAAAAAAAAAAAAATTGGGTTTTTGGTTAGGTTCAGCGAAAGCTGCGTCAAATCTTATTCCCTGTTAGTTTACGACACACCGGCTTTCACGGGAATTAAGCGCTTTTCCATCAAAGACAGAGAGAAAAAAAAAGAAGCTTTGTTTCTCTATCGTTGAATTTAAAAATGAAATTTCTAATTAACTTAGGATTGAAAGAGAAAGGGAGTACGAAGTAAAATAGGTGCAATGAAATCAACATGTATTTAGTCATTGTTGTTGGAGAAGGTTATTGCAAAGTACAAATGTTATATCACAATGAAAAAACAAATAAGCTATTTTTTTGCAAGACATGAATTATAAATGTAATTCTTTTCAGATTTATATAGGGATTCTTGTCATATTATTTCAATGCTACTTCATTAAGAATGGAATTACTGTTATTAAATGTCTTGGTATTATTTCTTATGTGTTTAATTTGCAGTTGAATTTTTCATTCATGTACATGCATTTGATCTTCCTTATAATATATATGTCTATGTAATTGTTTTCATTTTTATATAAGGAATACTTTCATATTATTTCAATGCTAATTCATCAAAAATAGAATTGCTGTTATTAAAAGTCGTGGCTTTTTTTCGCTTTAACTTGAAGCTGATTTTCATTCATGTATGTGCATTTGATCTTCCTCACACTATATATATTATACTTTTCATATTTATATAAGGAAACTTTTCATATTGTATTTCAATGCTAATTCATCTATAAAAGGTTTATTTATATTGAAAGTTTTGGCATTATTTCCTTTCTCAAACTTTTTTCAGTTTATACAGATAGTGAAATATATTTTTATTAAATTATATTAAACATATTTTAAGCATTTATAAAAAACTTTCTGTATTTTTATAAAAAAAACCCATCCTGAATACATTTTTAAAAAAACTACAAAAGACATTTTACATGCGGAATTCTTATGGGCGATTTGATGTACAACTATTTCCGGCATTTATTGCTCTCGATAAATATTTTTGACTCACAAAATAATAGAATATTTCTCTAAGGGATTCGGAACAAAACAGGAAAGTAGTCATTAATTAAACTTCACTCTGAACTGGGAACACATTTTTTTGTTCCCTTTCTGATAACGAGAAAAAAGAAAGGGATCCTATCTCTTATCCCGCGCTATTGTGCAGGCTCGCTGCGAAGATTTCCTTTCAATTATGAAATGATTTTTTTTCCCGTACACTCTCGAGGTAGGGGGAAAAAAGGGAAAAAGACAGGGAATTCTACTTAAATTAATAAGAATACTCTCCCTTGCCTGTCTCGTCCCACAAAAAACGATCATTTTGTCTCGGCCCAACACAATGGAGAAATAATATCCACGGAAAAATGGATGCCAAATCTGAAAGAAGATGTTAAAAAAAAAAAAAAAAAAAAAAAAAAAAATATCGGTTTTCGGTTAGCTTCAGCGAAAGCTGCGTCAAATCTTATTCCGTGTTAGTTTACGACGCACCGGGTTTCACGGGAATTAAGCACTTTTCCTTCAAAGAGAGAGATAGTAAAAAAAAGAAGTTTTGGTTCTCTATCATTGAATTTAAAAATGAATTTTCTAATTAATTTAGGACTGAAAGAGAACTGGAGTACGAAGTAAAAATGATGCAATGAAATAAACATGTCTTGTTGTCCATTGTACGTTGTTTTTTGCAAGGTATGAATTATAATATAATTCTTTTCTACTTATCTTCCATCCCATACTTGTTTTCACACATCCATTGTTGTTGGAGAACGTTATTTCAAAGTACAAATGCGATATCACAATGGAAAAAAAAATTAAGCTATTTTTTTCAAGACATGAATTATAATGTAATTATTTTCTAGTTTATATTGTGAATCTTTTCATATTATTTCAACGCTAATTCATCAAGAATAGGATTGCTGCTATTAAAGGTCTTGGTATTATTTCTTATCCTTTTAATTTTCAGCTGAATTTTTCATTCATGTACATGTATTTGATCTTCCTTATAATATATATGTCTATGTAATTGTTTTCATTCTTATATAAGGAATATTTTCATATTATTTCAATGCTAATTCATCGAAAAAAGAATTGCTGTTATTAAAAGTCGTGGCCTTATTTCCTTTTTCTTTGATTTGAGCTGCTTTTCATTCATGTATGTGCCTTTGTTCTTCTTTATTATATACATATCTTTTCATACTTATATAAGGAATCTTTTTATATTGTATTTCAATACTAATTCATCAAAAATAGGATTGTTGTTATTGAAAGTTTCGGAATTATTTCTTTTCTCAACCTTTTTTCAGCTTATTCAGATAATTAAATATATTTTTGGTAAATTATATTAAACATATTTTAAACCTTTCAAAATAAACTTTCTGTAGTTCTTTCAAAATAAAACCATCATGAATACTTTTTGAAAGACATTTTTTATGCGGAAATCTTATGGGCGATCTGATGTACAACTATTTCCGGCATTTACTGCTCTCGATAAATATTTTTGATTAACAAAATAATAGCATATTGCTCTAAGGGATTTGGCGTAAAACAGAAAAGCAGTCATTGATTATCTTATTTATTCTAGAATGAAATATTAAATGGTTATTTGCAAACGTTTAATTATATTAAACATATTTTAAACATTTCAAAAGAAACTTTCTGTATTTCTCACAAAATAAAAACCATCATATAAAAACAATCAATACGTTTTTGAAGAGACGACTACAGAAGACAATTTCTATGCGGAATTCTTATGACAGATTTGATGTACAACTATTTCCGGCATTTATTGCTTTCGATAAATATTTTTGTTGCACAAAATAATAGGATATTGCTCTAAGGGATTCGGAACATAACAGGAAAGTAGTCATTAATTAAACTTCACTCTGAACTGGGATCACATTTTTTTGTTCCCTTCTGATAACGAGGAGAAAGAAAGGGAACCTATCTCTTATCCCGCGCTATTGTGCAGGCTCGCTGCGAAGATTTCTTTTCAATTATGAAATGATTTTTTTTTCTTCCTTGACACTCTCGAGGTAGGGGTAAAAAAGGGAAAAAAAAGGGAATTCTACTTAAATTAATAAGAATACTCTCCCTTGCCTGTCTCGTACCATAAAAAACGAGTATTTTGTCTCGGTGCAACACAATGGAGAAATAGAATCCACGGATAAATGGATGAAAAACTGAAAGAAGATGGTATGAAAAAAAAAAAAAAAAAAAAAAAAAAAAATGGTTTTTCGGTTAGCTTCAGCGAAAGCTGCGTTAAATCTTATTCCATGTTAGTTTACGACACACCGGGTTTCACGGGAATTAAGCGCTTTTCCTACAAAGAGAGAATAAAAAAAAGAAGTTTTGTTTCTCTATCGCTGAATTTAAAAATGAAATTTCTAATTAACTTACGAGTGAAAGAGAAAGGGAGTACGAAGTAAAATAAGTGCAATGAAATCAACATGTCTTTATCCATTGTTGTTCAGGAAGGTTATTTCAAAGTATAAATGAAATAACACAATGAAAAAGCATGTACGCGTTTTTTTGCGAGGTAGGAATTATAATGTAATTTCTTTCATACTTATCTATGGATTTTTTTTATATTATTTCATTGTTAATTTATCAAGAATAGGATTGCTGTTATTAAGAGTCTTGGTATTATTTCTTATCATTTTAAATTGCAGCTTAATTTTTCATTCATGTGCATATATTTCATCTTCGTTATAATACATATGTCTATGTAATTGTTTTCATTCTTATATAAGGAATATTTTCATATTATTTCAATGCTAATTCATCAAAAATAGAATTCATGTTATTAAAAGTCGTAACTTTATATCTTTTTTCAAATTGAAGCTGATTTTCATTCATGTATGTGCATTTGATCTTCTTTATAATATATATAAATCTTTTCATACTCATGTAAGGAACCTTTTCATATTGTATTTCAATATTAATTCATCAAAAACAGGATTGTTGTTATTGAAAATTTTGGCATTATTTCTTTTCTTAAACTTTTTTCAGTTTTTTTCGCATAGTTAATATATTTTTGGTAAATTATATTAAGCATATTTTAAGCATTTCTAAAAAACTTTCTGTATTTCTTATAAAATAAAACCATCATCAATACTTTTTGAAAAGACGGCTAAAGTTATTTTCTATGCGGAATTCTTATGGACGATCTGATGTACAACTATTTCCGGCATTTATTGCTCTCGATAAATATTTTTGATTCACAAAATAATAGGATATTGCTCTAAGGGATTCGGAACAAAACAGGAAAGTAGTCATTAATTAAACTTCACTCTGAACTGAGAACAAATTTTTTTCTCCCTTCTGATAACGAGAAGAAAGGAAGGGAACCTATCTCTTATCCCGCGCTATTGTGTAGGCTCGCTGCGAAGATTTCCTTTCAATTATGAAATGACTTTTTTTCTTCCCTGACACTCTCGAGATACGGGGGAAAAAAGGGAAAAAGACATGTAATTCTACTTAAATTAATATGAATACTCTGCCTTGCCTGTCTCGCCCCTTAAAAAACGAGCATTTTGTCTCGGCCCAACACAATGGAGAAATAAAATCCACAGAAAAATGGATGCCAAAACTGAAAGAAGATGGTACAAAAAAAAATATTGGGTTTTCTGTTAGGTTCAGTGAAATCTGCGTCAAATCTTATTCCATGTTAGTTTACGACACACCGGGTTTCACGGGAATTAAGCACTTTTCCTTCAAAGAGAGAGAAAGAGAGAGAGAGAGAGAGAGAAGAAGTTTTGTTTCTCTATCGTGGAATTTAAAAATGAATTATCTAATTAACTTAGGAGTGAAAGAGAAAGGGAGTACGAAGTAAACTAGGTGCAATGAAATTAACATGTCTTTATCCATTGTTGTTCGAGAGGGTTATTTCAAAGTACAAATGTAATAACAGAATGAAAAAAATGTGAGTCTTTTTTTGCGAGATATGAATTATAATGTAATTCCTTTCATACTTATATAGGGAATCTTTTCTTATTATTTCAATGATAATTCATCAAGAATAGGATTGCTGTTATTAAAGGTTTTGGTATTATTTCTTATCTTTTTAAATTGCAGCTGATTTTTTTATTCATGCACATGCATTTGATCTTCCTTAAAATATTATGCTTATGTAATTGTTTTCATTCTTATATAAGGAATATTTTCATATTATTTCAATGCAAATTCATCCAAAATAGAATTGCTGTTGGTAAAAGTCGTGACTTAAATTTATTTTCTTTAATTTGATGCTGATTTTTATTCTTATATGCGCATGTAGGGGGAAAGTAAGGGAAAAAGACAGGGAATTGTACTTAAATTAATAAGAATACTCTCCCTTGCCTGTCTCGTCCCATAAAGAACAGGCATTTTGTCTCGACCCAACACAATGACGAAATAAAATCCACGAAAAAATGGATGCCAAAACTGAAAGAAGATGGTACACAAAAAAAAAAAAAAAAAAAAAAAAAAAATTGGGTTTTTGGTTAGCTTCAGCGAAAGCTGCGTCAAATCTTATTCCTTGTTAGGTTACGACACACCGGCTTTCACGGGAATTAAGCGCTTTTCCATCAAAGACAGAGATAAAAAAAAAAAGAAGCTTTGTGTCTCTATCGTTGAATTTAAAAATGAAATTTCTAATTAAAAGAGAAAGGGGGTATGAAGTAAAATAGGTGCAATGAAATCAGCCATTGTTGTTCGGGAAGATTATTTCAAAGAACAAATGTAATAATACAATGAAAAAAAAGGGAAGTTGTGTTTTTGAAAGATATGAATTATAATGTAGTTCTTTTCATACTTATATAAGAAATCTTTTCATATTATCCCAATACTAATTTATCAAGAATAGGACCGTTGTTATTAAAAATCTTAGTATTAAGTCTTTTATTAATTTGAAGCAGCTTTTCATTCATGTAGATGCATTTGATCTTCCTCATAATGTATATATATATATATATATATGTGTGTGTATATTTGTGTGTGATTCTTTCAATTATTTATATAGGGAATTTTTTCATATTAATTCAATGCTGATTCATCAAGAGTAGGATTGCTGCTATTAAAAGTGATGGCATTCTTTCTCTTTTTTTAATTTGAAGCTGATTTTCATTCATGTATACATCATTTGATCTTCTTTATAATATATATATATATATATATATATATGCTAATCCAAAAAGAATAGGATTGCTGTTATAAAAAAACCTTTAGTATTAAATCTTTTTTTAATGAGAAGCCGCTTTTTATCAGTGTATATTTATTTCATCTTCCGTATAATATATACACGCACACAAAAGACAGAACATATAAGCAAAAATGTTTTTATAATACTTCCATTGTAAATAAAAAACAAACTAAGTTAACTTATTTTTCTATTGTTATTTAATAGTTTCATTCATTTAAAAAGAATAATACCCATTTGATTTAATGATTGCTTGCCTATTAAAAATCTAATTTGATGAATTTATGAAAAGGCATTAACAACCTTTATTAATATAATAAGTTGAAACAAAGTAAAAAAATAAAATTAAAAAAAATACAAAGAAATTAAAATTAAATTACAAGTAGTTACTTTATTCGCTTTAATAAAAATTATTTAAAACGGATAATTTTTTTTTATTGTTTTACGAAAAGTTTTACATTTTTTCCACAATAGATACAAATAAATAATAAATGATAAAAATTTTTATCCACACAATGTTTTGTGCGATGGAAATGAAAAATTAACGGGAAAAAATGAAAAACCTGGTGTGTGGGGGGTGGGGGAGTTTGTTTTTTAATTTTCGCAGGTCTCAAAATATTTCATTGTATTATGGATACGTTACTTGATTGGTTTGAATAAAAATGATTTAAAATGGATAATTTTTTTATTGTTTTACGAAGTGATTTTATAAGTTTCTTTTTCCACAACAGGGAAAAATAAATAAAGCTTTTTAACAACACAAATTTGCTAAAAGGAAACAAAAAATTAATGGAAAAAAAATAAAAACGAAAAACGAACGGTAAAAAAAATATCTTTTCTGCCGTAATTTTTGCATGTCGTATAATATTTTAATGTATTATGTATACGTTACATGAATGATTTAAATGAAAATGATTAAAAACGGAGAAATTTTATATTATTTTACAAAGATATTTTACAGTTTTTTTCACAACAGTACAAAAGTAAATATGGTTTTTTAACCACACATAAAACAAAAAATTAATGGGAAAAAATTAAAACCAAATTAAAAAATGGGAAAAAAATGTTTTTTATTATTAATATTAGCATTTAGTAAAATATTTCAATGTAACATGTATACATTACTTGATTGGTTTGAATACAAATGATTTAAAATGGAGAATTTTTGTATGGTTTTACCAAGAGATTATGAATTTGAAAAAATACATTAAAAAGCTTTATAAATTTAATAAGTTTAAGCAATGAAGTCAAAAACATCAATAAATTTTTTTTTAAAAATTCAAAGAATACACAAGTAGTTATTTGATTGGTTTTTATAAAAATGGCATAAAGTTAATAATTTTTTTTATTGTTTTACGAAGAGTTTTTTTTTTTTTCCATAAAAGAAAAAAAAATAAATATGGGTTTTTTAACCACACAACAAAACAAAAAATTAACGGACAAAATTTAAAAAAAAAAAAAAAAAAATGTTTTTTTTTTCAGTTTGTAATATTAGCATTTCGCAAAATATTTCAATGTATTTATGACTTTGTAACAATTTAAATTCTGATAAGCTATGCATATATTTTAAGACAAACCAGAAAAAGGCTATACGCATAATCCAAAACCAAAACAAATAAATAAATTTGAAGCAAATAAATATTCAGATTTATTTTCATCCCACACATCCGAAGATTCGAGCATTATTCCAAAAACGTGTTTGCTCCCAAAGATTCAGGTTTTCATCCAAACAGATAAGAATAAAGAAAGACAGAAAAAAGAAACCATAAATGGAATAAAGCCTTATGAATATAAAACACAATCATATGCCTAAAACGTTGCTTGCAATGGAAAAGATACCGCTTCAAAAACATTCTAAAAAGAGGCATTCTATGGCAAGAAATGAAATAAAAAAAAGCATCGCAACAACAAATTCACATTTTGTGGCAAATTCAGTTAGGGAAGGCATTTGTGCGCGAGAGCCGAGAGTAAGCGAATTTAAGTGATTTCCTTTTCTTGCAAAGCTGATGTTTGTGCTGATGCCAAATGTAAACATCCATTGTGAGACGATTGCCTTCACAAGAGAATCAATCTTTATCTGAGAATTGGTTGTTGTGCACAAGATTTCCGCTCTTCATTGAGAAAGTAACTAAATTTTAGACTGCACACACTCTCTTCAGAAAGTGTGTCCATGAAAAAAGCTTTTTGCTCGGAATACAAAAATGAAGTATTTCCTCAAGAGTTGTGTAAATGTATGAATCATTGAAAATACTGCCCATTGGGTAATATTTTGTTTGGCAAATAAAATTTTAAAACTTGTTTAATTAAAAAAAAAAAAAAAAAATGCGATAAATGCAAATGATAATTGGTTGTTGTACACAAGATTTCCGCTCTTCATTGAAAAAAGTAACTAAATTTTAGAACTGTACACTCTCTTGAGAAAGTATGTACAGGAAAAAAGGATTTTGTTGGGAATACAAAAATTAAATATTTCCTTGAAGCATTGTGTAAATCTATAAGTCATTGAAATTGTGAATATGTAATAAATAGTTAGGTAAATATTTATTATATATTCTAATTGAGTAATACTTCTTTTGATCAAATGCAATTTTAAAAGCTTTTTTTTTTTTAATTTTAAACAAATGCGATATATGCAAATGAGAATTGGTTGTTGTACTCATGATATCCGCTCTTCATTGAGGACAGTAATTAAATTTTAGACTGTAAGCTTTCTTATGAAACAGTGTTAAGAAAACGATTTTGTCTTCCATAAAAAAATAAAATATTTCTGTGAAACGTTGCGCAAATTTATGAATAATTGAAATTGAAAACGACAATATGTACCATTGAATGATATTTAATTTGGTAGGTAAAGTTTTAAAATTTGTATATTATAAAAAAAAAATGCGATAAATCGTAATTTAAATTAATCCTTAAAAGTATTTAACAAGAATGATGTTATTTACCGGATAATTTTCATAAACACTGATATAAAGAACAAAATTTATTGACTATTATTGTCGGAAATAATAATACTACAGATTCCTAAGTCTTAATCTTTTAAATATTACGTAGACATTAAAATACGTAATTGCGTATTTTACGTACACATAAAAGCATACTGAAATTGTTAATATATTGAATTTATGCAACGGTATTTATTCACTAATTTTTTATTGATTATAATAAATGATATATACTGTTCATGAAAATGATCAAAATTATATAGGCTACTATTAAAATTCAAAAGAAGTTAAAATTTAAATGTATTTTCATAAAAATAATATTGAAAAAAAAACAGAAACTTTATTTATCTAGATATGGTGCATTCAAAATTATTGTTTTAAATTTAAAAATGTTACATTTTTTTTCATAAGTTACCATGTCGCCTTAAAAATAACTGTTAGATTTAATGAGAAACAGCGTATAAATGTCTAAATTAATTATAATAATATCTTTAAAAGCAACATCAATTTATATTAAATCACTGTTCCAGAGTAATTACCAATCTTGAATCCTTCTTTTGTTCGTAAAAGTTGCTAATGATTCTGAAACACCCATAAGCAAACATAATGCACATCTACCCTCATTTGAAGCAGCACAAAATATGGAGAAATTACCCCAAGATGTTTATCACGCGCATTGGAGACAATTTGCGCGTGGCTTAATTACAAGATGAAAAGATCTTGGCAGTATTCAATTGCTCAGCTAGTCTTTTTTCCAAGTAATAAGCACTCAGCGTGGTCCAGTCGTTATATCAGAGAGCTCCTATTTGTAGCATGTTCAACAAACACTCCGTAACACTAGATAAGGTACACAAATAAAAAGAAAATGAAATCTCTATTTGAAAACTTTTCTTTTTTCTTTCTTACTTATAAGAGAAGAGGACAAAATCTTGTCCTTTGTGTGTTACTTACTTCTCATGGAGCGTGATAGAAGACATTAATGCAGTTCTGGCGTGATATGGTCTCTCTAAGAAGAAAAATTGCGAGAATTTGCATGTTGTGAAAAGCCCCGGATACCTGTACTTTCTTGTACCTGAGACCAAAAATATATAGTACTTTAATTCCCAAGATTAAAAAAATAAAAGTAGAAGTAAGTGGAACATAGGGCGTGCGAGTTGCGATTGTTTATAATTTTCTTGGGGTGATCCAACTGGTTTTCGTGAGGAGTTCCAAAAGCAGTGTGGACAGTAACAGTTGTTTCACGCGCGAGTTAGTGCCGGATGAAAGGAGTTACCGTTATTTATTGTGTTTTAATGGTTTCGAGGAGTCCGGGAGCCTGCTTCGACTGAAAGAGTTTTTTGGAAAATAATACGTTTTCAACTCATCCAGTGTGATGGAATATTTAGTTGTTTCATCAGTTTTAAAAACTTGTAAAGTAAACTTAGTGATTTGGAGGAAACATATATGTTGTTAAAGTTTTCGAGTAAAAATCCTGAATCTTTAAAGAATAACGATTTCAGTTATGGGACAAATAACACTTTCAGCAATGACCCATAAACGAGCTAAGTTGTTAACATTGTTAGTAATATGTTTTCAACTCATACAGTATGATGAGATATTTAGTTGTTTCATTAGTTTAAAAAATACTTAGTGTATTTTGGTGGAAACATGTAACTTGGAACGTTTTCGAGTTAAAAATTCTAAATCTTAAAAGAATAGAGACTTCAGATATGGGATAAATTACAATTTCAGCAATGACCCATAAACGAGCTAAGTTGTTAACATTGTTAGTAATATGTTTTCAACTCATACAGTATGATGAGATATTTAGTTGTTTCATTAGTTTAAAAAAATACTTAGTGTATTTTGGTTTAAACATGTAACTTGGAACGTTTTCGAGTTAAAAATTCTAAATCTTAAAAGAATAGCGACTTCAGATATGGGACAAATTACAATTTCAGCAATGACCCATAAACGAGCTAAATTGTTACCATTATAATGCAAACGTATAAAAGTCTGATGCATTAATGTCGTCTCATAGAACTACGTAGCATTTATGTTTGTTAGTGGTTCGAAATCCACGTTAAACAGTAGGTCCCGGTCTAATTAGCATAAGGCGTGCACAAAATAACCCGTAGAGTGACAAGCGAAACCAAACAAAAACATAGAACGACGAAATGAAGTAATACTTTCATATGGATACTCGGGATAAATTCTCCTGTATTTATATCAATCAGCATCCAGATATTAAATATTTGGTGAGGGTTTATCTTTCCACGGAGGTTTACTCGAAACTCAAGCTTCTTAGGAGCTATAATCCAGTCGCCTTGTCGAAGGTCAGATATTCTGTGATGTGTGGCCAAAACTGACAAAAGTCAGAGCGGTAATTCTTCACCTCTGGAATCTAGCATACGAACCAAATGAGTTTAGATTTCCTTTCAAACTGCAACAAATCGAACATGTGTGCTTTGGTTTTTGCTTGTTGTGGACACACAACGCTGTGGATACCAGGAATACTCTAGCTATATTATGGACTCTCCAAGGAGAAAAATTGCGAGAATTTGCATGTTGCGAAAAGCCCCGGATACCTGTACTTTCTTGTACCTGAGACCAAAAAATATATAGTACTTTAATTCCCAAGATTAAAGAAGTAAAAGTAGTATGTGGAACATAGGGCGTGCGAGTTGTGATTGTTTATAATTTTCTTGGGTGATCCAACTGGTTTTCGTGAGGAGTTCCAAACGCAGTGTGGACAGTAACAGTTGTTTCACACGCGAGTTAGTACCGGATGAATGGAGTTACTGTTATTTATAGTGTTTTAATGGTTTCGAGAAGTTCATGAGCCTGCTTCGACTGAAAGAGTTTTTAGCTAAAATGATACGTTTTCAACTCATCCAGTGTGATGGAATATTTAGTTGTTTCATTAGTTTACAAAGTTGTAATGTAATCTTAGTGTTTTGGTGAAAACAAATATAGAGCTTATCGTTAAGTTTTCTAATAAAAATTCCAAATCTTAAAAGAATAATGATTTCAGTTATGAGACAAATTACATTTCCAGCAATGACCCATAAATGATCTAATGTGTTAACTTTATTATGAAAGTGAATACAATTCAAATGCATTAATGTCAATGATGATTAGAATAATGAGATAAAGTAATATTTTCGTATGGACACGCAAATTCTCCTGCATTTATATCGAGCAGCACCCTGATTTTAAACCTTAATTTAAATATTTGGTGAAAGATTGTCTACTAATGCCGTAGGATGGCCTTTAGATGTCCACGGATGTCCACTCGAAACACAAGCTTCTTTATCGTCCCTTAAAAAAGCAGCTTCCTGGCCAATTGGCTAGTTCTCTGGCCATTGGTATTACAGGCTTCAGTTTTGAATCCTGCCGGAGACATGGATGTTTGTTAATGGTTCGGAATCCACGTCAAACTGTAGGTCAGGACAAAATTTGCCCAAAGTGTGCACAGAATGACCGTACATAGGCAGACTAAACTAATCCCTTAGGAGCGATTATCCAGTCGTTTTTTGAAGGTCATAAATTCTTTGATGTGTGGCCAAAAACAGACAAGAGACAGAGAAGTAAATTTCCACTTTCGAAATCTATCATACGAAACTAAATGAGTTTATATTTCCTTTAAAACTACAAAAAATCGAACAAGAGAGCTTTGAATTTTGCTTGATATTGTGGACACTGTTTAACGTTGCCGGACACCAGGAATACTCTAAAGAAGAAGTCCAACTATCAGCATGATACACTGTATATAATCTATTTGTTTTTTTTCATTTCCTATAGATTTAAAATACTATTTATGACAACCCTCGACAGGGAGATAGCATCGATGTCACAATTTACTAGCCAAAGGCGCCAAATATTAAAAATGGTTAGCAACTTTGTTTTTATTTAAATTTTTATTAAATTTCGCAGTAAAACGTACCAAATTCTGTAATTCTAGGCATAAAAAAAGCAATCAAAAAGCTGTATTTAATAATTACTCAAACTATAAAATATCTATTTTTATATTACAGTAAATCTAAATTAAACTCAATACAAAAAAAAAATATATATATGTTATTATACATGATTACGAGATTAATGCTGCAAAATTTCTATAGAAAATATAGTTATTTTTTAAATACCGTATTAAATGTTAAAGAACAAAACTACAAAATTTTGTAATAAAACATAGATATAGGAATAATTGCAACATACAGAATACCATTTTTAAAAATATTATACCAAAAAAAGGTTTTCATTTACAGCATCTCATTTACTATTAAATCATATTATTAATTGATTACGAAAGTTTTAAATATTCACGAAAGAATAATTGTAATACAAATACAAGCCCGTTTTTAGACATTATTAAAGAAAATTATACTAAATATTATTTTGTTTTAATATATTTTAGAAACTTATGATACATTAAAAATTTTTCAAATATTGATTATATTTTAATTAAACATAACAAAATCGTACGGAAATACATTTAACTTTTCTATATTAAAACTAAGGCGTCAATTAAAATACTAGTAATTTGGTAATTAAATTACCATATAGATAAACGTATACATAATCTAAACAAATTTATATGTGAATTAGTTCATAATATAATAACAATAATTAATGATTTAGTTCATTTCTTCTTTGAGATGATGTTATTTAATTTTTTTATAAATAAATAAGGGATAAATTCACAACATTGTTTTAAATGTACTCTGAATGTAAGAATTTGAAATGCTTTTATGTGTACAAAATATATTTGAAACAATTTTCAAGGTAAAAAAGAAAATTTAATTTTTTAAGTACACAAATGGGCATCAATGAAATATTTTCCCAATAAATTTTACAGTGTTTTAGTTAGTCAACAGATGGCGGTAGTGATGCAAATGCTAAAAAACAAATATTGGTTCTAGAAGAGATACTGCGCCAGACAAATAGTTTTGAAACCGAATACATTTTCACACATGAACTAATTTCTAAACATTAAGCAATCAATTTGAAACACATAATGCAAAATAAACATTAGTATTTTACTATTTCATTATTATCTTTAATCCGTAAAATTTAAAACTCAAATCATTTTAATTCATAATAAATTATATTGTTCCAATAATATTCAAAGTTTATGAATGTAAAAGTACAAATTATGTGCACTATATTTATTTCAAAATAAAATTAGATTTATAGGATTTTGAAAATAGATTTGAATGATTTTTTGTTTAATTTATAGCTATTTTCACTTTTAATTTATTAAGAAATTGATAAACGTTTTTAAAATAATTAAATTATGCTCAATAAAATGATTTGATGTAATCATATTTTAAATATTGATATTACATTTAAGAAATGACAAACATTTGAAAATAATTATGTGAAAAATATTTTATTTGTTTAGTGATACGTCAGACAGGATTAAACAAAATTTATATAGTTTAATTTTCAGAATTAAAAGGATAGCAGTTTTAAAAGCAATTTTAATCAACAGAGAAATATAATTCTTAAATTTCGAAAAATATTATGATTTATCGTTCACTTTATTTATATTAATTGTAACCGATTAAGGAGTTTCAAAACGTTTGCTCTAATTTAACCTCAAAAATGTTAAAGGTTTATCGTAAAAGTATTTATAATAATTGTAAAGATTTGTTTGATAAATATGCACTCTGCATCAATAAATATGGCACATTACGTCTTTGGTAATATTTTTAATATAATTTCTAGACAATATATTTATAGTGTGATGATAAATTATTATAGATTTTAATATCCACTAAATTAATAATGCTAATAAAGATAATTTGAATTAAAAATTGGATAAATAATACTATAATTGTAAAAACTAGATGTTAACTATGGAAAAGAGATACCATTTGAGAATCAATAATGCAGCGTCTATAGCTAGCAAACATTTCGATATCTGCGATTTCTACTAGTTGCAAGCATTCCAGTCATTCACTGAAAAAAATATATTTTAATATATCCATACTGGTGTGTATTTCCTAAATTGTACAGCTAAACGTTTCTGTTCAAGGCATTTCATATTATACGGTAATTTTTCCATTAACGAAATTGCTAACGGTATTTGTAGTAAATTCTTGGGACCAATGTTTTTACAATTTTTATGCATAATGCTATCAAATTTATTTACCAAAAAAAGACTTTTTATAAGCACAATTTTAATAGAGTGTCTTGTATTGACTCGGATTACAGAATTGGAGGAAACTTTTGAGGAATATGTTATAACAACACGCAATGTAGAGTTTAAATTCTCCTTTTAAGACATTGTTATCTTTCAAGATCAGACGATGGTGCATTGTGTCCGGAAGGGAATACTTTGAAGGCGATTAAATAAATTTGGAAGAATAAATAAAGAGTTTTTGAAAAAAAATAATTGGTCTTACTTTTTGGGCACAGTAGTACATAAAATGTTTTTTTTTTCCTAAATGCTATCAAATCAATGGAATTAATAAACCTATTTTATAATCAAAATTTTTATGGGATGTACCAAATTAACACAGACTGTCTGGTGAAAATTTTCAAGATTTTTTTTATTATTATACACAACTACACAGCTTAAATTTTCTCCCTTTAAGGCATTGTTTTCTTTCAAGATCATACGCACGGATTTTTCTCTCAACGAAGTTTTTAACAAATTAGTGGATTTGATCAAATGCCATAACACATTTTTTTAAATGCTATCAAATTAATAAAATGAATAAAGGCATTTTATTATCAAAACTTTTATGGAATGTACTCAAATCGATTGTTTGGTGGAACCTTTCAAGAATTTTTTTATTAGAACACACAAATACATAGCTTAAATTTTCTCCCTTTAAGGCATAGTTTTCTTTCAAGATTATGTGTATGGAATTTTTCTTAATGAAGTTTTTAACAGATTAGTGGATTTGATCAAATGCTATAAGAATTTTTTTTTTAAATACTATCAAATTTAATAAAGTATGTAATGTATGCAATTAACACAGTTTGTCTGGTGGAACTTTTAATGGATTTTTTTTATTAGAATACAGAAATAGCCTAAATTTACTTTCTTTAAGGCATTGTTTTCTTTCAGTATCATACGTATGAATTTTTCTCTTAACGAAGTTTTTAACAGATTAGTGGATTTAATCGAATACATAACAATTCTTTTTAACTGCTATCAAATTAATAAAGTACAGATTGTATGCAATTGACACAGATTGTCAGATGGAAATTTTCAAGTTTTTTTTTTTTATTAGCATACACAACTATACAGCTTAAATTTTTTCTCTTTAAAGCATTATTTCCTTTAAAAATTATACACATTATCTTTTACCCTTAATGGAGTTAACAATAGTTTAACGTTAGAAGATTCTTGGATCAAATACTGTTAAAAATAAAATTATTTTATAAAGCTATCAAATTAGAGTTTCATAATCAAAACAAAAATAAATGGTGTGCATGGTGTTTACTTCACAAGTACTACAGCGATATTTTGTATCTCAATTTCACCATCCATAAAGATGCATTGTTTGACAAACACTAAACATCAAATTCCCATTAAATGAAACACATTTCTCATTCCGCAAAAACATGTCCAATTTAATATGAGAGAGCAGCTGCCATGAATAATCCAAGGTCATTTGTACTTACGCCATTTAACGTTCAGCAACAGAATTGGAAATCGCCGTAGAAGTTTATGAAGAATCCTAACTGCTTTCAATGTTTTTTTACCTCATTTGCATGTCACATCACGCTATCTACATTGAAAACTGAGACCCGGGTAATAACGGTAATGGTCAAATGGTGTATAAAAGGTGGGCGTGTCCTAATACAAAGCCGGTTGTATTTTTCGTATTTCATTTCAATTGTTCCTTGAAATGATATTTTTATCTTCATCGAAATCTCCACTTCTACCCCTGCTGCCCCGTTTTTGCTGCCTCGTAATGGGTTTCAGCTGGAAAAACAAGTATTAGTTCGAGCTAGAAACGTGCAATTACTACGTAATCATAAAAGTTTTTTTATTAATCACAGAGGTATTGAATTCATAAAAAAAAGAGAATAAATTTGTATTTAAATGACAAAAATAAAAGAAAGTTTAGGAAAATGATAGATTAGTGAGAATAAACAAGCGAAAAAGAAATTGTTTTTAAAGAAGTAGTTTAGTAAAGTACATAAAGTAAAGTTTAGTAAAGAAAAGTGAGAAAGAATTTTATTGAATATGCAATGTAATTTTATTTGTGTTAATTACGTTAGTTTTTATATTTTCTAAACTTTATTGACTAGAACGCAAAAAGTCAATCAAGTCAAAAAAAGAATTATCAGTGGCGTATTCAATTAGTTGAATTTCCAAATTACTGTTATCCTCATCAATTATTTTAATTATATCGTCACTTATTTCAGTTATACCGAAAGAAATATTTCATAATAATTCAAGTAGTTATTATTAAAGAATAGTAGCAATAACTTATTTAGCTACTATTTAGGAAAAAAGCAAAAATTTATGTTGTTGTTGTTGTCGTATCCCCCGTGGAAGGAGGGAAGATGGCTGCAAATTTTGTTTTTGAATAAAACACACGTAGGTAGAAGTCTGACTTGTGTTCCGTGTAGCTGAAGAAGGAGAGCAGTGCCTTACGGGAGGATTTTTCTGGGGAACTAACCACATTTGCATATAATATGGGTGAAAACCCGGAAAACTTCCATCAGGTATACGGCTAGTGCGGTAAGATGCTAAAAATCACAGTGTTTACAACAAAGCCGCTATGGGATTGAACCTCCGACCTACTGCTTACCAGCGGCGCACGTTGCTAAATTGCAATGAGTCAGGCGCAATAACTTATGTAGTTACTATTAAAAAATAGTTGCAATAACTTTGTAGCTATTATTAAAGAATCAGAGCAATAACTTATGTAGTTACATTTTTTTGAATATATGAATTTATATTTTAAAAAACTTTATTATTTTATACTTTCGAAAAAAATCACAAATTACCATTATCTAGAGAATTTAAACAGCCTAGTATGAATCATAAATCGTTCATTTAACCGTATGAACAAATGTGGAATACTTATTAGAATTTTGTTGACGGTCGTATCATAGTCAAACTTCGCATCAACCGTAGATATCAAGGTTGGTGGCAATTAAAGACGCTTCGAAGATTAAAATAAATGTCACACGGGGAGAAATCCAAAACACTTGCAATCATTTGGAGCGGAATTTGTTTCATTAAAACCTAATTAGAATTTATAAAACTTAAGTGGAATTAGGAAATGATACTTAAGGCGCGGTATACAATAAGCCTCGTTTCACCGTTCCTTTAAAACGTGTACCTTAGCTAATGAATTATACGCCGCATTAGCGAATACTCGTCGCGTTCGCAACCAACAGAATATATTGCGACATCGGGAACTGGGTATCATTACGGGGAGACGATTACGATTCCACAGTAACGTGCGTTATCGCCATGCTTGTCGTTGCCAGATGCCTCAAAAATTAGATAATCAAAACCGCGGCCTGGTTCAGTGTCGCATTACACGGCCGTTGGAACGATTAGGGAAGACTGGAAATGGGGCAGAATTTCGAATTCCAGAATCGAACGAAGGAAAGAGTGGGATTAATATTTTAAAACCTTATTGTGGCAGCAGTTCCGATTTCTCAGACGCATAATGATTTGCCAGTCGTTTGTCTTTCTGGTTTCAGTTCCGTTCTAATTACAACACGAGACGATTGACGAATGGTGTTTGTAATCTCAACAAGAGTAATTTGAAGACATTTCGTATTCAATGTAATTGAAACTTTCTGTCTAGATTGCCAATCATAAAGTGAAATTGCCAGTCTTAATTCAGTCACGCTTCAAACAATCTATATGTAAAGTTGTCAAGCTGTGTGTTTTATTTCTTTGACTCAAAATTATACTACAGGAAAGATAATTAAGATTAAAATAAATGCCATGCGGAGAGAAATTTAAAACCCATGCAATCATTTTTCCTGAACATATGAATTAATATTCTAAAAACTACATTAAAAAATCACAAATTACCATTATTTAGAGAATTTAAACCCCATAATATGAACCATTCAAAACCATAAAGCGTCCATTTAAGCGTATGAACAAATGAGCAATATTTATTAGAATTTTGTTTACGGTCGTATCATAGTCATACTTTGCCTCACCCAAATATATCAAAATCGGTATAAATTAAAGGTATGCTTCGAAGGTTAAAATATAGCAAAAAAGATCGAAGATTAAGCAAAAAAGATGCTTCGAAGATTAAAGTAAATGTCATACGGGGAGAATTCTAAAACACAATCCTTTTCCTTGATTATATATGAATTTATATTTTAAAAAATATTTTCGACAAAAGAAATCATAAATTACCATTAAACCACTTAATATGAACAATTCAAAACCATAAAACGTTCATTTAAGCGTATGAACAACTATGGAAAACTTATTAGAATTTTGTTAACTGTCGTATCATAGTCATACTTTGCATCAGCGTAGATATCAAGGTCTGTGGCAATTAAAGATGCTTCGAAGATTAAAATAAATGTCACACGGGGAGAAATCCAAAACACTTGCAATCATTTGGAGCGGAATTTGTTTCATTAAAACCTAATTAGAATTTATAAAACTTAAGTGGAATCAGGAAAATGATACTTAAGGCGTCGCATACAATAAGCCTCGTTTCACCGTTCCTTTAAAACGTGTACCTTAGCTAATGAATTATACGCCGCATTAGCGAATACTCGTCGCGTTCGCAACCAACAGAATATATTGCGACATCGGGAACTGGGTATCATTACGGGGAGACGATTACGATTCCGCAGTAACGTGCGTTATCGCCATGCTTGTCGTTGCCAGATGCCTCAAAAATTAGATAATCAAAACCGCGGCCTGGCTCAGTGTCGCATTACACGGCCGTTGAAACGATTAGGGAAGAGTGGAAATGGGGCAGAATTTCGAATTCCAGAATCGAACGAACGAAAGAGTGGAATTAATATTTTAAAACCTTATTGTGGCAGCAGTTCCGATTTGTCAGACGCATAATGATTTGCCAATCGTTTGTGTTTCTGATTTCAGTTCCGTTCTAATTATAACACGAGGCAATTGACGAATGGTGTTTGTAGGCTCAACAAGACTAATTTGAAGATATTTCGTATTCAATGTAATTGAAACTTTCTGTCTAGATTGCCAGTCATAAACTGAAATTGCCAGTCTTAATTCAGTCACGCTTCAAACAATCCATATGTAAAGTTGTCAAACTGTATGTTTTATTTCTTTGACTCAAAATTATACTGCAGGAAAGATAATCTCCTTCTAAACCAGTGATAAATTTAATAGGTGTACATAAAAAAATGACTAAATCGCTTTATTTAGTTCAGAATGGTAACGGAATATAATCGATAAAGACAAACATTTTTTTCTAACTTGTATTTAATATCCTTTTATTATTTAACTAATTAACGTTGATTTTGATAAAAAAATTTAAAGAAAATTTGTTTTTTTAATTATGTATTAATAGAGATTATGTATTAATTATGGTTATTAGATATTTCATTGTTGTTGTCGTATCGCTCATTTAAGAAGGGAGAAGAGGGGCAGCTTCTGTTTTTGATAGAACACCCTTAGGTAGAAGTCAGACTTCTGCTCCGCGTTTCTGAAAAAGGAGGCCAGTGTCACCTCGCATTTGCCTATCGTATTGGAAAATATCCACAAAACTCCCACCAAGTAGTCCGATTAACGAAGTAAGATTCTGAACATCACATCGAGGCTCGTCGTTTTTGAAACTGTGTTTACAACAAAGCCGCCCGTGGGTTGAACCTCCATGCTAATGCTCACCAGCGGCGCACATTGCCACTGAGCTACGAGTCAGGCAAATATTTCATTTTTGCTACAAATTGTGCAGCATTGAATGATATTGATATTGCCTTAAATAACTAAACATAAAAAAATGCATAATATAAAGATGTAATTTTAAATGTATACTTGATTAATAAATGTTTGAAAATATAAATACCGTTGGTGTAAAATGATTTATGTCAGTGAACTGACTCATTTATTGAATATGGATTTTCACATAATTTAATTTTTCAACATTTATTTTTCCTTTGACAATAAAAATCAGTATATATTACATTATGACATTTAACAAAACAGCGCAATGCCTTTTATGTGAATGCTCTTATATAACATCTTTTATGTGAATTAGCAATGTTCTGTTATATAACAGCTTTTATGTGAATCAGCAATGCTCTGTTATATAACAGCTTTTATGTGAATCAGCAATGTTCTCTTACATAAAATATTTTATATGAATTAGCAATGCTTTTTTGTATAAATCATAAAATTATACAAAGTACAATCAATGTAAAATGACAAACCCTCTTAAAAGTTACATTTTTAATATTACATATTCCAGAAAGTTCATAACATTTATATGACTGATTATTAATTTAATTAAACGGATTATAATAATATATAATATATTGTTTTTTAATAATCATCATAGCTAAAATTTTTATGTGAACAAATACAAATGGTTTATCAAACACAGTATTAATAAAATAATTATTAAGGTTTATCTAATAGTGTTCTTTTAAATCAAGAAAAATATAAAATTATATTCCTGAAAATAATTATAATGATTAAAGTAACTATTTTTAATTATTAAATTGCTAATTAAATCTCGGGTTCGAGATTAAAATGAAAGTTTATAAGAGACGTGAAAAGATTATTTGTTAAAATGAACAATATAATTAGTTTTCAAAAATGTTCCAAGATTATGAAAGAAGATTATAATATTTACATTAATAAAAGATAAACAAAAATTGATATTCTAATTTTTCCAGGAAATACATTAATATAAAATATTTTTGCCCTTTTTAATATATTTCTTGACACATTTTAATTTATTTAATTACAAAAATGCAAATTTATAATATAATAAAAGAGAGCCTTAATTTGAATAAGTTTTAACTAAACAAACAGTTTAATTAGATATATATTAATTATATTTCTAATTTTTGTTATACTTTAATTAAAAGGTTTATTAATAAAGATTAAAGCTTTAAAGAATTAAAGCATGTTATACATTAAAATAATTTTCTTAGTGTGATAAAAAAATTATAAAAATATCGAGTGTTAGGTAAATTTAAAAATAAAAGAAATATAGATGCTTAGCTGTTTTGAGCATTCTAATTAAAATAACAAAATACTTTAAATCAAATGGATTTAAAATTTGTTGATAGAAAATATAAATTATTTTATGTACTAACGAACGTTTTTCATGTAAGCTAAAATACACTATCTATAAATTAGTATTTTTCTTGAAAAAAATAATTAACATTTTAAGTATTTAATTAATTTAATTATTACATTAATTTTATTATTTAATTATTTAATTTTGTTAATAGTTTTTAAAATATTTAAAAAGTTAAGAAACATAAAAACACCACTCGTTAAAAATAAATTTTAATGCAATGTTTCTAAGACTCTTTGCTTTTTGGTAATACATTTTATTTAATAAGCTTTAATGAAAAAAAAAATGTAATAAGCTTTCATGATTTTTTATTTATTAAGCTTTAATGAAAAAAGAAATTTATTTAATAAGCTGTTTTTTTCGAATGGTAATTGATCTGCAACTTTTTTCCACATCAAATTACTTTACAGATTAAGTTTCATATAAATTTTTAAAATCATACTATAATATAATAAAAATATATAATAAACAATATTCAAAGCTTATTAAAACATCTTTTATTTAGAAAGCTTTTTCTTTTTGGAATGGTAATTTATCAGCGACTTTTAGTCCATATTAAATTAATTCATTTCGTATGATTTTTTCAAAGTGAAACTTTTAAAAGATAAATATTTAAAATTCTGCGAATAATTTGAAATACATTTCGATTCGTTAAATGACAAACTTCAGACAATTGTCAAAAGAGAATGAGGAAATATATAAATTAAATATTTTTCTTGAAACAAAAAAAATAAAAAAATTTATAAAAATTTAAAAAAAAATGGAAAAATGATATAAATTTTAATGCATTATTTCTAAGAATATTATTTTATTTTTTGTTTGCAATAACATCTATTATTTAATAAACCTTTTTTTTAAAATGGTAATTTATTTACATTAAATTACTTTATTTCATATAAATTTTTCAAAGTCAAAATTTTAAAAAATATATCTCTGAAATTATGCCAATAATTTGAAATATATTATGATTCAGTTCAGTTCCAAACTTTAGTCAATTCATAAAAGAGAATGGGGAAACATAATACTGGGAATGAATTAAATATTTTTCCTGAAAAAAATAAATGAATGTATAAAAATTAAGAAGAAAGAAAAGAACAAATGGAAAGATGTTATAAATTTTAATGCCTTATATCTAAGAATCTTATTATTTTTTTGTTTGCAAGTAACATCTTGTTTAATAAGCTTTATTTGTAGTGGTAATTTATTGGGGTTTTTTTTAACAATAAATTTCTTTAATATATATAAATTTTTAAAACTCTTACATTTTTAAATACTCTGAAATTTTGCCAATAATTTGTGACATATTACGATTCCATTCACTGCCAAACTTTAGTCACTTCACAAAAGAGAATGGGGAAATATAATACTGTGTTTGAATTAAATATTTTTCTAGAAAAAAGTAAATAAATGTATAAAAATTAAGAAAAAAAAAATGGTAAAAATGGACAGATGATATAAATTTTAATGCATTATTTTTGAGAATCTTATTTTTTTTGTTTGCAATTAACATCTTTTATTTAACAAGCTATTATTTTTGAATTTATATGTAACTTTTTCTCGACATTAAATTGTTTTATTTCACATGAATTTTTAAATGTCAAAATTTTAAATGCTATGTCTCTGAAATTTTGCCAATAATTTAAAATATATTATGATTCAATTCAGTGCCAAACTTTAGTCAATTCACAAAAGAGAATGAGGAAACATAATACTGTGAATGAATTAAATATTTTTTCTTGGAAAAAATAAATGAATGTACAAAAATTAAGGAAAAAAAGGTAAAAATGAAAAAAATGATGAAAACTTTAATGCATTATCTCTAAGAATCTTTGAGGTAACATCTTTTATTTAATAAGTTTTATTTGAAGTGGTAATTTATTGGTAATTTTTTTAAACATTCAATTGCTTTAATATATGTAAATTCTTAAAAGTCTAAAAGTTTTAAAAGGTCTGAAATTTTGCCAAGAATTTTAGATACAATACTATTCTGTTCTGTGCCGTACTTTATTCGATTCACAAAAGAGAGTGGCTAAAAAAAAAAAAAAAAAAAAAAAAAAAAAAAAGCAGGAAATGAAAGAGGCAGAAGTGAAAAATGATTCTAGATTGTATCGCAGATTCTATTGAATAAAACGTAAAGGAAATTTCATTTTTTTTCTGAATTTTATTTGATTTAAAAGAATACAAAAGGGAAGTGTAGGTTTAGAAACCTGTCAAATATTGAAGTAAACCAGAAGTAATATCTTTAAAAATGTTCTGCTGCATGTTTCAAGATGACGCCCAGTTCTGGAGAATGTACTTCTACTTCTTCTAATGTTTCCCGCCTTTTTCCGATATTGCAATTTAGAATTCCTATTTTTTTTAAACGTTAGAAGACGCTATTTTAAGAATATTTTCTCTAAACTTTATTTAAATGAGATAGATTTATAAAAAAAATTGTTTTTGAAATTTTTTATATTTAAATAAAGAAGAAATTTTTTTTTATATAATATATCATGGTTAAATATAAATAAAAGATTTTATTAAAACTCAAACGAAAAGGATTGAGTGTTTTTAGTTATATTTTTAATAAAGTATAGCGGAAAGAATTTTATAAATATAATTGATGATGCTAAAAGATAAATTTCAAACACAGTTAGGCAAAAAGATATGGAAAAGAAAATGACAGGTCAGTTTTATAAATTTATTTTAGAACATTCATTTTTTAATTATCAGTATATTAATAACGTATAACTAAACATATTTTTGTTTCTAAAACCAATTATTCATTAAATTGTTATTTCTGCGGGTTTTTTTTAATATTTACTACAATTATAAGAAAAATTCTTTTCAAATTATGATTACTTTACATTTATAAGACTGCGAAAAAATAATTTTTAATTTTTGATTTATTAAATAAATCACATACTGTATAAAATTAATCATAAATTTTATTAAAGTAATACTATTATTCTTAAAAAGTTAATTAGTAATGTTTGAAGAAGAAATAAGATTTGAATTGAGTTATTTATTAAACTATAACTTTCTTAAAGTTTATCGTTATAATATTCATCGAATAAGTTGCTCCGGTATTTAAAACTTTATTTTCTTTTATTTTTAATCCCTTTTTGATTGGCATCTTTTCTAATCAATAGTTAACAACAACACCTTTTGTGTTTAATCCTCAGTGTCCTGCAGATTTGGACGGACATCCCAAGAGTAGTCTACTCATGGATGGAGGGAAAGGGGCACCTTCTGTTGTGATGGAGCACCCGTAGGTAGAAATCTGACTTGAGGGGAACTTTAGGGAACACCTTTTAGGAACACACATTTGTGTATCGTATAGAAGAATACCCCAAAAACTCCTACCATGAAGTCCGACTAACGAGGCAAGATGCTGAACATCACACACGCTATCAATTATCCCCGCTTTTTGAAACTGCGTCAACCGCAGAAGACCTCCGCTGCGAAGACCGCAGTATTTAATCAACCAAATGCTGACCAATGGTGCCTAATGCTAATGGTGCCTAATGCAATGGTGCCAGTTGCCACTGAGCCACCAGTAGGGCTCGAATCAAAAGTTAATACAGTGATTCTCAAAGGGTGCGTCCTAGAAAATTTCCAGGAGCACCTGTGGTGTTACAGAGGAATACATATGTGCCATATATAAAAATAAATATAGTTTGTTTTTATTATCAATCTTTCTAATTAGTGTTTATTATTATTATTATTATTATTATTCGCTTAAAAAGCGCCAACTAGCGATAATGCGACAAAGAATGTTTTCGAGAAACCAGGATGGTAACTTCCATGGTTGGCTAGAAGAATCGTGATGTCTATGTAATTTTGAATGTTAAAATATTTTCCCTTGCAGATGATGATATCCACTGTTTGTAAGTAATACTTATAGAGTTGATCATTTATAGCATTAGCTGAAGAAGAAGATTTAGTAATTATATAAATTGATCATAGATTGAGGAATAAATAATAGGAATTTTTTCTTGAAACCTTTTGAATTCCTTTAAAAAAAATGCATGTCAATATCTATAAAAGTTTTGCAAACTTCACTACGATTAATTGGGATTTTCTTTCCTCATAATAATTAAGTGTAAAAAATGAGAAAATCTTCAATGTATATTGATGAGGAAATGAGAATTTGCCTTTCAAATATATCCAAAATCGCTAGGACACTTAAGGCTTATGTTTCTCATAACTCGATAATGAATAACCTTAAGGGGATAACCTTCATTTTATTATTATCAAATTATTTTTCTCTGTAATAACTACTTTTTCTATAATACTATTATAACATATTTCTCAGATATTTTTATAAAGTGCGTCTGCAATTATTCGTAGAATTTTAAATGGGCTCCACATCAAAACGTTTTGAGAATCAATGCGTTAATATATTTGAGTTTTTAAATGTATACTTTAAAAAAATAGAATAACATATGTTGTTTCTAGAAAATATTACCACATCAACTCAAATCTAGAAAAAGAAAAAAAATGCATAATATTATTACTAATAAATATAAAGGTCATTTTTTAAAAAATGAATAATTTATTTCTTATTATGATAATTTTTTAAATTTATTCTATTTAAAATATTTTTCATGATTGGAACTCGTTTTCACTCTCAATAATCCAATGAAAAATAAAGCAATACACGTAAATCATAACAATTCGCAAGCAATATTTATGGCATAATTTGATTTGTAAATCCCCAACCTACTTTAGAAAAGTGTGCATAAAAATACACAGACCATTTTTGGAAAAGATTATATATATATTTTTTTTTATGATTTACGTTAAACAGCAATAACTTTTATGGTTATTTCAAACAAAGCTATAGTTTTTATAATAAACCATAACTTTCACAACAACTCTTTTATGTTAATATAAATGTTTTTTATTCCTCATGAATATGTAAAAATAAATTATAAGTGAATTTTTATTATGAAAATTTAAATTTCTTTAAACAAATACGTCCAAAATATATGATAGGCTTAAATGCTTTAAGTGCAGAAAAATATATAGAATATTTGACTTTTTTTCCAAGGTCTTAAAAGAAAGTATTTTCAGAGGTATTAAATAGAAATAAATAATTTTGGTTATAATAGGAAATTGATTTGATTTTTGATTTATAGAACTACTTTAAATTATTTAAATGTTTAGTTTTGTTTAGCAATTTTTTTAAATTTTAATTTTAGCCCAGCCAGACTTTAGCCCACATCATTCCCAAACTGTAAAGGAGCAACTCAACTCTAGGCACAGTGATGTTGTGTGGTGTAGCAGTATTCATAGAGCCCAAAAAGTCTTTCAGTCTACGGAAATTTTCGGTTGGGTGCTATTCGGCATTTCGAAACGGTTTAAAAGCTTGACACCATATTTGCTAAATTGCACCGGCACAACTTTAGATACAAAAAGAAGAATTTGATTTTATAAAGTTATATAATTTGTCATTTTTCTTTATTATTTATCTCTTATAATATATATAATCCCTTATTTGTTCTAATTATGTTATTTTACAGGAAATTAAATCGAATACAACGAGCTAGATGGCCTTATAAATGATACAAGGCAATAAGAGATTAAAATGATAGAATGCAGTAGAGCCTCAAAATGATACATCTTAGTTGAGCCTAAAAATGATACATCTTTCTATAATTCATTAAGCATATTAAAGAATATTTTTCCATTATCATTTTATTCTTATCACTATTTCTAAACTATGAATATAATTAATAAATTCTTTTGATTCATTCAATAACGGATTAAAGAAATGTATTGCATAATTTTAATTTATAATCATCGTCTCATTTTAGAATCCAGATATTTGTCCCAGTTGCAATAAAGTATTTTCAAATTCGTCAAAAAATAAATAAATAAAATAGCATAAAATAAAATAAAAGTAAAATAAAAAAATAAAATAAAATAAAATAAATATATTTTTCAATGTTTTCAATAAACTGAGAAAAGTAATTTAAAATGAAGTTTACTTTTTAAAACTGTTTAACATTTTTTACAACATGATTCTAAATTTATCAATTGGTATTAAAAAAATTAATTTATTCTAAAAAAAAAAAAACTCGGAAACATACTGTCTTACTTCATCAGAAATCTAATGAAATACAAACATCGATTGCTTTCCAAGTGCAGACTAAAACGATACTCTCCAAAAAAGATAAAAATACGATTCTTTAAAAGAATATATTTGCACAGTTCAAAAGATAAACTCGTCTGTACTGTTTGAAGTACTTTTTTTTTTCTCTTCGTGCAAAAAAATAAATAAATAAACAAACAAAATAAAAAAAAAAGATAAACAACTAAGGCTGAAACATATGTTCGAAATTGCTTTATAGTTTCTCGAAAAATAGTATTTTGTTCCCTGTAGAATTAACTCCTTCGTTTCTGGATGTTTTCCATCGGTTGTGTGACATTAAAAAGACACCTCCTTCAGGAAGGGGGGACGTTCTAAGAAAAAGAACAATTTCTTACCAAGATAAAAACAGGAAAAGAAACTGGAACTGTAGTTTTTTTAAAGGATGTGAGGCGATTTGGATTATTTTTCGCTCCATGGTTTGCTCTCTTGTCTTTTCTATCACACATGTCTATAACTCAGTTTTCTTACCTTTGTAAACTTTCAGTAGTTTGACATATTTTTTTGTTCAAGAATGATGCGCTGAGGGAATAGGCCACTAATGGATGTTGGCCAGGACACCAAAAAATGAAACTTATTTTATGTCTTTCTAATGCCGATTTCCTTTTTTTTTTTTTTTCACTTCTTTTATTTATCATGACAGATGGATAGTTCAAATGAGTCACACAGTATCTCATAACACCAGATAATTCGTCTCATAGGAAAGTAATCGTTATCGAAATGTTAATTATAAAATTCTGATTTCAAATTAAATTCGAGCACGCGAACACAAATCCTAATGCATATAACAACAGACACATATCTATATTTTGCTAATTAAATGTGGAATTTTATTTACAATATGTCTTTTGAATTAAATAAACAAAAAAAAAAAAAAAAATAATAAATATAAAAGATAAAATTAATTGGCTGGGTCAATATACAAGTCACCCACAAAATTTAGAATTTAATTTAAGAACAAAACGCACTGATAAGATTGCAAAATGCAAATAAGATTTCATAACAGCAATTTTAAACAAACAAAGTAAAAGCATCAATAAATCATATTCAGGCAATAAATTTTGTTCATCAATTATAGTACAAAACTTAAAAAGAAACATTAAATAAAATTTAAAAGAACTATAGAATTTCAAAATTTAAATAAACCAATAAGAAACGATGAATGTAGTCAAGGAAACAAAAAAATCGCCCCTTCCCCCCAATACATTAGCCAAAATTTTATGGGTAAAAAAAAATAGTAGAACAGTAGTTTTTGTAAAGAATGTGAAGTGATTTGGTTTATTTTAAAAAATCGAATTATATTTAAATATCATGATACTTATTTAATAAAACTAAAAATTTAAAAATTTAAATTTTTAAATTCATCTCAATGTGAATACTTATAAATCAATTTTAATGCAAAAAAAGGAATTATTTAGTTCGAAATTTTAAAGTATAAGAAAACACATTTATTTAAGTACTTTAAAACCCTGTTGACTTTTAAAAACATACAGGTACTTTTCAATTATATATATTAAACAAAATTTTTTTCTTAATTTTCGTTTTAAAATGTCTATAAAGTAAAATTTATGTAACTTAATTTATTTCTACATTTTTATCAGGATTATTTCCTCAATGTTTTGTTTAAAAAAATTAAATAAAACTAATGTGATGCCATTATATTAATAATTAACATAACTATTACATTAATAATTAATTGTTAGTTTTTGCCGTCAGGATAATTATTAATTATAATCAAATAAAATTTTTTTTGTAGAAATTAGCAGAAAAAATTGCTATTCAAGTAATAAAACCTATAATTTACTATTTAATTAAGAAGTCAATTTTTATAGTTGTAGTAATTAAAGTAGCTATCTTATTAAAGTAGCAATTAAAATTTTATTTACTGCTTGAACTAAGAAAGATTTTTAACTTTTTAAATTTTTTATGGATTTTCATTAGAAAAAGAATGCAGTTCTTAATTCTTTTATTAAAAAAAATGTCAACAAAATTATAATTTTTGAATAAACTAAAACTAAATGCTTATATTTATGTTAATATATAACAAATAATATGTTATAACGTAAGGAACCAATAAGAATGTCACTCTAAAATATATTACACAGGATTTCAGTAAATTATAATAAATCTTAAATGCAAAGTATTGCAATCCTGTGAGGATATTATTAAAAAAACATCATTAACAGATATCATAGATATAATAGATATAGTGCTATTGATTATCAAAGATATAATATATATAGTGCTATTGATTATCATAGATATTAGTTTATAGTTCTACTGATTATCATAGATATAATAGTTTATAGTGCTAGTGGTTATCGTAGATATAACAGTTTATAGTGCTATTGATTAATAATTTGATGAAATTATGCTCGATTACTCTATAACTCTATGCTTATTGCATCTATGTATTAATAAATTAATTATTAGAAAACTATTATAATTAACTATTAGATACATACCGATACATTTAATTGCAGCACAAGGATATTTAGAGACATTTTATACAAAAATAAAAATGCAATAATTATTTTAATTTTATTTATATTTTTGAAACACAAAACTGAAATTAAAGAAATATGTAACCTCATCTATTACGAATTGCATTAAGATAGATTTAATATCTAATTACTGCTTCTTTTTTTTCTTAAATATTTATAGAGTCTGGAATAGTGAAAATCATAACATATTCTTTAATTTCTAAAATTATTTTATAAAAAATATGTTCATAATTTCTAATTTTTTAAAGTTAAATATATATTTCAATAATTGCATTTATTGATGTAGCTTGAGAAACAGTTTTACTTTCTCTCCCATCTTAATGCAATCATAACATATCCTATCATAACATAAATCATAGCATAACACGAATCATAACATATCCTCTTATTTCTAAATGTATACTGTAAAAAAAAAATTCTTAAGTTTTAAATTTCTCGAAGTTTAATGGAATTATATTTTTTTAAAAATTGTGTTTGTTTATGTAGCTTCAGAAACCTTACCTTTTTACCTTATCTCTCACCCTAACGTAATCATAACATATCCTAGTATAACATAAGATAACATAACCTAATAATTAAAGCATAACAGTAACATAAATCATAACATATCCTTTTATTTCTAAATGTATTTTGTAATAAGTTCATAATTTTTAAATGTATATTTTTTAATAATTGTATTTGTTTATGTAGCTTGAGAAACAGTTTTACCTTATCTCCCAACCTAGTTCCTATGCAGAAACCCACTTCACGTACGTTTGTCTTATTTTTTCCTGCCATCAGTTATTCTTTCGCATGGGAATTGTAAACTTTTCATCGGCCTTCGACATGTAGTTTTTAGGAGTCACACAACCTTTATTCTATTATTCTTTCTGTTTGCAACTTTCCTGTTTCCCCATTTCTTTTTACAACTTTGCAAAACATGTTAGCATTTTGCTTTGTTTTTCCTCCAGTGCTTTGCATTCGTGCATGTGCGTCTCGAATTCTTGTGGTTCTTGCTAATCTGTATTCTTCTTCCATGTTTGCATTTTCTATTTCGAGGTTTCTGAATTCTGCATTTGTTTCTTTAAACTCAACTCTATGCTGCTTCATTCATCCAACAAGTTTCTTGTTTTTTTTTATAAACATACAGATTTTTACCAGTTTCTTTTGTTTCTGTAAGTCCTCGACATTCATATCTATCTTGAAATATGTATTAAATGTTTCTTTATATTCTTATGATGTTTAATTAATCTCGTCTCCAATTCTTATGATTCTTACTAATATGTATTCTTCTACCATATTTTCATTTTCTATTTTTCAGAATTCTGCATTTTCTTTAAGCCCAACTCCATGTTGCTTCATTCATCCAACGAGTGTTTTCTATTTATCGTCTATATTCTTTAATAGTTTCTATAAGTACTCGAGCTTTCACATCTATCTTGAACTACATGTATTAAATGTATCTTTCATATTCTCGTGATGTCAAATATTCTTAATGTTTAATTCCTCTTGTCTTCAATTCTTGTGGCTCTTACTAATTTGTATTCTTCTTCCCCGTCTGCATTTTCTATTTCGAGGTTTCTGAATTCAGCACTTTGTTTCCTTAAATCTAACTTTATGTTGCTTCATTCTTCCAACAAGTTAAAAAAATTATACATATTTTTACCAGTTTCTTTTGTTTCTATAAGTCTTCATTACCTATCTTGAAATATATAATAAATGTATCTTTTATATTCTGGTGATATCAAATATTCGTGATGTTTAATTAATCTCGTAAAGAATTATTATGATTCTTATTAATCTGTATTCTTCTTCTATGTTTGCCTTTTTCTATTTTCTGAATTCAGCATTTGTTTCTTTACATTCAACTCTATGTTTCTTCCTTCATCCAACATTTTTTTTTTTATTTATCATCTATATAGTCTTTAACTTATCTAATTCATGATGTTTAATTCATCTTATCTCGAATTCTTGTGGGTTTTACTAATCTGTATTCTTCATCCTTATTTGCATTTTCTATTTCGAGGTTTCTGAATTCTGCATTTGTTTCTTTAAATCCAACTCTATGTTGTTTCATTCATCCAACAAGTTTTTTGTTTCCAATTATCATCTATATTCTTTTTGTTTCTAGAAGTCTTGGTTCCTCTTATCTATCTTGAAATATATATTAAATGTATCTTTTATATTCTCGTGATATCAAATATTCATGAGGTTTAATTCATCTCGTCTCGAATTCTTGTGGTTCTTAATAATCTGTATTCTTCTTCTATGTTTGCATTTTCTATTTCGAGATTTCTGAATTTTCTGCATTTGTTTTTTTTAATCCAACTATTATGTTGCTTCATTCATTCAACAAGTTTTCTTTAAAAAAAAAACATACTATTTTTACCAATTTCTTTTGTTTATATAAGTATATTGAATAGATATGTATTAAATGTATATTTTCGTGATAACAAATATTCATTATGTTTAATTCCTCTCGTCTCGAATTCTTATGGTTCTCACTGATCTATATTCTTCTACAGTGTTTGCCTTTTTTTTATTTTCTGAATTCTTCATTTGTTTCTTTAAATCCAACTCTATGTTGTTTCATTCATCCAACAAGTTTTTTGTTTCCAATTATCATCTTGATTCTTTACCAGTTTCTTTTGTTTTCGTAAGTCCTGGACCATTCTATATATTAAATATATCTTTTGTATTCTCGTGATATCGAATATTCATGATGTTTAATTCATCTCGTCTCATGTTACTAATTCATTCATCCAAATTTTCTACTTCGAGGTTTTTGAATTCTGCTTTTTGTTTCGTTAAATCCAACTCTATGTTACTTCATTCATCCAACAAGTGATTTTTTATTCATTCTATATTCGTACTAATTTCTTTTGTTTCTATAAGTCCTGCATATCTATCTTGAAATATATATTAAATGTATCTTTTATGTTTTTGTGATATCAAATATTCATAATGTAAAGTATGTGCTCTGTGTTTTCCATTTTTTTCATATTTGAATCATAAATATATAGTGAGCTTAGATCAGTATTTGAAATAATGAAAAAACAGATTTTAAAATGTTAAGTGTATTTTGAATCACTTTATAGAATTGATTTTTAAAAGCCTTTTGACATGTGCTAATTTTATCAAATATTCATATTGTTGACAGTTGGAAATGCATACCTAGAATTCCATTACAGATAATGTGGAAATGTCAACATCCGTTTTAAAAGCGGAAACGGACGAATCGATTGTTTGTTAGGGGTGCTCCTCAGATATGCGTTAATTTTGAAGGCAAACACGTTTAATAGATATAGTGAAATATTTTTATCTAATTTTTCCTTTTATTATTATGAAATTAAAACTTCATTCGTTAAAAATTAAAGTTATTTTTTATTGTAATTAAAGTCCCTTTAAAAATAACTTTATTTCCTATTTCTTCATTGTATTTGAATCAATCGATATTTGGCTTTTTGATAATATATACTTACAAAATTATAAATTACTTATACTTATACTGCTATTATAAACTTATATATACTTATAAATAATAATAAATTTATAATAATATACATATCAAATTGCATTTTTATAATTTTTTAATAAAAATTAAATATAATATAAAAATTAATTTTATAAAAAATTAACATTAAAATTCATAACAAATATAATAAAAAAAGTTTTTCTTAAAAAATATTCTTAAAAGTTTTTTATTGTATGTTACAAAGTCAAATTTTAGAATTTTTATAAGAAGGTTTTTTTATTAAGAATAAGTAAATCAGAATGTGTAAATTAAAGTGTCAGAAACTTAGCTCGACGATAAATACCATAGCAAATAAAATTTTTGAAGTAATTAAAACGATGATGAGACTTAATTCTAAATATGATCCCACTTAAAAAAAATATTTATGATTAAGACAAAGATATCTTGTAAACAAAACTAATAAATATCTCATTAACTTCTTGCCTATCATATAAAAAAATTCTAAGTGGTTTCTTTGAGACATCTTTTTTATTTTTATTTTATCAACTTATCATGATATGATAACACATTAAAGGTCTTATTTAATAACCTATGTTTTCTGACAGACTTAGATGCGTGTCATTAATATATATAATTGAAATAAGAGATTTTTCAATAATTTTTTACCACTAGTTAACCATCTAAAATAATACAAATATTAAAGTCGCTAAAACTATTTTTTTTACTTATGCTCTCATAATTTTTTTTTATTTATTTGTCTTATTTTTTTCAACAGAGACGTCATTAGCATTGTAAATGTCTCGCTAAAGTTAGCTGGAAACCTTAATGAATAAAGATAGATAAATGCATAACACCTTCTTTCTTTTTAACTTGTTTTGTCTATAAGGAGCAGCTGTGCTTGGAAAAAAAATTAGCTCAAAATGCTTGCAATTAGCACAGCCAGCTGGCTCATTAGCAAAATATCTGGAAAGAGTATTTTTCAAACAATATTTAGCGAGTTCAGAAATTATACATATGCCAAAACCACTCCAAACCCAAAAAAAAAAAAATTAAAATATAAACTGTTGATATTATTTTACAGGCTTACTTTTGTGTTATTTTATGAAATGTGGATTCAAGACCAAATTATGAGTTAAAATCTATCTATTTTGGTGTTTGGAGTAATTGAAAATGCTGCAATTATTCTTTAAAAAATTTATACTTTGATTAAATTGTTTTTTAGAGCAGTGGTTCTCAAACGTTTTGAAATTGAGGACGCATTTAAAATCCCACAAATAGTTGCAGGTGAGATACAGGATAATTATAATTTAAAGTCTCACTGTGAAAATTCCGTAAAAAGAGAACCACTCTTCAGAATGATTTCAAATTTGAACTGAAGATAACTTGAAGAAGGGGGAAACGGTACGCCATCAAAAAAGTTCCAAAGTGTATTAATAAATGGCACTGTAATTGGTGTAAAGAAAGTGAATTCGGCTGCCAGTCATACTTTGAATAGAAATTACAATGGATTTGGTATGAATTTCCCATTAAACCACCCTATGTATACAAATTTTTGAGAAATATGGTATAATAATTTAGTAAAATATAACAGAAAAAATTAATTAAATAAAAAATAAAATGAAACGCACCTTAAGTTTATTTATTATGAGAATTGAGCCTGAAGGTTTTTATGTAAGGACATATAGTATTTGAAAATCAAACTCTCATTTTCTAGTCAATGTATTAAAGATTTTCTCTATTTTTTCACTTAATATTGGTAAGAGGGGAAAATCAAATTTCCATAAACATGACGTTGGAAATTGTAGTAAAATTTTCGAAAATGTTCTTTTTTTTAAATATTAACGAGCATTCTTCTTTTACAGAAGGTTTCTAGAGATAATTCTCAATCTTAATCCATAATCCTCATTCTAGTGATAATCCACAATCAATTTATAGTTTAATCTTCAATCCATGATCAGTGGACATGGGTTGAGGATTAAAATATAACACTAGTTCTTCATTTAATGTTAAATGACCAGCTTCGCAGTTTACCGACGACGGAGTCTCATAGGCTGCAATGGGAAATTTTTAACAATAAAATCACATAGACATTAGCACTTTTAGTAGCCACCAATAGAAGTCTCCGCTCCTAGTTCAAAACATTCTTTGGCGTATTATCGCTGTTTGGCTCTTAAAATTCATTTAAAGTGAATAAAACAGAAATAAAAAGTAATCAGAAAGGTTAGTTGTTTATAATGAAAACTTGTGTAAAAGAGAAATTGATAAGAAAAAAGAGTAATTATATTTATTTTTATACCTGGACACATATTTTTCTGGAATACCACAAGTGCTCCTGGAAAACTTGTAATGACCTACCCATTAAGAACGACTGTGAAATTGACATAGACCACTATGACATTGAAAATTGTAGAAACATTTAAACAAAATATATTTTTTTAGATATTGACAGGTATTCTTCTTTAACAGAAGTTTTCTAGAGACAATTTAATAATGTTTAATCCTCAGTTCACGATCAGTGCGTATAGCTACTAGTTCTTCTTGAGTTAATGTTAACTCATCAACCAACAATTTACAAGCGACGGAGTCTCATAGGCTGCAATGAAAATTTTTAACAATGAAAATCACATAGACGCTAACACTTTTAGTAGCCAACTATAGTAGGTTCCACTCTTAGTCTCTTGGAACATTCTTTGGCGCATTATCGCTATTTGGCCTTTTATAAGAGAATAAAAGACGAAATAATAAGTAATCAGAAAGGCTAGTTATTTGTAAAAAAAAGCTTTTTTTGAAAGGGAAAACTGATAATAAAATCAATAACTATATTTATTTTTATATCTGGATACAAAATTCTCTGGATTACCACAGATTATCTCATCATCAGTGGCAAACAGCCCCATGTTGGGCCAAGGCCGTCTGCCTACTGGCAGATTTCGAGACGAAAGATGTTTTCTTTTTATGGGATAGGGTTGTCGGCCCTACGCCCAAACCTCTACAGCCATATTTGACCGGGACCAACGGTTTAAAGTGTATTCTGAACGACTACAAACATCCATGTCTCCACCAGGATTCGAACCCCGAAACCTGTGGTATCGACAGCCAGAGCACTAGTCACTCGGCCATCAGGCCCCAAAGCCATATATAGAAGCACAGAAAAATAAATTTCTAATTATCACAGCATTTAATTGGGCTTAGTATTAATTGTAGAGGAACAGTGGGAGTTGCAAGTATGCATATAAACACAAAACATTATCCATAGATTTTTTTTCGAAAATAAATAATAAAGATTAACTTTCTTAAAATGCGTAAATACTTAAATAGTTTCAATTATTTATTACATATGCATTTTAATTACAACTGCATTTAAGGAAGTAATCAAAAAAATATTATTTATGAGAATAAATGAAATAAATTTCCCAGCTTGGTAAGAATATATGTAAGCGAAAACAGTAATTCAAAATGTTAGTTTAAATGTATGAAGTTCATAAAAGTATTATTCATTATGTATATTCCAAAAGTATATTCCATAAAATATATTAAAATATAATTTATATTCAAGAATAAGAAGAATTATGGTAAAATTCATATCTTAGCCATAAATATTATCCCCAATAATTCTATTCACTATAACTTAAAATTCTCTCTATCGTTGCTTTATGTGCTTATATAGAAATTATACAACATACATTTAATAAATTTTCATTTTCTTTGTTATTACTGAAAAAAAAATTGAAAAATATTTAAATAAGAATTTACTCAGTATAAATTTAAAATTATTTTATAATTAATTCAACTTTTTTTGTAATTTTTATTTGATACAACCTTTGCCGGAATTATGGTGTATTGCAAAATAAAAAAAAAAAAAAACAGATTATAAAAAGTTTCAGTTTTTTTTTGTCGTTACGCTACTTTCAATTTTTGAAGGTTTAAAAAGTGAAAAAAGAAAAGTTAAAAAGAAAAAAAGAAGCCTCAACATTTAAAAAAAAATCTCAGTAGATATGGTATGTATATTTTTTATTCTGTGTCAATTTCTACTTCTGCTATCTTCAATGTTTCATCTCTCAAACATTTCTTTTTTGGTTTATTTATAGCGGATACTTTTCTGGTTTTTTTTTTAAGGTATAGCAAAGAGAAATATGCATACACTGGGGAATAAAAGATAAAAAAATGCAAAAATAAAACTAAAATTTTCAACAAAATCTATGAGTGCTATCTTCTCATATCAAAAGTAACTAGAGGATTCCTAAAATTGTATGAGAGAAATTAATATGATATCCATAAAATTAATAAATGTAGCGTGTAGGTTATGCATTTTGATTGTAACTGGGTGTTTCTGGGTTGAGACTTGAGACAAAAGTTTGATAACTCACTGATTTATTTATACGCGCACAAACAGTACACACGTATAATTACAGATATACAATATTTAACAAATGTAAACACATTTAATTAAAGATTCATAGAAGGATTTCCATTTCTAAGCCGAAAATAAAGTCATTTTCTCTCGGGATGAGATTTTGTTTGCAAAAACACAATTATTAAATTAAAATTAATAAAAAATATCATTCAAATATACTAAATAAAATAATAAACTGTGATAATCAATATCCAAGTAACAATAATTAATATTGAAGTTAATTAAGTGATATTTCTTAGTTCTATCTGAGAAATTTACTTAACGCACTTTTACCACGAAACTAAATCGTTTCCATAAAAGAAAATATGCATAATTTATTTCTGAAAATTTAATTACTACATTTATAATTTATTTTATTATTATATATGGAAACTAAATTAAAAAAAACACTATGAAAATGTTTTTTAAATCTTTATTATATATTATTATACACATATTTATATTTCTAATGGCTAATTTTTTCATTTTATGATTTGGTAAAATCCTACTATTCATATATATATATATATATATATATATGCCCAGTTCATAGTCCTGCCTAGCCCTTCTGTTGCAATGGTGCGGTCATGAACGGTGAGTATCTTCTTGTTTGCTCAGCGCTCTCTCAGATCAGTGTTTTTTTTTTTTTCAGATACTAGGTGAGAGACCATCTAAATTGTTTGAAAACTTGATCCTGTTTTAATATTTTAACTTCATTCTGTCCTAATTCTTATCTATTTTACTTCTTTTTGTATAATTCTTCTGTGCCTTTTTTCTTTGTACGTTCTATTGTATTTTTATAGTTCTCCGGATCTGTGTATGACATAAAGATTACTGTCTCTGTATTGCTATCTGCATTAGAAATATATATATATACACAAAACGCATCGCATTACAAAAATTTAAAGCGTTATTAATGTGTTTATTTGAAAACAACATTATTTATTATTATACGCATATTTATATTTGCAATGGTTGTTTGGCTTGATTTATATATATATATATATATATATAAATATACAAATATTCCGATTTTTCAA
This sequence comes from Caerostris darwini, assembly GCA_021605075.1. Taxonomy (NCBI): domain Eukaryota; kingdom Metazoa; phylum Arthropoda; class Arachnida; order Araneae; family Araneidae; genus Caerostris; species Caerostris darwini. The sequence continues at coordinate 1,392,375 of BPLQ01007986.1, read as the reverse complement.
ACCAAACAATCATAAATTAACCATTGCAAATATAAATGTGTGTATAATAATAAATAGTAAAGTTTTCAAGGCTTGGCAAGTGCCCTGGTCTTTGGTAACACAGGTTTCAGGTGTGAATTCTGGCAGTGGAAGGGATGTTTGTTAGTGGTTCTGAATCCACATTAAATAGTAGATGCCGGTATAATTAACCTAAAGTGTGCAAATGGCATTACAGCGACAAGCCAAACCATACATATACATACTAGAAAAGCTTTATCAAGGTTCTTTTATTTGTAAAACATACAGGAAAAAATAAACGTTCTTTTTTGTTTGTTGTTATTATTTATATACAATTTTAATGTCAACCTGCATTACGCATAAAAAAGCGTGATTTAATACTATTTTTATTTATAGACAGGACCATCTGCCATTTTAAAAATTTATTTTAAATATTTGGAAATAAAATTTGTCGTCTTTTTTTCTTTACAAAATTTCATTCCCAAATTCAATGCCGCAATATTTCGTTATAAAAAAATAAAAAGCCGTAAAACTCTCTGAAAATACGGAAAATTAAATTCAGGAAAACAGGAACTAAAATTAGACACGAGAAAATGAAGTCATTTTTAGAGGAGAAGAACTTCGCCGCATGTAATAGCTGCCGAAGCTGGGCAACCGTCATACAAAACGCATCGGGCCCTGCTGCGAAGGCCCGAATTCCGAACGCCATTGTTCGCAATTGAAAGAACACGCCACCACCACGGGGATGAAATTTAAATTTGAAAAGAAGGAAATTGAATTCCCTGAATTCGTACGCCCCAAAGTGAATAAGTAAACACGTGTGTGTTAAAAAAGAGAAAAAAAGGGGAAAGCCTCGTTTTAAATTAAAACTCGGCTGTCGCCCCGAGTTTTGGTTTACGAATAGAATTGATTAAGGTGTGCTTCTAAACATTTAAATATCGCGCCGTGGTTCAATTCAGTGTTCCAGATTGTATAATGGTCTTCCTCACTGCCATTGACAAAAAAAAAGTTCGTCTTTGTTAGGAATTTGTTAATAATGCATACTTTTTAGTGGATCGCCGTATACATTTATTTGGGCTGCTTAAAAACTTCGAGGTGCTATAATCGATTTTTGATAGATAGAAAATATTTTTTTTTTTTTTTTTTTTTGAGAATTTCCTAATGGTAAACTATACAGCTAGTGCTTTTTAATAAAGAAGTTTTAATTAAGAGGATGATAAGTCCCCCTATCCACTAAAGTTCTTAGTAGTTAAACCATTGTTTTATACTTTAATAGTTGAATGATCATCTAACTATCGTACTAACTAATAACTAAAATCTAACTAATTAACTATAATTCACGATAGATAAAAGTTCCCCTACCCACTAAAATTCTTAGTAGATAAATCATTGTTTTGTATTTTAATAGTTGAATGAGCATCTAAATATTATGCTGTGATTCAATTCATTTATTGCTCTACCTCGTCCAATGAATCGCATAAATGACTGTACGTACAATTGTAAAAGGGAGTTATTGTAGTAATTGTTTGTTAATAAAGAAATTATCCATTATTCTTATCCCTCACCCACTAAAATGTTTAATAATTTCCATTGTAATTAAACCAGTTTTAATAGTTTTATAGTTAATTGTTTGTTAATAAAGAAGTTTTAATTGAAATTATGATACATTCTAAATATCACGCAGTGATTCAATTCTATTTTTGTTATTCTTCTACAGTTTAATAATTTAACGTATAGTGAACTTTTAATAGTACTATAGCATAGATGACTAATTGAAATTATGATACATCCAGTTGTAACAGTTTTAATAGTTAATAATGAAAAAATTGTTTGTTAATAAAGAAAATTTAACCATTGTATTTTAATTGAAATTATGATACATTCCCTCACCCACTAAAATGTTTAATAATTTAACCATTGTATAGATAATTGTACGAACAGTTTTAATAGTGTACTATTGTAATAATTGTTTGTTAATAAAGAAGTTTTAATTGACATGACGATAAATCTTTAAAATTAAAATTAACGTGAAATCCACTAAAATACTTAGTAGTTAAACCAGGAGCGGCCAATTCGTGGTCCGCTTTGAATATTTTTCCGGCCCCGTGAAATTTATCAAACTTTTACAAAATAGATTCTTTTTATAATGGCCAAAGTAGTGAAAACCAATGTATTTAAAAAATACATTTGTGCATCCATACATTTAAAAATTCACTGTCGAAATTATGAGAAAAAATTAAATTTGATTTTAAAATAACATTCTTGCGAATATATGACAAATATTGCCTGCTTTATTTATGAGTTTATATAATTATAATTAGCAGAATATAATGTATTATTATTTGTTAAAGCTAAATGAAAGAGGGTTTAAACAAATATTGCACTAGTAAAATAAATATTTTTGAATGATTTCATTTTTTTATTTCATTTATTTATATCCATTTTATTTTTAGTATTATATATTTCTTTACGATGTGCATTTAGTATCATTATTATTATATTATCCATATTTACAAGTGAGAATAACAGTAAACACAAAAATAATAACTCATTATGATAATCAATTTTTCACTCCAAAAAAATGTCTATAATGGGAATCTAATATGGTGATATATAATTTTATATGTGGACCACAAAGTTAGGGTGCATTTCCAGAGTGGCTCGAAAGATCAAATGGGTTGGCCACCCCTGAGTTAAACCATTCTTTTATATTTTAATAGTTGGACGAACATCTAAAACCATGCAGTGATTCTATCCATTCATTGTTCTACTTCATATAATGAACAGAATAAATGATTGTACGTCCAATCGTAACAGTGAATTATTGTAATAATTGCTTGTTAATAAAGAAGTTTAAATTAAAATGATGATAAGTCCCTCTACCCATTAAAATTCTTAGTAGTTAAACCATTGTTTCATGTTTTAATAGTTGAATGAACATCTAACTAGCATGCAGTGATTCGAGTGAGTAAATAATAAACATAATTACTTATAAATAATAGTTATTGATTGTTATTGGATTATGCTAGCCATCATAATTGTGTAATTATAAAAAAAAGCATCATATTTATTGTTTATCAATAAATTTATTCTGTTGCTATGCAAATAGATGTCGCATATAATAGCAGTTTTTCGTTAAAAATTTCACCAATATATAGTATAAACTTTAAAATCCATATATGTTGTATGTCGAATATGCTATTTGCAATGATTGTTAGATTTTTAGAATATTATACACACGAAGTTTCTTTTTATTATTTATAGTAAAATACAACGATGTTATGATTTAAAAGGAAAAACTGATTCGTTAGAAAGTTCAATATCAAATATTATTTACCAAACAAAACATCCCAAAGTACATTTCATACATATACCTCTTTCTTAGAAATATGTTTGTCAATGCGAAATACAAAGAATACAATATCAAAAGATCTGATATTGTAGTTTAGGCATGCATACAAAAAAAAAAACTTCCATTAAAAAAAAAAAAAAACATTATTTATATTAAAAATTTCTTAAAAATCTAATTGTTTTAAATTTTCAATAAACTAAATATTACCTTGATAGTAATGTTTTGAAATTTATTTTATATAAAAATATATATTCAAGTGATTATTATAAAAAAAATAAATACAAATTTAATAAATGTTTGTTTATTTAAATTACTTAAAACAACCTTTTGTATTCGAAAGGGAATATTTGTGTTAAAAAAAACTTTCATTAAAAAGAAGAAAAAAAAAAGGTGATTATTTACATTAAAAATTTCTTAAAATCTAAATGTTTTAAATTCTCAATAAACTAAATTTGCCTTGATAGTATTGTTTTGTATTTTATTTTATATATAAAAAAATATATTCAAATGATTATTATAACAAAAAAATATCAATTTTATAAATGCTTGTTTATTTAAATTACTTAAAACAACCTCTCGTATTCGAAAAGGAATATTTGCGTTTTCTTTTCGAATACTTGCAAAAAAAAAATTGTTAAATATTTATGTTATGTCTGGTATCAGATGTTTAATGCATTTCTTTCCTGTTTTTCAAATGTCTAGGAAGTGTGATAAACAACAAAATATATTTCAAAAAGGAAGGTTTTTTTCTTTCTTTCGCGAATGACGGCATCGATTTAAAATTTATATTTTATTCGATAATTTCCCGAAAGGCAGTCTATATTCATAAGAAGGACATATCCGGAGAACAGGGGGTTGAGTCCCGTAAAATAATGTTCCCAAACGGAGAAACACTAGGTATTGGATTTGAATTTTTCTTTTACTTTTTAAATATTTATCTATTCTATTTTTGGAATTCAGTTTCTCAGATGCTTTCTGGCCAAGCCTAAGTTGTACCCATTAAAAATATTTTGGGAGTATTCGAAGCAGCTTGTTGACGTAGCGGCTCCTAGTTCGTGTCTAGAACCAGATTCGTGGCCCAAGGGCAATGTGTTCTGCTAGCAGACAGAAAGGACGAAGTTAGAATCTCCTAGCTGCATTGTTGTAGTCACTGCTTTCAGAATCGAATATACTTGATGTCGGGTATGGAATGTAAAGCATCTCGTATAGATACTCAAGCTGCCTGGAAGGAGTTCACCGGGTCTTCTACCATACGACCTGCAAATGTGACACTTCTTCAGTGGCGTAACAGTCCCCATGGTGGGCCAAGACTGTCTGTCTATAGGCAGATTTCGAGTGATGTTTTCTTTCTAAGGTGTGGGTTGTCAACCCTACGCCAAACTCTTTATAATACGAGAACCTACTGTTTAAAGTGGATTCCGAACCACTACAAACATTCTTGGCACCGCCGGGACATGACCCAAAATTTATGGTACCGAGTGCCACAGTGCTAGGCAGTGTCCTTCCCAACGTTCATCAGTGGCCGGTTCGTGATCTACATGAGACCCAGCGATGTTCCACTTACACATTTCTGAGTGGTAACAAGCTGCATAGAGCTATGTATGGGGGGAGAAAGAAAAAAAAAAAGTTCCTGTCTAGAAGATAGACAGATTTTTAAACGCATGTGGTTACTTTATAACATATATTGCTGGTTGTGGGTGTCTGCTATTGGTTTTCGCATTCCCAGAAAGCTCAGCTCGAAAACTGAAAAGTGACGTCCCACCAAAATTTCTGTTATCTATACCGGGAATGGTAAATCCATAGATTGCAAAGTCCTTACATTAGGCCCGAGAAGGTGTGAAGGAAATATATCCGGGGATGATCCTTCGTATCTTTGATGATCCTAGTTGTAGTGCCACCAAGAAGTCCAACTTCGATTAAGATAGTGACGACCAATGAGCTTTACTCGACAGGGACAACATTTTTTTCATGGAAAGATGACTTCTGACTCAAATGGGCACAATACGATCCCATCATGCATCTCTCCATTTTCTATTGTATCAGATTAAATGTGATCTTTTTGATTCTTTCAGAATGTGTTTGCTGAATGCATCTTGTTTTTCTTCTCAATAATTTATAAGCGATAATGAAGGTAATTGCTTAAATGATTGTCATGATGGATTAAACAAAGCATGTGCTTTATTAATGCTATTTTGTATATTGCTGCATTCAATGTCGTTCCTTCCAAGATTTCAGCATAACCTTGACAAACAAACCCCTCGTATAACCCCCTATAATCGATTTCCTCATTCTGCTGTAGTATGATCGTAAATCCTTTGATGCTTTCCAAAAACAGACACTACATGGAGAAGAAATTTGCTTTGCGCGAGGAATAGTAAACATTTTTGTATACTTTGCATTTTTCTTCCGTAGTGTAACTTTCTGTCTTTAAATTTTCCTTCCATGTTATCGGTTTGTAGAGTTCTCGAGTGACGCTCGTAATTCACGAATTCAAATATGAGCGTATTTGTGTATGAAATTTGTACTCGAAAAACAACAACAACCGTATTATATCTTCCTGAGAACGAGTAACCACTAATAGTTCGGCAGATGTTCCTGTGACAACGGGCCAAAGAGATTCGTAAGTCATTTGATTTAGGACAACAATAAGCGCAGCATTCAAACATCCTGACAAATGAAACAACATACTAGAAGGGTTCTTTTTCAAATTACTTCCAAAAGGTTGGTGTGCAACTCTCAAAACTTTAGCAAGGAGGTGTGAACGCAGCTTTTAAATTCAATTAAATTTAAAATTAATTGAATTCATTAATGCTTTATATGAAAAAAAGATGACAGGAGATGTTTTAGATCATTAGTGTTTAATCAAGAAAATTTATCTTAATTTGTTCAGATGTATTTCACAAATTGTGAATTAAGTATGAGATAAATAAATGCATAAAAATATAAATATCATTTTGTAATATGGGAATTTAATAGGTGTATTTTATTTTCCGAATTGATAAAAATTTATCTAAAATTAGTCAGAGAAAAATTTTAGCATGATTAAATAATAATTGTATGTAAAATTTAATATTTAATCTTCTCATTTTTTATAGCTATCTATATCTACACCTTGCACATTATGAAAAATACAAAAGTGAATGTATTTTCTAATTTTGATAGGGATTTTTTTTACGTAATATTTTATACGTACGATTCAGTTAGGTTTTATACGTAAAACTAAAATGTATTAGTATTTGTATACCATTTACAATTTATATTTGTCATGAAATTAAATGAATTGATAATAAATTGTGGACCTTTTTTTATCAATTTCCAAATACTAAAGTCAAATTAAGTTTTTTCAATTGTCGTACATTTCACGTTAATCTAATATTTTCACTCAATATCAATTGATAATAATTTTATGTACAATTTTGGTTTTCTAAATGAATAAATTATGCAATATTTATTAATTTTCAAAACAGGTAAAATATTTTTTTGAAGTAAAGCAACTGTTATTGATAATAAAAATTGGAGGAAACACTAATTTTTCTATAATATTTATTACTTTTGAATACGAAATTTACTTCGAAAGCCTCAAAATGGAAGAAAACTTATTGATTTGCTTCCAGGCCGAGTTCATTAATAATGGACGTGAGCCAAATTACATCGTTAGGTATACATGTGGAGTTTTCATGAAAGGAGAGTTGAAGTATGTCATTTTACGATATCTATTGAGAGGAAACGGAAATAATTTATTATACAACATGCTTTTTTTTGGTGTTATTAGAAATATTTTTCTAGATTTAGTAAATTATTTAATAAATATGTTTTATGTCATACGATACATTTGTTAACTGTTTTAAAAATTGTTATTAAATATTAATGATTGGAATGGTTGAAAATGTTAACATAATGTATTCCAATTTTTTGACAGTTTTTTTTTTTTTTATTTTCATTTTAAAATAATAATAATTTTTTGATTGCTTTTCTTTCTGGTAGTATGTATGAATGAGTTCTGTAATGATTAAATAATTTAAAAGAAATTACATGTACAGGGTTATTTATTCAAAATGAAGGAATGCATTTAAAAATTTGACATTTGATGCCTAAAAACGATGCTTATATTAAAATACATGAAATAAGTTTGAACAATAATAAAATAAATTTAATAAATAATATAACTTATATAAATAAATAAATAAATTTTTATAAAATAAATATAATATTTAAATAAATTTTGAACTTTCCATTCATTGGCATGTGGCGCCATCTTTATCGTTCATTGTAAATAAAAAAATTGATATCTGCTTTTTCATTTGGAATTACCCTGTGTTTTATTATTAAAATCTGATACAAAAATTTAAAACAAATGTTACTTATTAATATTACAAAAATTTTAAACATATATTACTTATTAATATTACAAAAATTTTAAACAAATATTACAATTATATATTACTTATTACTTATTGTGTTTATGTCATTATTCTATGCACTACGTCAATTATATGCGTTACTGGTCACGTTATAATTCTATAAAATAAATGCAAGACAAAAAATACTAGATTCAAACAACAATTATGAAGTGTTCCTCTAGTTCTAAATAATTTATAGTACGTCAGTTTACATTAGTATATGTTTATGCGTTCAAATATAGGGTTTCTCAAAATTAAGACTGAATTTGAATTCATAAACGTCTAAATGGTCTGGTATATTTGGTAATGAAAGAGCTGATTTCCCCTCAAAATGCACCTTTAGTCTTGGTGTTCGGTTAATGTAATTATCCGAAATTCTTGTATGTTAATAAATAGTATTTTTCAAATAAATTTTATTTAGCATGAAAAAAAAATACCACCGAAGATTAATATGAAAATATTTGCACTCTTTTTTTTGTACTTAGTTCATTGAGATGGATCACCAAAACAACAACAACAAAAATTTGTTGTTGTAGTTATATATTTAAGCATAATATTTAAATGATTAAAACATCTCCCTGCCACATCTCATGAATTATCTAGTAGATCTGAGCACTTATGCTTTAAATGTATGAATAAATGTAGATATCGAAGGTGGACTTTATATATAGAAGTACTTATATATCTCCAAATTCCATCTCTGTATTCAAACTCCACAAGTGCTGTTTGAGATTCAGACTGAATTATTATTCAAATCATCCATGCTCCACTAGTATGAATTTCTAATGAATTCATTTCATACATTTGAAATAGTCTCGTTATGAATTCAGCATCTTACAGTCATTCTTATATAGTATTAAAATGTATGTGTAAGTACTCTTAATAGTATTGCTTACTGCCTTATACACACTAACATTTTATACAGTATTTCTTATCTTGCTGAACAGCCTTTGCAAATTTTAATCAATCAACATACAAGATCATAGGAGGCAATCTTTTTCTAGGTGTACAAGATCAATAAATCAAGTCTCAAATATTAATTATACATGTGATTTACTATAACCTCATTTAACTTGTAAAAATTTGTAATGTCATTGCTTAACTCCAATTAATAAACCTCTCATATTGACATAAAATGAGTCAAACAAATTTGAATTTGTAAATTTCAATTTAATGATCTAGATTTTGCATTAAAAAATGCGATCAATATGATCAAAAATGATGAAAATAATCTGATATAAATATATAGGCGTTTAGTTAATTAAAATAATTTTAAAGTACAATGATTTCTTTTCAAATATTCTGTAATTTAAAATTATAATATTTTCATTATCAGTTGATTTATTGTAATTTGAATAAATCTTCGAAAAGACTGAAGAATTTTTAAATTTGCTATGGTAAGTTTGAAATTTATAAATGGAATGTCTAATGATATAATTTTGGCATTAAATAACTAATATTTTTTAATCAAATATGATCAAAAATTGAAATTTACGATATTAGGGAATCTTTATTATTCAAAATAATGATAAATAATAACTTCTGTTTTGATCCATTATGAAATTCATTTTAACGAAAACATTTTCCCTTTCATTTAGGCTTAGCTTATAATTTGAATATATGATTGTTAATAAATGATTTAGTTTTCGTTATTAAACAATTAATAATGTTTTTTTAATCAAAAATGATCAAAAATGGACATTTTCGAAATTAGGGAGGTTTATTAATCAAAATACCACTAAATAATAATTTCTGTTTCGATGCATAATAAAATTGTCATTTTAACTAAAAACATTTTCCCTTTCCTTTAGGCTTAGCTTATAATTCGAATACATGACTGTTAATTAATTATTTTGTTTTGGTTATAAAACAATTAAAAAATATTTTATAATCATAAATGATCAAAAATGCGATATTAGGGAGGAGTTGTTTATTAGTTATTATCATATTTACGATATTAGGGAGGAGTTGTTTTTGAAGCTTGATGTAGTCGTTTTAACTAAAAACATTTTTCCTTTCCTTTAGGCTACGCTTATAATGATTTGAATATACTACTGCTGGAAAAGTTTAAAGAATTCTAAACTTGCATTATAAATTTCCGAGTTAACTTATCTCGATGTGGGGAATATATCTGGGACTATGTGGTCCCGATTCCTTAAAATGAGCAGGTGTAAGTTACAGAAATATTTAATGTCTAGACTGTAAGATAAGGGAGAGTAACCGTAAACTTGTACCAGATTAGGATAACTTCTTCTCATTTTAGTACACTTTCTGTGACGTACGAAATGCTGTTGCGCTATCTCGCAGAGAAAACCCATTTATTAGAATGGTTGTTACATTTTAAAGTTGCATCTTGAAGAATGTACAAAATTGCTTAATGTTTCATTCAGGCTCATTCAAATTAAAAATGAAATTTTTAAATTGTTGTTTAGAGTTTAGTTTGTTTAATTTATATTGCTGTTTATATTTTAAATTGTTTAATTATGTAATTTTGTTTATAGTTTGAATTGTTTAATTTAAATGGCTGTTTATATTTTGATTTATTTTATTGCTCAATGCTGTTTTATATTTTGAATTAATTAATTGTTCAATGCCATTCATAGTTTAAATTGTTTAATTTAAATTGCTCTTTATATTTTGAATTGCTTTTTTGTTCAATGTTGTTTGTATTTTGAATTGTTTAATTATTTACTGTTGTTTACAGTTTGAATTGTTTTATTGTTCAGTGCTGTTTGTATTTTGAATTGTTTAATTATTCAATGCTGTTTATATTTTGAATTGCTTAATTGTGCAATGTTGTTTATAGTTTGAATTGTTTAATTGTTCAATGCTGTTTATATTTTAAACTGTTTAATTAAACAATGTTGTTTATAATTTGAATTGTTTAATTAATTTCTGTTTACAGTTTGGTTTAAATTTTTATTATGCATTAGTATGGAGCAGGATGCCAAAATAAATAAATAAATAAATAAATAAATAAATATCTTTTTTTATATTTGTGTGTGTGTAATCTATTTGTTTATTAAAATGGTTTAAAATATTTTTGTAGCTTTATATTTTAACTTTGTTTTTTCATTTGCTTTTTGGTTTATTTTAGAAGGATGATTTACCTGAGAATTGATGCTTTCTGCGTTATGAGAACTGTTGTAATGGATTTGTATAAGCACTTTTAGATTATATGTTTGACATATATAGATCTTTGAAATGTTAAAATAATCATTTTGTGTTTCTAATTCTAAGAAGACTGCACATATTATAAACATGTTTGTTTATTGTAATAAAAAGTTTATTTATATTTTATAAAGAATAATTGGCATTTACATTATTAAGCAACAGTAATTGCTTTGTAGTAAAATAAAATTGTCTTTTTATTTAACCAACTATTTTATAAGCTGGCTTGATAATACGTTTAGCATGCATATAACATTATTTTATAAGATTGCTTATACAAGAAGAGGATGAATAAATAATAACTAAAACTAATGTGAAGTTAATTAAAATTAATATACTTTAATAAAAAAAAATATTTCTTTAAATAAAAACAAAACGATAAAAACCATTTTTGTTCGACAAGTTAAAAAATTATCGATCTTTTTTATTACCATAAAATATATTAAAAATTATATAAATATAAGTAAATAAATTTAACGAATTTTAAAACAAATATTTTTTTTTAATACCAAAGACGTTTATAAAGAATATATAAAATAAGGAATATTTGTTACCGCACTTCATTATATAAATTTACGAATTTACGAAGTTTATAATTAATATGTTTTTTCAATATAATAGACGCTTATAAATAATATGCAAAATGAGGAATATTTGTTAATATACTTCATTAAATAAATCTACGAATTGGCTAATTTTATCATAAATACCTTTTTTCAATACCAAAGACGCTTATAAAGAATATATAAAATAAACGATATTTATTTCCATACTTCATTAAAAAATACTCTTCTTTATCATTAAATGAATAAAATAAAAATAATTATCCATCAAATGGTATTGATCAATTTTAATTAAAACCGCCGACATTAATTAAACAATTAATCACTCCGATATCAACCGTCCAATATCCTCAGGCATAAAACACGTGACGCGGAATCCATACCTGTTTCCTAGGTACCGAACCCAACCCCCCATCCGATGAGGTACTGCTGCAGAAATTTCATGAATGCAGTCATAATCGGGGATCCCGAAATCTTCCATCCAATCCTTTATCCACAGACGAGGGTTCCAAGTCGTGCGAATTTATTTGTTCCCCGGCAAGGGGTGATGGGTGACTTCGTATTCAGAGCAATCACATTCATTACGCAGAAAGGACGCAAAAGCGGGGGTGTTAGTCACAGGGCGGGTCTTATCGCTTTGACATTCCCCCCGTGTCTGGGCCCCCATTCTGCTTAAGTCTTTGGTCCCTATCCGCTGAAGATGGTATTTGGTGACCCTTATCAAGATGGTAGGTGGAATGGGAGACGTCATTCATGGCACGTGCCCGCGATGGGTGAAAGGGAAAGGCGGGTGGGGGTGGGCTTTATTTGGCATTATCCCTTTTGTGGGGAAAGTGTAGATAGAAGGGATAAGTAGTGTAGATCAATATGAAATCTGCGCTCTGCAATTGTAAAGCTTTGATATGTGAATCAATATTTAAATCAATTTATAGTATTAATAAAAGTAATCCATTTAAATAATTGAAAGATGAATATATTTATAACCTGATCTACATTGTGATTATAGTTAAAGTCCCACTTTCAAAATGCTTAAAAAAAGAACCACTCGTCACAATGAGTTCAAATTTGAACTGAAGATACTTGAAGGAAAAAGGTACGGCGTCAAAAATTTTTTAAAAGTGTATTAATATATGACGCTGTAAGCGGCATACAGAAAGTAAATTCGTCTGCCAGTGATATTTTGAATCGAATTACAACAATGTGTTTGATTACATCATTCACATTTACATAAAATATTAATGATTTGACATTATTTCGTTTGAGTTATTAATTAAACGAACTAATTAATTCTAGCAATATTTTGAATTATTCCAGCACTTTGAATTTCTAAGACATTCGTAAGGAACAAAAAATGCAGGAAAAATTATAAGTACTCGTAATTTAAAAATATCATTTTAAAATTAGAAATTTTAAGTCAATTTTTCTTATAAATTAAATAAAAATTCTACCTTAGAATAACTGTGCTTCTCCAAATAAAGAAATTCATACATAAAAAAAAAATTACGAATATTTTCTCTGGAATATTTTAATTAACTAACTGTACTTTTTCGTAAATTAAAAAATATATATGTACAATTTTTTAAAAATAAATTTATACATCTATATGTCTACGTATTAAATTTTGTAAGCAATGACATATATCATATTAGGTTAGAATGCTCGAGTAGTTTAGTTAGATTATAAAGTAAGAAAAAACAAACTAAAAAAAGATGAATTACAAAGTTTGCGTATGAAATAAGTGGGCTTAAAAAAGTTAAAGCTGCTTAAAAAAATTATTATACTAATTAAAGTTAAAATATTTCAAAAGAAACAGTTTCGTCTCAACATTTTTGAGGAACCTTGTATTTCTTTTATCAAAGTTTAAAGGCCAACATTACTCAATAAAATTTTTTAAAACTGCGAAAAGTAATCGTAAAATATACATAGTATAAGCCTGAGAAAAACTAATATTAGTCTATTTTTCTTTCAAATTTCTTTATGGAAAATAAAATGAATATAGTATTTTCTTATCGTTATAATATGTTTTTATTAGAATCCTGTCATCTTATAAATTAGTAACTTCAAATTAAAGAATATCACGTCAAATAACATTTTTTTAAACTTATGATTGAGTCTTAAATGAAAAAAAATTGTAATAAAATATTTTTCATTGTTTTTATCACAATGGAAATTAAGGTTCATTTTACGTCAATACCATTGTGAAAAAATATGGCTCTACAAACATCGCTTAGGATTTAATTAGTATTTTATCATTTAATATTTAGTCTCATTTTAAGCATGATATTTTAAATGCATTTATTTGTGTTAGAGTAGAAAAATGACTGAATTCCCATTATGCATTACATTAACGTCCAATTATATATTATTTATTAGATTAATATTACATCATAAAATGTCAAACTTTATTTAATCATACAGCTGGTCATATATTTTTTATGGAAAATTGTATTAAAAATAACTTGGTTTTTCATTTATTAAAGGAAAGTATTTTCTGTAATTTCTTTCAGTGTTTTATTTTTATATGAGGTTTGTTTTTCTATTTTTGAAAAAAAATTTGTTAATATTTTTTAAAATATTTATTAATCATACAATATTTTACATCTATAAATCTTGTTAATATGTTAAATAATATTTAGGAATATTACAATAGTTTACACCCATGAATTTTGATTAGCAAATCTTATTCAATGCTTTTATTCATTTATTTACATAAGAAAATTCAAATTCATATCCTGTGTGTATGTGTCAGAGTGTGCGTGAATGTGTATGTGTGCATGTGTCTATTGAAAAATCAAGTCTTTTATTAATTATTTATATTAAATAATATGCATACATTTACATTTTTAATTAGAATTTAATGTAATGAATGGCATTTTATTTGTTTAATAATATCTTAAAAATCTGGCTTGATGCCATCGGTTAACGCAATTCAAAGATATGATTCTAAATCTCATTTAATTTTCGTACTCACGTAATACACGAATGTACAACTCGAAAAAGGCTGTGAATCTTTGGTGTACCACTGGGGTATGCACACCACACTTTTAAAACCACTGTGTCAAACCATAAAAACTGCAAATATAAAATAGTTTATACTTTAGTTTTAATAGTTTTAATACTAGCTAATAGTTTCACTACTAGCTCAACGAAACATAGTATAAATTGGTAACTGAATTTTAACTGGGCTTAGCCAAAAAAAAAAAAAAAAACATAGGCTCTATTCCCATAAGTTTAATAGAAATTTCCTTAGTATTATGCCTTCCATAGACAGATAGAACCTGACCTATTTCCGTGAAAATCATAGGAAAGATTTTCTTTTTCCCTCTGCTCAGAAAAATTTTTCCCTCTTGACCTTCAAATCAACATATTTTTTTTAAATTTTATTTTTGTAATCGCTATTTCTCTCCCTATTTATTTATTTATTTAGTACATTCAGGAATATTTTCTTTTTCAAATTTATCTTCAAGTCTTTTTTTTCTTTATTCGATTATAGTTTTTACTTGAGAACAATATTGTGTTTTTTTTTCCCCGTTGAAATGTAAACAATCGCAGGAGACAATAAACTTAAGAACAATATCATTCAAAACATGTGGGTGAGAGAGATAGCAAAGTGGGAAGAGTTACGAAGTGGTTTAACGACTTTTAGTACAGTATTTATCAGTGGGGGCGATACTGTCGTTTAACCCACGCCGATAGTGGAACCTCTGTTCCTTTTATATAAGGGGTGGCCAGCACAAATGATCTTGCGAACCACTTTTGAAATGCATCCTAACTCAGCGGGTCACATATAAAATTATATATCCTCGTATCAGATTTAGCCCCACTATAGACATTTTTTTTTTTTTGGAGTGAAAAATTGAAACATAATGAGTTATTACTTTTGTGTTTACTATTATTCTTACATGTAAACATAGATAACATAGTAATAACGATACTAAACGCACATTATAAAGAAATATATAACACTAAAAATGAAATATAAAATATATATAAATAAATTGAATAAAAAATGAAATCATTAAACAATATTTATTTTACTAGTGCAATATTTGTTCCTTCACTACTTCACTTAGCTTTTGCAAATCAATCTCAATTTGTGTATTTGCACATCGTAATGGATGCTACCTCCGTTGTGTTAGAGCGTGTTTTGCGTTTGGTCAACTTCATTTTCGAAAAAAAAAAAAAAAAAAAAAAAAAGATTCGCAAATGTAAGTTGAACCACAAGCTCTAACAACTTGAACTAAGAGTCTGGTTTGTTTTGCTATCAACAATGAACTGTGCGATAGGGATGATCACTGCGTCACTGAAATCACTTAAAGTGAAACATAGAATCTGTTATATTAGGTGTTCCTAGATGCGCTCGCATCATGAGTTCGCATAATATATAATTTAATTATTCTGCGAACTCATAACTTTGAACTCTTATATAAAGATCTCTGCCACATATTATTTTAAAATCAAAGTTAGTTTTTTCTCATAATTTCGACAGTTAATTTTTTAATATATGGATACACATACAATGTATTTTTTAATACATTGGTTGTCACTACTTTGGCCATTATACTTTTACAAAGTATGATAAATCTCACGGGCCAGAAAAATATTCAAGGGGGTCACAAGTTGGCCACCCCTGTTTTATATATTCAGCTTTGGTTTGGCATTAATACAGATATCTCAATGAGCTTATCCACTATTCTATGTCCTTTTTTAGAGTTCATATTTGCTTAGCAATTTACTCAATGAAAAGGGTTACTTCATAATTTTAAATCAATAATTTACTTTACATTAATTACTAATCCAATACGATCAAATATCAAAACAACTGAGTAAAAATAAAAATAAAAAAAAATGCCGTTGATTCTAGTTTCAAAATGAGTAGTAAAAATTGATAAAAATACTTTTTTCCAAATGAGTGCTCCATTAAGTTATGCTTGATTAAAATTGAATGAAACTAAAAGAAAGAATACGAGTTTCAGACCACGTTTTTCTATTCCAGTAATTTGGACAAAGTTGCCCCTCTGAAATCAGTCATTTAGAAAGCTGTACAACTAAGTGGAAACTCGTGTACTCAATCAGTTTCAAATGTTAGAGCGTTAAGCAATTTTTTCGTTAAATTACAGAAAAAGAGAGAGGGCTTTAATTTTTAATTCCCTGTAAGTGAAAAAAAAATTAATAAAATAAATGAAAAGACAATTTTTTTTATTTTATTTTAAAGGATTTTAAGTTTTGTTTCATACAGTCATTAAGCATGTAAACGTATTATTCATAATAGCAAAAAAAGTTATTCTTATGGTGAAAGCGATCAAATTTATTTCGTATTTTGTGTGTGATAATTATAAAATAAAAAAGATTTAACACACAAGTCTTAAGTTTTAGCTATTATAGCTTGGACAAAACATCAAAAGTCAATTGGACACCAAACTTCTGTTGTTAATATGAAGCTTGCTTTTACAGCCTTTTAAAAATGAGTAAATTCTTACTTCAATAAATTAATTATCCTATCTCTTCCTCTTTTATTTTATTATCTCTCGTATTATTATGTACTTTATTTTTGTATTTTGTACTCTTTTATTTTATTATCTTTTGTATTATTATGTATTATATTTTTGCATGTTGTTCTCTTTTATTTTATTAAAAAATATTAATTAAATTATAAGTAATAATTATAATATTGATTAATTACAGAATATAGTTTAGCACACAAGTTGTAAGTTTTAACTGCTACAGACTGGAACTTTAAAAAAATTTTTTACGAAAGCAATAAAATTCGATTGGAAACCAAACTATTGTGGTTAATAAGAAGCCTGCTTTTACATCCATTTAAAGATTTGTAAATTCTTATTTTAATGAATCATAAATTATATCTCTTTCTTTTTTTATTTTATTACTTTTTATGTTATTAGTGTTGTTTTATATTTACCACAGATTTGATTATTTTAATATTTTGTCATTGATTTGTTTCTTGTTTACTACTTTAACTCTCGTTTGATACTTTGTAATACATGGGTATTACTTATAAATTTCAGTTAAAATTTGTATTTTATGACTTTTATAAGTAATTTATTTAACTTACTGAAAAATACTGTCTTCATTAGAAATATATTACAGAAATAGAACGAAGGAAAAAACCCTTTTTGTATAACTTTTAAGAAGGAAAACAATATTAATTAAATTATAAGTAATAATTATAATATTGATTAATTACAGAATATAGTTTAGCACACAAGTTGTAAGTTTTAACTGCTACAGGCTTGAACTTTAAAAAAAATGTTAAGAAAGCAATAAAATTCGATTGGAAACCAAACTATTGTGGTTAATAAGAAGCCTGCTTTTACATCCATTTACGCATTTGTAAATTCTTACTTATTAAATCTTACTTATACTTTATTAAATTTAAAAAATAGTGCATTTTATAATTTTTATAAGTAATTTATATCACCTACTAAAAATTATTATCGTCATTAAAAATATATTATATGATTAAAGCGAAGAAAAAAAAACCTTTTTGTTATAATTTTAACAAGGAAAAAAATGTATTTTTAATATTATTAATCATTTCAAAATATTTGATATTCAGTTAATAAATTAACTTAAGTGTCTAAAAACATTTTTCATTTTTTTTTAAATTCCTCTAAATAAAGCAACAAAAAGTATTGATATATTTTAAAAAGACAATAAATTAACTGAACTCTTGAAAAAACTTGGTATCAAGAATAATGAATTCAGAAAAAAAAATTATTATAATTTTTTTAATACTGCAAGGATATAAATTATGAAATACTGCATAATTTAAATAAATATAGTTTTGAAATAAAAATGAATTTAAATGATCTTAAAACAAATACATGTTATTATAGATAAAATTTTTTTTAATTGTATTATTTTATCTAAAATCTATACAAATGCAATATGTTTTATTAAAAAATATCTTTCAAGAAAATAATAAATAATGCTGTTAAATTCCGAGGATGATAAAAATATTTTGTGATTAATAACTAAATTATATTTTAACAATTAAAATAATTGCAATCTTGATTTTTAAGTTTGCTTGCCAAACATTTTATAAGACTTAATAACTTTTATGCTTGCGTTATGATCTTTTAAATAGATTAATGAATTTTTATAATTGTGAAGATTATAATAATAAATGAGATATTAGATTGAGATAAATGAAGTATTAGATAGATATTAGATTATAATAATAAATGAGATTTTAAAAGAAAATCTTTTGAACTGTTTCTAAACTAAGAATTCTTCACATACTAGAACACAAATTAATTGTGTGTGATAAAATATATATTCTTTTTATTATCAAAAATAAATGACTAGATTTTAAAGAGAAATAAAAATAATTAATTTTAGAAATTTTATTTTAAATTAAATTGCTAGTTAAATTACGTTGAATTGTGTGTATTTGATTAACAAAATTTATTAGCATATGATTCATATGATTTTATGTAGTATTTCTAACCGTAGAATATCCTTAATATTTGCATTCCATTTAACAAATTGGATAAAACATTTCATAAATATCAATTAAAAGGCAATTTCCGTTCCCCTAAAGATATTAAACATAATTATTTAATGAATTAATATTGATGCATCGAATAAAAGCCATTAGATTGCATAATGAATATCGAAAATGGGATTGTGTACTGAGGAACAAATCTGTTGAAATTAAATTATGCTCATAACTATGTGTAAAGCGAAACAAAATACAATTAAACCTTTATTTTGAAATCTAACCATAAATTTCATTAAGGTTGTTTTATCTTCCTAATATAATAATTTTGGACTTTACTTTATTATTATTTTTTGCAACAACAAACTTTCAAAGTTACTAACCATTTAATTATCCTAAATGCAGTAAAGCTTTTCCTGTGTTTTTAAATCTTAATATACGAAATCTGTAAATCCATGCATAAATATATAATGAAGATAGAAGGCAGGATTAGTTTCATCAAATACAGTATTATTTTTTGTACAAACATTTCATCTAAATAAAAAACATAAATATGAAGGTATCGAATATTATAACTTTATTTCTGTGCAATACAAAAGCTGTATTAAAAGCACATTCATCTTGGGCTGTATTAAAACCTTTTTGGTACATTTATTAAGACATAATGATTAAAGCCAAATAAATTGGCACCCAAAATTAACTTCACTCATTTGGTGGGTTACTAATAATGGATATCTTATATTTAAAATTAATAGAAAGAATGAAATCACATTATCATTCCTTTAAGTTTTTTTGTATATTATATACAATTTATTTGAATAGTTAATTTCAAAAATAATAATCATATGTAATTCTCAAGGTAAAACTATGTCCTAGCCTGAAATGTAAAATCACAAATCTAAAATCCAGATTTATATTATTTATTCAATTACTTTAATCATCCCGATTCTATTCCAAATGTAAGGACATAGTCTACACCAGTACTACAACTACATAGGCTACACCGACTCAAAATATCATCAACTAAAGCTAACGTTAACGTTCATGGAATTGGCGGTCACCTAATAAGAATGATTCATATTTAAAATTATTGGAAAGCTGAATTGTAAAATCAAAACAAAATTTATATTATTTACTCATTTACTTAAATCATTCGAATCCTAATCCAATGTAAGGAAATAGCACCAGCACTACTACTACATTTTCTACACCAGAATTACTACTTCATCGTCTATATCTACTCAAAACATCACCAACTAAAGCTAACACTAACGTTCATGGAATTGCTGATCAGCTATTATGAATACCTTACATTTAAAATTAATGGAAAGCTGAACTATAAAATCACAAATCTAAAGTCAAAATAATAATTTTGACTTTAACTTTTGACTTTTTGATTCTTAACTCATTTTTTTAAATCATCCCTAATCCCAATCTGGGTCCTCCGATGTAATGACATAGTTTAAACCAATACTACTTCTACATCATCTGCATCAACTCAAAATATCACCAACTAAAGCTAACGTTATATACAAAGATAACGTTCATGCAATTGGTGGTTAGCTAATGTGAAGCTCAGACTTAAAATCCTCATATTTAAAATTAATAAAAAAGAGACATGTAAAATCACAAATCTAAAATCAAAACTTATATTAGCTATTTAAATCATCTCAATCATAATCCAATGTAAGGACATAGCACCAGCACTACTACATCGTCTACACCTACTCGCCAGTATTACTACTTCATCTTCTACACCAGTATTATTAATACATCGTCTACACCTACTCATTAGTATTACTACTTTATCGTCACAATATTGCCAACTAAAGCTAATGTTAATGCTCATGGAATTGGCGATCAGCTAATATGAATACCTTATACTTAAAATCATGGGAAGCTGAACTGTAAAATCCCAAATTTCAAACGTTTCTTTTCTGTTCAAGATTATATGAAATATGCTTCAGTTTAATCACTATTTTGTTGATTCATGTGTAAAACATTTAGATCACTTTAATGAATAATACATATTTTTTCCTTTGAGTAAATATTATTTTCCGGGGCATAGCATCGGACATATCACTACATCTTCTACACCAGTATTACTACTTCATCGTAACAATATCCCCAACTAAAACTAACGTTAGTGTTCATGGAATCGGTGGTCAGATAATCTGGATACCTTATATTTAAAATTATGGAAAAACTGAACTTCAAAATTAAAAATTTCTAACGTTTCATTTCTTTTCAAGATTATATGAAATACACTTCAATTTAATAACCCATTTTGTTAATTCATATGCATAATATTCAGATCACTTTAAATAATAATAAATATATTTTCTTTTGAGTAGATATTATTTTCCGGACTATAGCACCGGGGATATAATACTACATCTTCTACACTAGTATTACTACCACACCTACACACCAGTATTACTACCACACCTACTCACCAATATTACTACTTCATTGTCACAATATCACCAACTAAAGCTTATGTTAATGTTCATGGAATTGGTGGTCAACTAATATGAATACCTTATAATACTTAAAATTATGGAAGCTGAATTGTAAAATCTCAAATTTCTAACGTTTATTTCTTTTCAAAATTATATGAAATAAACTTGAATTTAATAACCATTTTGTTAAATACCATATGTTACAAACTTTTAATGTTAATTAATGTAAAAAAAAATACCATACTTTAAAATTTTAATGTTAAGTTAATGTTCATATGTTACCATAAAAACATTATCATATGTATAATGTTCAGATCATTTTAATGAATAATATGTATATTTTAATTTTGAATAAATATAATTTTCCTAATTAGACTACTATAACATACTCATTCACTCGTGATAAATCACATTAACTTATATACACATAAGGCCACTTCGGAACGAAAACCAGGAACATTTTCCGATAACCAAGAGCAATAAAAATTTCCTTCTCATCCAGATTCAGATTCATGCATGAGTGTTTCTTTTGGGGCACCGGAAAAAAAAAAAAAAAATCAGGCCCCATTGTTTAAAGATGGGGCCCCACACTCTCACCGCCGAAGCATTGATCAGAAATACGTCTTTTCTCTGACTCAGTGACATGGATTGTTACTTTACCTCACAAGCTCCACATTTCTGTGTCGGTTCCGCCCCGGTGTTTGCGGGGAAAAACTACATCTATTGGATATATCGCTGCTACGCCCTACTTCCATTCAAGTTTCCTTTTCCAAGTTAGGGTTTTTTCTTTTCTTTTTTTCTTTTTTGCCTGCATATTTCTGTTGGATGGATGGTAAAAACAAAAAAAGAAAAGAGTTGGAAAAGTTGCGTGATTGATTCTTTTACGCTCACGGCATTTCATCAGGTCACGGTCGATTTTAAAATTAAGCAAAAAGTGGTGTAAGTTGTTTCCTCATGTATGGGATTTTGTGAAATATTAGGGATAATTGCAATACCATTTTTATTCACTTTTATGTAATAATACCAAATGGCACATTGTATGGCGTGGTCCATTGTATTATTATTTTGATAATGTGCCATAATACATTGTGCATATTGTATTATGGCATATTATATGGTGGTAATATCACCAAATCGCACATTGTATGACATAGAAATCGCACATTCATAGAAAATAATATCTAATACTTATAGATATTATTTTCTATGAATGCATGTTTCAGCATAACTGAACAAACTATAGAACTACAGAATTAGTTTATTTTCTTCAGAACTGAAAAAATTCGAACTTAAAAAATACGAACAAATGGACAAAAAACTAATTTTTATTGCCAGCAGATTTTCCCACCACTAGATGGCGCCATACTTTAAAAAATGACTGATGCCATTAGTTAAATTATTGTTGTCAGAAAAAAAAATAAGGTAGACAATTTATAATATTAGTTTTCAATTTATTTTGTAAACAAACTATGTTTTATTCTTAAAAATAAATAATAACTTATAAAAAAAAAAAATTAAAAATTCACTGTAGAAAAAAATGAAAATATTAGGTTAAAAATTATTGTTTATTTAGTCAGTTTATTATTCATTTAAAATTTTAAGCTATTAATTCTGTCCAGATATTTTTTCTGTAACTGAGCTACGTTGCCCAGTTAAATCAGCAAGCATGCTGCTAATTTTAAGACTTATATCTGAGAATTTTAAAGTAAAATTAAAAATATATACTCTATCCGTGAACTAGTTTCTACCAGACGAGTCAAATAGATTCTGACTACTGCTAGTTAGTAGTGAGACCTGCAATCATATTTTTCAAAGGGAGTACATTAAGTGAAAGATTGTAACAATATATATGACTGCTTCGAGTAGATTGTAACTGTCTTGTTGGAAATTTAATGAACTTAGATTTCTAATAAATTAAAAATTTTAATTTCAAAAAGATGTTTTGACTTTAAATAGTGTAGAAATTTTGACATATATAAAATTCAATC
The DNA here is from genome assembly GCA_021605075.1 of Caerostris darwini. Classification (NCBI taxonomy): domain Eukaryota; kingdom Metazoa; phylum Arthropoda; class Arachnida; order Araneae; family Araneidae; genus Caerostris; species Caerostris darwini. The sequence continues at coordinate 1,368,980 of BPLQ01007986.1, read as the reverse complement.
TCAGTAAGAAAATCAAAACTATTCTAAGCAAACTTCATAAACAAAATAATTGATAAAATTATTATTGGACCACATTTCGTTTTTAAGTACAAATTTTATTTGATCGATACTATTTACAGAAAAAAAAAAAAAAAAAAAAAAAAAAATATTCATTGCAATAGCTATAGTATTAGTCGATTCTGGATCTTTACAGGAGAAGATTAAAAATTTTCCAATTGTATTTTGTTTGATTATACGATTAAGATAATAAATAGATGGCTGTTTTGGCAATATGATTTATCACAGTTGATTTAATTGTTTTAAATAATCCAATTGTTTGAATTGGATTATTAGTTCAATGCATATTATATGTATTTATATGTTTATTAATTAATTTTTTAATTTTTTTAAATTTTTTTTATGTATATTATATATCTTATGTAGAACGAAATTGCAGCTCATAAACTCTAAAGAGCATCGTGCACTTCAGCACCATGTTGTAGATCATTTAACTTGTTTCAACAGCATGCTGTATACATTTTAACTTGTTTCAACACCAAACAATTCATGATACCATTTAAATTGTTTCAGCACCATATAATCCATAATACCATTTAACTTGTTTCAATCCAAATAATCTATAATACCATACCATTACCATTTATTCTACACCATTATCTCAGAATCTTATAGCCAATTTTGGGATAAGTAGATTTATGGTAAATAGGTTTATTAACTTTATGGAAATCAAAATCACGAAAACATAATCAAATAATCATATAATCACAAAAGTTTGAAAAAATAGGCTTAAAAGCTGAAATTATCGATAATACATGTAATAAAATTCATTATATGAAGTGCGATATGTGATTATAAGTAGAATTGAACACTTTACTTGTAAGTATATAATTAAAAAACCACTACAAAGAAGCAATGTTGATAAGTCTTTCTACATATGAGCAGATCTTCTTGCATTGAATGCTGTGATCATTAAAAAAATAAAAAAATTTTAAGTAAGTTTTTAAAATTTATTTCATGTATGATAATTATGCTAACTAATCTGCTTGAATTTAAAAAAAATTATAGCTTATAGTTACAACATCATTATAATTTAGCTTATAGTTAAAAAGTATTAACATATAATTCTGAACAAGATTTTAACAAACAATCTTTTGATTTAATAAATATTCGAGATTAAGTTTCCGTTCTTCAAAACATCGCGTGACATAAATATTTAGGGAATACATTTTTATAAGAAATTATTTTGAAGTGCTGAATTATGAAACATTATCTTGCATTAGGGAATAAAAGAAAGTAATAAAGATTAAAATGTTGTTGAAAGCATTTTCTTTGAAACTAATTTTTAGTTACACGAAATAATTTTTGAAGAATTGTTGAAATATGATAACACATACTTAAAAAACCCTAACAAGATGTTTAAATTATCTTCAAAGTTATTCCTGCTTTCTATTTTTAACAAATATTAAAGTTGCTTAAAAATATTTTTGAATAGATTTATTTATTATATATATATTTAAATAAATTTAAACCTGGCACTCAATTTATAAAGGTTTAGAATTTCTGTATAATTTATTTAATACCACAATAATAAAAAATTCTTATTTTCTGTAGTTTTCAATTATTTGAAGGAAAATTTTCTATAACAGGGATACAAAAAATTGGATAAAATTTTATATTCATAAAAGATTTGCATTCGAAGAAATTAATTTCAAAAAGTTATATTTCTGAACATAAAATTATGTGATTGTTTTTTGTAATAATTTTAAATTAAGGCATTTCTGAAGATGAGATATAGAAAATATTTCTCTTAACAAATGGAAATTTTCAATAGTGTTGATAAAATATACTTATATATAATACCATTACAGAAGAATATATAATATTAATAAACAGCTGAATATTTAAATATCTAATATTTTTATAGTTGCCTTTCATGTGAAATTTAATATTAAATTTATTATAATATGAATAGAAAAATAAATATATAACAGTTTCATATTCATTTAATCGAGTTATTCTATGAAATTCACTTGAAAGAAGTCCCAAGTGGACTTGTTCATAAGAATACGTGAAGATGTTTTCAGACAGATAATAAATATTTTCAGGGAAAAAAACGGATACTTAGATATTGTTTTCTAATAAATTCAAAGTGCCCTTGTGCTTTTTCTCCTCACTGTTATTTTTCAAGTAGTCATACTCACAAATTTATCATTTTTTTCTCTCTGAAAGTATCTATGTATTTTCTGTACACTAAATTAATTTATTTTTAAAAACAATAATAAATCGCTGAATTTTAATTTAGAAATGAATTTAGATTTAAAATTAATGAAATATTTTTCCTTTAATTATTAACTTAAAAAGTAAACAATATAAGTTGAATATTTCGTATACAAATTTTGCAATCATTGCAAAAATTAATGTCTGACTTATATTATAAAATATAATTGCTGAATTTCTAGAAATAAACGTAATTAAATGCATGTGATATTCTTTAATAATTAATTACTAAAAATAAGATTATTAAGAGGAGGACTTCTATAACATTGTACTAGAAACACTGTAATAATAAATTAGATCAACACTTAAATGAACGATTATTATTCTTAACATGGTTTTATTAATTAGTTTCGTCTTTTAAAATCATAAGTGTTAAGACAAATATATAGATTTTTGGATGATTAAAATATTAAATAATCCTTATATGCAATCTATTGTTTTACAGTTTAATAAAGTATTCTACTTACTATCAATCTTATAGTAACTTAAAATTATTTGTTTGAATATTTAAGGATTATAACTGAAGATATCAGATGCATAATAATTATGTAAAGTCTTTATGTTAAGTTAGATAGCTCTTTACAAAAGTCCACTTTGTTAATTAATCATTTAGTCTCGTTAGAGAACTCCCTTTTAATAGATTCGGAGACATATTTCAGGTAGAAATTTGAAGTTTGTAAGATATAATATTATAACAAATCAAGTATAGAGTGTACACTTATAAAGTATTTTTTTTATTATATATATATTACATAATTAATATTATGATGGATAAAACCATCGAAAAAACTGAAAATATCGCTTTCTCCATGAAAAGTTTAAATGATTTATTTTAATAAATAAATTTAAATAATTAACTTTTGAAAGTTATTTGTTTACATCAAAATAAAAATGAAATAAAATATCAAGCAATAAAATTCCTTCAAAATATTTAGACTATATTTCCGAATATAAGCTGATTCGTGTATAAGCCGAGAGTGCATTTGATTAACAAAAAAGTTTCCTAGAATTATTTTGTGTAGGAAGAGGACTCGTATCTGATATACAATTAGTTCACTAAATTGACTCTGAAAGTGTTGTAATGAAGATAACTGTTACATTTTTATTTTTATTTAATTCTTTTTTTTTAATTATTAATTATTTTTATTATTACAGCTGAATTTTATTGTTAGTATTCCCTCGTGACCATTCTATCAAACTTAAGTCCTTCATACTGAGTAGAAGTTGATTTTACACTGGCACTCCAATCAATTATCCAATCTAGTAGACGATTCGACACTTTATTTAACCCGGCACTGATTGAGGCATTTACTTTTGGATTTTTTCATTCGGATATTTGTTAACCTTGTCCGCCAAGTCACGACACAGCACTGCCGGTGTTTATCGCAAGTAATAGTTTTCATTTCAGTACAGAGAAAAATCCATGCAATTGCAGAGCTCATAAATTTATGTTTAATTCGTAACGGTGTTTTTTTTTTTTTTTTGAAGAACTGATATGAATCACAGAATCATTGAGATATCAGATACTTATTTAAACAGAAGTCAGGCTCATGTGTATTTTCTCTTGTTACAGAGTAGCTTGTCACAATTTGTTTTAACTAACATCGTAATTTTTCTTTTGTGCTATCTTTTTTGAATTCACGAATATTCAATTAAATGAATCTTCTATGTATGTATTGTGATTTTACATTTACTAGAAAGACATTGAATAATTATGATTGTGAAAATTGGCTATTTATGTTGCCGACCTTGGTTGGAAGTTCCGTAAAGACATTAAATATGTACATGTCTTAATCGTTTAAATTTTTATCGGTGGCATTTCCTTTAAAACTATATTGATTCTCGCAGAAATCAGGTACACCCATGGAACATAACGTGCTGGATGATAAACTGCAGACAAAATTCAAATATTCGTTTAAAATTCTCGATAAGATCATAATTCTTTTGACACTATAAATTTTAAAGTAAATTAAAAAGAAGTTCAATTTTATGCTCTACAAAAATGAAACACTTAGTTTCACTTGGTTTTAGCAATTTCATATTATGAAAGTAATCTGACTATAGAGCAATTTATCTTAAAAATTTGCAACTTGATCGCCGTAATCATGTTATCTACAAAGTGCAATATTCACCATCTTCGTTAATATCGATTTAAAGCGATATAATATTCATAGATTTTACTAAAGTGTTATTGAATGAAAAAAACATTGGATCGATTAACAAGATGGGAAGTGATGCCAAAAATAATAATGCAATTTACTTGTTAGCTCACAAAAAAATGAAAAAAAAAAAAAACAGTCACTATAAGTATGAAAAACGAACTTCATTTAATGATACAAGAACTTTTTTCTTTTTCAATCTAGAAGTCATATAAAAAAAAAGGGTTACTGAAAATGTAATAGCTCATTAGAAAATTTAAATAAGGCAAAAACGTGAAAGATATTCAAGTATCTTCCTTGCAAAAGCAACGCTAACAGAATATAAAGACAAAGACTCTTTTAAATTAAAAGGAACTAAATTGATTGCTGATTTAAGAAGTGAAAAAAAAATAATAAACGAGTTTTGTCTCGTATAAAATTGATATTTCTTAGACACCCTTTAAATTTTAATTTAATTGTTTCAGAATTTAATTATCTCTTTCTATTTATTTTATTTATCATTTTTTTAGTTTTATAGTTTTATTTATGAATCCATTTTTTTTAATGCAGAAAATGTTATTTTTGAGAAAATACCTATTAAAAGTTTGTTACTGTTTTTCCTGTAATCTGATACTTACTTCAAAAGCAAAGAGAACTAAGAAAAAGTAAATATTTCATTTAGCAAAAAATAATTCCAACTTCACAATTTTGTCTGATCTGCTAAAAAATATTTTTTTGTCAATAAAAAAATAATATCTAGTAATCTTATTTTATACTACTGCTTAAAAAAGATTAATGCTAAGATTTTCTTATAAAAACCAAATCATTCATTCAAAAAATAAAACATCTAAAATAAATATTACTGAATAAACGTAGCGTAAATATAATTATCTGTTTCTTTATTTCATTTTTACAATTTTACTTATTAGTATATTATGTAAAATATGGATTGTTTTTAAAAAGAAGATTTAAAGGTCTGGTAAGTTTTTCATGTATTCGAAAACATAGTAAAGCATAAATACATAAGTAAAAAAAGTAATTGATTTAAATGAATGAATGAATTACTTTTTAATATGATCTAATCAAAAAAAAAAAAAAAAAAAAAAAAAAAAAAAATCTAATGCATTACATTTACAAATCTAATACATTTTATATTATTGTGTATAGAGAAGTTATTCTATTAGAAAAAAAAAAAAAATGTTTAATTGGAAAAAAACAATACATGAAACGCTTTCATTAATTGAAAGGTGAAAGCCATCAATAACGTTTAAATGAATATATATTATATATATATATATATACTACTGTACCATTTTTTTCGCGAGAAGAGTTGCAGCATTTCGTTCCCATGAGAGAGAAATGCATATTCTTTAACAAGTACATGATAACAACCTATCGCTCAAATATGACAGCAGATAAGCAGTGTTGTGGATCTTTATATTACATGCAATTAGTGTTTTGTTCTAATGAGGACAACCTGTCTCTCAAATCTGATTAGTGTCATGGATAATGAGTCCTCATGAAATTAGCGATTGTCTGTTCGACCTTCACAAAAAGAAACGATTACTGATGGGATATTACATCGTGATTAGTAATAAACCATGAGCTGAGAAAGTGTCTACTCAAAAAAAAAAAGTGAGGGAAGCTCACCCCCTTCCCCGATTGGCGGATTTCTTAAAGGGAGGTTTTTGGGAAGAGAAAGGGGGTTGTTTTTCTCTTTTTCAACGAAGTGACTGAATAGGCTTGAGTTTCCGTCTGTTTTCAAAGTGAGCTCTTTGTGGTTTCGTGTATCACGTCGTGTGATAATTAAGTGATTCTGCCGCAGACCAGACAATTAGTTTCGACGTAGACTCGAGAACTCTGTTAATCCTTGTGCGTAAATTTATTTGTTGTTGTTTTCTTATCTTTCTATTGAATACTTTTCAACTTGTAAAAAATGGCGTCCGTAAATACAGACTTAAAGATTACAAAAAGGAAAGAGTAACAACAAAATAAACCAACTTCTTTAATGTGGAATATTTTTAGAAAAATTAAATTGTCTAATTTCTTTTATGTAATTACATTTGTCTTTTAAAAGTTTTTTGAACACACAAACCAATTAATTTAATTAAAAGCTGCATTTAAATTCTTGAAGAATTCTTCAGTGTTAATTCAAATGAATTTTATGTTTTATTCGAAAACTAATCCCTTATCAATTGTAATTAGCATCCATTTTCAGTGTGAAAGATTGTGTGTTTTTTTTATGCATGATCAACGTTGTTAAACTAAGAGTGGCAGAAAAATTTCATCTTTTTTGTGCACTTTCAGTCAGATAATCCTCTGATACAGTTTTTAAAGAGGATTAAAATTGATTTTCATGGCATTTTTATGTGTTTTTGCTTGTTTCTTTTCTAAGTTAATTAAATGAAATTATTTAAGCAGACAACTTTTTACATTTCTATTTAAGTTTCTGGATTTAATTTCTATTTATAAAACAAAAATTTTTTTTGTCAGTTTTTACTTTTTTATTTAATAGGATAAGAAATGTATTGCATTTTCTCGTTCTGATGTATATTATTACATTCCGATGATGAGGAATTATTATTTAATTAATTACTTATATATATTGTTTACATTTTTTTATGTATTTTATTTAAAATATTCAGGGTTGATAGAATTATGCTAATTTCCAAGGAATTAAAAATTTGCAATCAATTAAAAAAATTAGTAATACATGATGATTTTTTTTTTATTTTGCTTTGTTAGAAATGTATTGAACTATTTCATGCATTGCAATTTGGAATTGTTTCATTGCAAATATCGCTTTGCCTAAATAAAATATGAGAAATATTACGAAATAATGAATAAATAAATTGAGCAAAAGCTTTATAAATTTTGAATTATCATATTTATTGTTTTTTATTTGATTTTTTTAAAAATATTTTTTAATACATTTATTAATATTTATTTGAACAAATAATTATCATGACTGCAGTACAAGTTTCAATACAGAAAAAGATGGTAAAATTTATCAATTAATTTTTAAATTAAAAAATCCTTTTAGGGAATTTTTTATTTAAATTTATCAGATAATAATCGTAAATGTATTCCTACATGTCATTTTTATACAGTTATTCTTCCAAAATATTTTATCTATTTTACTGTAAATTTTAATCATATTTTCATTAGATCTATTTTGCTGTAAATTGCAATTGTAATCATATTGTCATTAAACTTCTTTTTCTATAAATTGTAATTATAATTGTACTTGTAATCAGCCATTAGATCTCTTTTACTGCGAATTGTAATCATATTGTCATTAGATCTCTTTTGCTGTAAATTATAATCATATTTGTAATTTCAATCATATTGTCATTATATATATTTTGCTGTAAATTGCAATCATTATTGTAAGCATATTGTCATTAGACCTCTTTTGTTGTTAAATTGTAATCATGTTGTTATTAAATCTCTTTTGCTGTAAATTGTAATCTTTCTTGTAATCATATTGTCATTAGATATCTTTTACTGTAAATTGTAATCATAATGTCAATTGATCTCTTTTGCTGTAAATTGTAATTATATTGCCATTATATCTCTTTTACTATAAATTGTAATCATATTGTCATTGGAACTCTTTTGCTGTAAATTGTAATCATCATTGTAAATAATTGTTAATAATAAGTGTTAAATTCAAAAATCTTTTTTAAGAAATTACTTTTTTAAATTTATTAGACAATAATCGTAAATTCATTCTTACATATTATAGTTATACAATCATTCTTACAAACTATTTGATCTATTTTGCTGCAAATTCACCAGAAGCGAATCTTCGTGGAATGAACTGCTAAACGAGAAGGACCCATTCGTAGCCATGAGGTACTTGGAGACGGTCCAAGAAAGTGTACTCCGAGTTCAATGAAATAAGGACAATGTCCAGTGGACACTAAATCAATCAGACTCGACAAAAATAAATGAACAAAATATAACTCTGGAAGGTTACATCTTTTTGCAGTATTAAATAACCATTTCCAACATATTTTGCAGACTTTTTTTTTTTTTAATACCAGTAAATTTAAGCATTTCAGGATGATATAAATGTGAAGAATATTTTCGATTGTGTATGTCATAAATTAAAATAAAGAGAAATACGATAGGCTGAAAAGCATGCATTTAATCAAACTGGACAGAAAAGAATGTTAAAGATTATTTGTAAACTTAAATTGGTTGAATTTTCATTTTTATTTAAATAAAATTTTAATTTTTTTTTGTTTTGTTTACTGGATTCAAAATAATTGTGGAATCTATTTATTAATTAATGTTTCAAACAACATAATTTGTAAGATTTGCAAATTAATGATTTTTAAATTCATGAACAATGAATAAAAATGAAGTGCTAAAGCATCTTGACTGGGTAATGAAATGAAAAAAAAAATTCTAAATAAATTTCTCTCAACAAAATAATATGTATCGAATTTAAAAAAAAACATATTACCATAAAATAATTAAATTGCTCATGAAATATGTATATCAGTAAGTGAAGTTATGTTATGTTATTTTATTCATTTGAATTAAAAGGATATTTGTGAAAATGTTTCATGATAAATGTAAGAAATAAATTTATATGATTTATTAATTAAATAAATAATTGAAAAATTTAGTTCAAAATTATTAACGTTAAACATTTTCATGACATTATTATCATCATATAAACCTTAAAATATTATATGTTAACATTAAAATATTATTATTATGTTAACATTAAATATTATCATTAAAACTTTATCGTGACACAAATTAAAAATTAATGCTTCTATTGACATGCTTATTATCATACAAGATTTTGAAAAAAAAGAAATTTTTATTAATGTGTATATAATTAAATTTATTCAATTTTTAAGAAAATTCTTTAAAGAAAAATACAAAGAAATAATTTAAATTAGTAAAATAATAAATAAATAATTTCAAAAATTAAAAATTTAAATTATTAAAAATAAAAAATAACTTGAAATTAATTTTATCCATTTAAAAATATATATGATTAAATTTTAACGGAAAATGTTTAATTTTTAATGTTTTTTGTTCAATTAATTATGATTATTCTTTTATTCAAAGGTTGAAACATAAACTCAAAGGGAAATTTTTATGATGAATAAATTATTAAAATTCCAATTTTTAGGAAATAACTGTAGGCGTAATGCTTATAAATCAATAATAGTTGCTTATGAGGATGATTTCTGCATGATTCTACAATCTTTGATGTTTTATTGATATGTATATGATTAAATTTGAATCAATTTTAAAGACTTTCCATTCGTAGTCTTTATTAAAAATATCAAGAAGCTTCTTTTAATTAAAAAAACATAAAATTTTTTTTATAACTAACTACGTTTTTTGTTTTACGTAAAAAATATGCTGAACAAAAATAAATTCAGTGGGAGATTTTTTTATGGTGAACAAAGTAATAAAATCACCTTATTTAAAAAATAACTGTCGGTGTAATACTTATAAGTCACTAATAATTGCTTATAATAAAGATTACTGTGAAGTAAATACAGCGAATTAGTTTGCTGGAATAAAATCCAGAAGCCTTCATAAAAGTTAATGAGAACCACCCAAAAAAACGTTTACACAGGGACCACGAAACATAATATGAAGTTAAGTGTTCTTTATTTTGACCATTTCTACACCAACAAAACGTAGATTATGGCTTCTAATTATCGGATTTGTCGTTAAAAAAAGTGGTTAAGATTTACTTTGTTCATCTCCTTGACTAGACTTTGTAATATGAAGGGCTTGTTTTTTTTTTCCTTTGATTCTTTAACGACATTTTATGATATTCTGTTTTTAGAAGCTCTCATATTAATGTGATTGACGACAAATATTTATAAATACAATATACTCATGCATAAGTTTGTTAAAATATTATAAAATCTAATAATAATTAATAGAAATATAAAAAAATTAATATTTAGGTATGTGTGTATTTGTGATATAAATATGTGTTTACAATACTTACTAAAACTTACAATACTTTTTTTCTTTTGATTCCTTAACGACATTTTATGATATATAATTTTTAAAAGCTCTCATAATAATGTGATTGACGACAAATATTTGTAAATACAATATACTCACATAAAAAAAAATTTTTAAAGTATTATAAAATACAAAAATAATTTATTAAAATATAAAAAAAATTAAAATTTAAGTATGTGTGTATTTGTGATATACATATGTACGTGCAATACTTAATACTAGCAATTTTTTAAAAATTTATTCTAAAACATTTAAAATTTAAAAAAATAAAATGTTTTAATAAATTTGTGTAATAAAAATGATGTATTTTAAATATTACATCGTTTTTATAATGACTCTTGTAATTATTTATTGTATATATGAATCTATATAAGCATACTACCCCTTATTATATAACACAATACCGGAAAACACTGGGAATAAATGAAAATTAACCATAAAAAATAATTAATAATATTAAGAACTATTTAAATTTTTCAGTATTTTTTTACAAAAACTTTAAAAAACTATTAGAAGAATAGATATATGGAAAATCCATAAAATTAATTATTATATATTAATAAAAATGTCTTTTGTTATCTTGTCCTAATATAAAATGAAAATATGGTTTATTATAAGATTTCGTTTTATGAATATATTATTATTATGATTTATTACGAAAAATTACCATTAGAAAGAAATTTTGAAGACTATTATATTTATAAGTAGTAAATATTAGTTCTTTTTTCAAATTTCAAACCAATTACTTATCGTAAGTAAGGAAAAAAATTTGCTACCAACAATTCCAATATTTCCTAGGTTTTTTATTTTTTAAATTATTTTGTAATACTTCCAGTAATTTTCGAACAAACAGTATAAATTATCAGTGTATGCCAAATGAAGAAAGGTTTATCTTCATTATGATGAATTATTATATATATATGCAAATATACTACCTTATTGGACATAACAAAAGATAGCAAATTTTCATTATATATATCTACATATAGATGTATATACACATAAACAAAAATTTGGATTGTAATTAGATTTTGTTTTGTTAAAATATAGTTATTATGATTTACTACAAAAAAATTACCATTACAAATTTGAGAGAAGTTGTATTTATAGGTATTAAATGCTATTCATTAGTTTTTTTTTTTTAAATCTTATAAAGTGAGCACGGTAAGGAAGGAAAAAAATGCACCTTGAATAATTACAATATTTTCCAGCTTTTCATTTTTAAATTATTTTCTAATTTGTCCTGTAAATTTTGGACACATTGTATAAATTACAGTATATGCGAAATGGAGAAAAATTTCTATTCATTATGATGAATTATTAAATATAAGTAAAAATTTCAGCTTTTGTTATTATATATATATAAACAATGGTAATTTGAATTGTTAATAGGTTTTATTTTGATAAATATAGTTAATATGATTTTCCACGAAATTCACCCCTTCACTAATTTGAGACCAGTTATATTTATAGAAATTAAATGTAATTTATTAGTCTTTTTTTAATTTCATATGAATTCCCTACGGTGAAAAAGGAAAAAAATACACCGTGAACAGTTACAATACTTACCATCTTAATATTTTTAAATCATTTTCTAATATAATCTTTTAGTAATATTTTTAAATCATTTTCTAATATAATCTTTTAGTAATATTTTTAAATCATTTTCTAATATAATCTTTTGTTAATATTTTTAAATCATATTCACGGTAAATTTCGGACACAATGTGTAAATTACAGTATATATGTAATAAAGGAAAATTTTTATTCATTATGATGAACTATTAAATATAAATAAAAATATTATCTAATACTCCTATAGTATATTTATTAACTTTAGTTAGAATCCAGGTTTTCATTTTTTATGTATCTTGTTTTGTTAAAATATAGTTTTCCTGATTTACACATACAATCATATATATTTATTATGATTTACATTAAATTTATATGTATTAAATGTAATTTATTAGTTTTATTTTTTCAAATTACATACGGTAAAAAAAGAACGAAATACACAGTGAACAATTATAAGACTTTTCAACTTTTTATTTTTAAATCATTTTCTAATATGTCCGGTAAATTCCAGACACAATGTATATAAATTATGAGTATATGTGAAATTAAAGGAAGATTTCTGTCCATAATGAAACATGGGAAAAAAAATTTTCTTTTATACAAAATAATAAGAAAAGAAATTAAATAAAAAACTGTCAACTTATTGTTTTAAAGATTAGAAGTTAACTTTTGCATGTATACGGTTTCTCAACTAGTAATTACAATAAACATGAGGAATTTCATTTCACCGTTAGAATTTTACATTTTTAGTAAATGTGAAATAAAAAATGTCTTAAACTATTAAAATTTAATGCAACTTTAAAAAAAAAAAAAAATTTGAATGATATATTTTGAAAGTTTTAAAATAGCTGTAAGGCAGGCATAGAAATAAAAGTTTAGAAAAGTTTAAGCGTCAACTTTTATAAATCATTTGTTATTTACAGAGACTAGTAAAAATATAATAGCAATATTAATAAAGTTGCTTTCATTATCAAAAATAACGAATTTGTAAAGCATTTTTAGATTTTCTTACTGTTTCCTTGTTGAAATGTAATGATAGTTTATATTAAACTTTTAACTATTTCCCATTTGGTATAGAGAATAAAAGGTTTTATGATTTTATTCTCAAAAAATTATAGTGATGCACAATTAGCGATTAAAGTTATTATGAAAATCGTTAGCTGTCTAGACTTAATTTTTCAGTTTTGCATTAAAAAGAAGAATCAATTTGTATGCTTAGATATACACACATTTTAAATACGAAGCCATTTAATACATAAAGTTAAAAAGAAAATTAGGTAATAATTAGCAGTTACAAAAATAGATTTAATATAAACTGACACCATAGACCATGCAGAAATTTCTTTTTTTAAATGTCTGAAAAGATTTATGAAATTATTTTAGTTTTAACTTTAGATAAAATGGAGTTTATTAGGCTTCAATAAGAATTTAAATGCATACGATATTAATAAATTCGTATTCATTTTTAATTATTTTATAAACTCTAACTTTATGCTTAATTAACCTCACAATTATGCTTAGTTTTAATCTGAGATTTCGCTTTTGTAATCTATCATGAATATGTTATTGAACATGACTGTTTTTCATGCATCTAGAAAGATAAATTATTTTAAAGTACTTTAACTGAGATTAATTTATTATTGTGTGTTTATTAGAAATAAGATGTACACAGTGTTTAGTTTTATTTTGCATTAACATATTTAACTTTATAAATGTTGAAAAAGTTATGTGAAATACAGGGTGATGATTATTAAAGTCCCACTTTCAAAATGCTGTAAAAAAAAAAGTACCACTCGTCACAATGAGTTCAAATTTGAATTGAAAATACTTGAAGAAGGGGGAAACAGTACGTACTCAACAAAAAACCCACCCAATTTGGTATGATCTTGCCGTGGTAGATGAGCTTTCCACTGACAGTGTGACAGTATGACTTGGAAGTGGTTTTTTTCGTCAAGAAACCGAAACAATCAAGCACATTGAACACTACAGTTGGTTTAATGTGCAACTAATGCCAAATTCGTCGCTGTTTCGATTCTAAATATACCTGGCAGCCGAATTCACTTTCTTTATGCTGCTTACAGCGACATCTATTAATACACTTTGGAATATTTTTTGATGCCGTACCATTTTCCACTTCTTCAAGTATTTTCAGTTCAAATTTGAACTCATTGTGACGAGTGGTTCTTTTTTTACAGCATTTTGAAAGTGGAACTTTAATTATAATCACAATGTGTAATAAGAAAAAGATTTTGATTATAACATCTACTAACAACAGTTATAATAAAAACTCATTTCTGTTCAAATAATGAACAAATTCTTTAAATAAATTAAAAGATAACAATTCGAATTTTTCTTTTTATTTCAGTCTTTGGTTTTTACGTTCGATTTGCAATCTACATATTAAAAAAAAATGAATAAAGCCTTATTTTATAACGACAAAAAATAAATATAAGGAAAAAAAATAATAATTCTATTAAATAATTCCATTCATTTAATGAAAAAAAAATACGTTCGTTAAATAAAAGAATAGCCAATTTATTTTTATTTATTTAATCACACAAAGACTGAAGTAGAAGCAAAAGGTCAAACTATATAGGATTAAAAAAGCAATTATTCTATTTTCCCATTTTAACAATTAATAAGCATGAATGAAAACAAAAAAAAAACATGAAGATTAAATCCACCATAAAGGAAAAAAAAATAATTGCAAATATAATTCTTCATGATTAAAAAGTCAATTCAAATATTGAAATTAATCTTTAAAGAAGTTACAATGCAGGACAAATATATGAAATATGTTCAATTATTGAAGTGAGCATTGATGGAATGAACTTTACTTACGGAACTTGATTTCAAAAGAAGTTTCAATTTAATTAATGCGATTGCATATCGAAATGAGATGCTTTTGACTTCAAATAATTATACGAAAAATATTTTTCTTTTTCTTTTGAAATTAAAAGAGCAATTTTGGTAATGGTAAAATAATTTCAAATAATCCAATGAAGTGATATGGCATTAATTTATTCATATTTTAATCTTCTAAATAGAATGGGAAATATTAAAAAAATTAATTAAACTTTGCAGAAAGACTAAAAGATTGATTTTTGAAACGAAAATTTATAAACAATGCTATTGATTTTTTTATGGTGAGAATATTAATATGTGTTTTTATTAATATGCGTATTATATATTAAAATATTTGTATTATAATATGTATGTTTTTATATAATTGTATATTTAATTTAGTTATATTTTAATCTTCTAAAACTGAGAAATATTAAAAAAATTATTTAAAAGTTGCAGAAAGACTTAATGGACTTTTAAATTAATTGAGACAAAATTTCATGAATAAGGTTGTCTTTTTTATGGAGAGTATATTAATATGTATACTATTAAATATTAAAATATGTGTAATATAAAATTTGTGTTATAATATAATTAATATGTGTATTTAATTTATTTATATTTTAGTCTTCTAAAAATGAGAAATATTGAAAGAATATAATTAAAATTGAACCCAAAATTTATGAATAACATTGATTTTTTATAGAGAGTGTATTAATATGTATATTATGTAGTAAAATATTTGTAATAAAATATGTGTATTATAATACAATTAATATGTGCATCTAATTTATTTATATTTTAATCTTCTAAAAAGGATAAATATTTAAAAAATTATTTAAAAGTTGCAGAAAGACTTAATGGACTTTTAAATTAATTGAGACAAAGTTTCATGAATAAGGTTGTCTTTTTTATGGAGAGTATATTAATATGTATACCATTATATATTAAAATATGTGTAATTTAAAATCTGTGTTATAATATAATTAATATGTGTATTTAATTTATTTATATTTTAGTCTTCTAAAAATGAGAAATATTGAAAGAATATAATTAAAATTTAACCGAAAATTCATGAATAACATCGATTTTTTATAGAGAGTGTATTAATATGTATATTATGTAGTAAAATATTTGTAATAAAATATGTGTATTATAATACAATTAATATGTGCATCTAATTTATTTATATTTTAATCTTCTAAAAAGGATAAATATTAAAAAAATTATTTAAAAGTTGCAGAAAGACTTAATGGACTTTTAAATTAATTGAGACAAAATTTCATGAATAAGGTTGTCTTTTTATGGAGAGTATATTAATATGTATACCATTATATATTAAAAATATGTGTAATTTAAAATCTGTGTTATAATATAATTAATATGTGTATTTAATTTATTTATATTTTAGTCTTCTAAAAATGAGAAATATTGAAAGAATATAATTAAAATTGAACCGAAAATTCATGAATAACATTGATTTTTTATAGAGAGTGTATTAATATGTATATTATGTAGTAAAATATTTGTAATAAAATATGTGTATTATAATGCAATTAATATGTGCATCTAATTTATTTATATTTTAATCTTCTAAAAATGAGAAATATTAAAAAAATTATTTAAAAGTTGCAGAAAGACTTAATGGACTTTTAAATTAATTGAGACAAAATTTCATGAATAAGGTTGTCTTTTTTATGGAGAGTATATTAATATGTATACCATTATATATTAAAATATGTGTAATTTAAAATCTGTGTTATAATATAATTAATATGTGTATTTAATTTATTTATATTTTAGTCTTCTAAAAATGAGAAATATTGAAAGAATATAATTAAAATTGAACCGAAAATTCATGAATAACATTGATTTTTTATAGAGAGTGTATTAATATGTATATTATGTAGTAAAATATTTGTAATAAAATATGTGTATTATAATACAATTAATATGTGCATCTAATTTATTTATATTTTAATCTTCTAAAAAGGATAAATATTTTAAAAAAATTATTTAAAAGTTGCAGAAAGACTTAAAAATGTACTTTTAAATAACTAAAATTGAAACGAAAATTCGTGAATGATGTTAGTTTTTCCATGGAGAGAATATTAATATGTGTATTATATAGTAAAATATTTGTATCATAATATGTGTACTATAATATAATTAACATGTATATTTAATTAATTTATATTTTAATCTTCTACAAATGAGAAATAAGAAGTTACACTAAGACTAAAAGATTGACTTTTAAATAACTGAAATTGAAACGAAAATTCATGAATAATGTTATTTTTCTGTCATGAATAAAATTTAAATATAATTCACCTAAAAATTCTGTTAAATTTTTTAAAAAATTATAGCATTCTATCGTTTTTTCAGACAATAATTTAATTACATTTTTAAAAAAACCCATCTAATCAATTATATTTTTAGTTTTAAGCTTTATTTATAAAAAATTAATTGAATAAATTACAAAATTAAATAATTTTACATAAAGATTTTTTAAGTGGTGAACTCAGTTAATAATTTTATTTCTCAGTTTTATGTTTCATTTATTACAAGTTAATGTCTTGAATAAAATAATTTTAAATAAACCCAGAAATAATTTTTAAATGATGTACTTAGTTTCATGTTTTTTCTACGTACAAAATAATTAGTTAAAATATATTTTTACCATACTTTTACACGATATTAAAATACTTTATAGCCAATATATTTGTTACAAAATCTTTTATAGATAATCTTAAAAATATTTTAATACAATAAATTGTTTTCTAAATAATAGTTTTTGTTTTGATAACTACCAAAAAAATTCAATGCTCCCATTTATTCATCTGAATAAGAACAATTCTTTATTCTTGAATAACATCACCTTTGATTTATGGTCTTCGCAGCCATATTCGAATCTCACTGTGAAAAAAAAGTCAAGGATTTTGTGTAAGGCTCTTAGAAATCAGTGGATTACCTGTTAAGAGGCTTTTACTTATCTTGCTGATCGTATTATTTTAGCTTGTCAGAGAGAGTGATTCGAATGATCAGTCAAAGTCGTTGTTTTTTAGATAACTCAATAATGTACGAGGACGTTTTTATGGCTTGAAAAGAAAGTCTTTAGTTGTACTTATTAATAAGTTATAAAATAAAATGTATTACATTGTATTTATCTGAAAACTTTTGCATCTGAAAATGATATTATGAAGTTAAGTATTATGTATTTCAATATATTTAAAACAGGGTTTTATTTTTTAATATGTTTTATGTGTTTATTGAACATTCTATTGTTAAATTAAAATGAACATGATCTAATGCTTCTAAGGAAATAATTAAAAAAAAAATTCAATAAATAATTGACTTTTATTTTTATGAAACTTTAATTAAAATAAACGTAAAACAGATACAAAATCAGATATTCTAAAAAATAATAAATTTTATTATGAGTAGAATCTTATTAAAATAAAAATCATATATCATATTCTTATTCAAAATAGTGAAATCACATTCAAATAATTAAATCCTATATAATAATATAATATATAATAAAAATCATAATAATATAATCATATATAGTAATATATTAAAAAATCAAATCATATTCTTATTAAAATAATAATCAAATTTCATATTTAATATACAAATAATATAAAAATCATAATTTATTTCATTTTAAATGGCATATTTATCGAAATAAATGTATGCAGGAATATCCATGGGGAATTTAATACAGTTTATTAATAATTAAGCTATTTTTATATTTATGAAGACTGTAAAATTTTTATAATTACTGACATTATACGAATGCCTATAATTATACGTTTCTGAATCATAAAAGCACTTTTAAACTGATACTAGAAAAATCTACTTAGTTAATGCAACATCATACTTTATTTTATAAATATAGAGGGGCTTGTTATTTAAATGTAGGGTTTTGAGAGCGTAGATCGAAGGTCATTTGAAATTTCATGTGGAGTATATTTAATATGTAGGCTAGAAAGTCTATTTATTATAATATGTTACATGCTTATATTAAATATGTAAACGTCTGTTTATTATAACAAATTACATTTTCTAATGTGGTTCTTAAGCTTTGGCAGTTTTATGGTATAAGTATCGTGTTCATTTCTCGTAATGAGGGAAAAATGATTTTACTTTTATGTTTAGCAATTGTTCAAATCATGATAAAATAATAGTGATTGCTACTAATAAATAAAGCCTGTGAAGTTCACGGAATATTGATATTTAATTCAGTTGTAGGTTTTATACAACTAATAGGAAAATGGTAGAATTTTAAAAATACATACTATCTTTAATATATTCATTCCTTTAATTCATTCAGAATTGCAAAATATATTATCCTAAAAGAGTTTGTTTTTTTAAATAAATGTTATTAAATCAATACTACTATATTAATATAATCAGACAAATACTATTATGTAAGACACTGAATACATTATGTAGCGCAACAAAAAACAAGTAAATTGTAGCACCGCAAGTAGACCCAAAAATAAAAACATGAATGAATTTTCACAGAATAATTTCAAAAATTAAGGATGAAAACCTCAAATCGGATTAAGGATACAACCTTTTTTAGATCATTATTAACCCTTTACTTATTTATTTTGTCTCGAAGACAAATTCTTCCTCTACCTCAAATAACTTCTAGAAACCTTGATACACATACAAAAGATAAAAAAATCAGGTGAAAAATAAAAAAAATATAACTTTTAGAGTTAAAAATATTTGATTAAAAAAAACATGTGAAAATATTATAAATTATCGAGAATCATCAACATTAGAATAACTAAGAAATACAATAAGTACTATAATAACTGCAACTAATGTGAGTTCAAATGGCAATAAAATATTTTAAAAATATTTCTGACTTTCCCTATTAGTGAAAAAAAAAAATCGTACTAATGGCGTATTAATATAAAAGCAACAAAATAAATAAGTAAGGCAATAATTAAATTAAATAAATAAAGCAATAAATTGATTATAAATTACTGAACAATTTTCAACAGTAAAATCAATACAATCCTATCATCACGCATCAAACATTAATTTGATATAAATGTTATAAAAATTGTGCTATTTATTAATAAGGACGAATAAAAGTAACATAATAAAACACTTCCCAAAATACAGAAAATCATAACAACGCGAGAATCCATAAGAATAAAAATACATCAACCTCCTAAGTAAATTTTCCACATAAAAATAAATGGTAGAAACCTCAAACCGCAAACTTCCAGACTAGACTGCGACATTCTGAACCCTAATTTGTCTCGAAGGCAAATTCCTCCTCTTGCCTCAGAGGCCCTCACAGAAATCCCTCGAGGCACTAGCAAACGATAAAAAAAAATAAAAAAAAGAACAAAAAATTCCAGCAGCAAAAGAAATAATAAAACCCCTCAGAATTGAAGCCATTTGATAAAGTAAACGAAAAATTCATCTAAAGGAAATCCTAAATCGCATTAATTTGCGGACAGCCCCCTATCAGGGGTGGCCCATCCATTCTAAATTGTCTTCTCGGGGGCGGACCAGCCCTATCCCACCCTCTTACAGCAATTGCGTTAAACGAAATGGAAGGCAATGTGAGGGTGGGGTGTGGGAGTAGGAAGAGAAGGAACTAAA
Organism: Caerostris darwini; assembly: GCA_021605075.1. Taxonomy (NCBI): domain Eukaryota; kingdom Metazoa; phylum Arthropoda; class Arachnida; order Araneae; family Araneidae; genus Caerostris; species Caerostris darwini. The sequence goes on along the minus strand of BPLQ01007986.1, from coordinate 1,348,494 downwards.
TTCCGAATTCCTTTTCCGTGCATGTCTGTCTCTGCTTTCGTTCGCGGGTATGCAAATTCAATTTACTAGCAAGCAAGTACTCTGGTCCTCTACCAGGGGGAAGATGGAATTCCCGGTTCCGGCAATGTCCGGAGGAGGTAACCTTTTTTTTTGCCGGATATCTGGTGTAAGTCGGTTTGGATTTTTTGACTTGCAGTAATTGATTTTTATAATGTGAAGAAAACGTGATTGTTTTTCTTCTTTTAGTGAGCGAGCGCGTATTGAGTGATGGTTTCAAATTTTGTATGGGTAATATCTATCCCCAAGCAGCTTTTCATGTACTTACCCCAAACAATCTTTCCTTTTATGTGTGCCTTTCAGCATACCTTTTTTAGCATATGAGAGCTCATATTGAAGTTGGTTTTGAATCTTGTAAAGGTAAGATGTATCCCCAAGCAGCTTACTTTTTTATGTATCTAGTCCAAGAAATGTACCCTTTTGTGTGTCATTCAACAGATCTTTTTCAGCAAGTGAGAGCTCTTATTGAAATTGATTTTTAATTTTGTATGGGTAATATGTATGTCAAGCAGCTTTATTTACCCCAGACAATCTTTCCTTTTATGTGTGCCTTTCAGCATACCTTTTTTTAGCAAACGAGAGCTCATATTAAAGTTGATTTTGTAAAGGTAATATGTATCCCCAAGCAGCTGATCTTTTTATGTACCTACAAAAGCAGCGCTATCCTTTTGAGTACCTTTCAGCATATCTTTTTTAGCAAGTGAGAGCTCATATTGAAGTCGATTTTGAATCTTGTGAGGGTAATATGTATTCTCAAGTAGCTTATATTTTTATGTACCTACGACAAGCACATACTCTTTTGTGTACCTTTCAGCATGCTTTTTTTAGCAAGTGAAAACTCGAATTCAAGTCTATTTTAAAATTTGTAAGGATAATAAGTATTCTCAAGCAGCTGACCTTTCTATGTTCCTAACCCTAGGAAATCTACCCTTTCAGCATACTTTTTTAGCAAGTGAAAACTCGAATTCAAGTCTATTTTAAAATTTGTAAGGATAATAAGTATTCTCAAGCAGCTGACCTTTTTATGTACCTAACCCTATGAAATCTACCCTTTCGGCATAGCTTTTTTTAGCAAGTGAAAACACGAATTGAGGTTGATTTTGAATCTTGTAAAGCTAATATGTATCCCCAAGCAACTGATTACTTTATGTACCTACCAAAAGCAACCTATTCTTTTGTGTTTCTTTCAGCATATCTTTTTTAGCAAGTGAGAATTCGAATTGAAGTCGATTTTAAATTTTGTATGGATAATATGTATCACACAGCAGCTGACCTTTTTAGTAATTTACCTTTTTCTGTACCTACCTTAACTTTCAAGATCCCTTTTTTAAATATACCTCATATTGAAATCCATTTAAATATTTTTACGGTTAGAATGTATTTTCAAGCATTTTACCTATTTATATATTCATATTCTAAAAGTTATTTTTAAAGATTTCACAATTTCCATTCCTTAAATATGGTTGACAGAAAATTTTAAACATTTCGAAGATTAAATTCCTTGCTCAAAAATTTTTAAAAATTTTCATATTTTAGTGAGGTTTTTCTCCCCCTCCAAGTCGTGAAATTTTTATCACGTACAGGGTTGCAATAAATTCACTTTTCCTGTTTGGAATCATCTGCAACTAAAACAGATGAGCGGAATGAAATCAAATTTCATGTGCATACTGTGGCAGACATGGGGAGATGAATTCAGGGGAAAAGAAATAAATATTAAAGTTGCCTATAGGAGAGGTTTTGGAGTTGTGTTCATATATGTGCTAGGAAATTTGCATAAATTATTTAGATGAGGGAGTTATGCCACTATTTTCTGACAGAATAATCCCTTATTCCTCAAACGTTTTCCATATGGTTGACTATATATGCCTCTGAGCTATGGAGTTTTTATTCTTGGCTGTGGGGCTATGACTCTTGGCTGTGGGGGTATAACACTTGGTTGTATGGGTATAAGGCTGTTAGAGTACCTTTAATATCTTGTGCACCTTGGTAGCGTTACAAACTCGTGTTTTTTTTAAATAGAACATAAGATATTCTGTGACAAACATTTGAAGTGACAGTTAATGATCAACAGTAGAGAACATCACACATTGGGTGCAATAATTTGCATGAATTATGAAAGGAAGGAATTTTAAGCCATTATTTTCTGACAGAATTGATTCATATTAGCCATTATTCCTTGACAGAGTTATCAGAATCATTATTCAGAGTCAAAGTTATCAGCCACTATTTTCTGACTATTACCAAAATTCATTTGCGCGGATTACTTGCGTGACTGTTGACTCTGGAATTATGATTCTTGATTGGGGGAGGTATGACTCTTGGCTGTACGGATACGAAGCTGTAAGGGTATCTTAAATCCTTTGTGTACGCTGGTAGCTTTAGAAACTCTTTTCTTTTAAATAGAACATGAGATGTGCTGTGACAAACATCTGAAGTGACGTTTAATGTGCAGCAGTAGTCACACAACGGATGCATTATTTTAGACACAGGGTAGACCAACACATCGAAAATGTTGCACGCAATCCAGGTCATTCCTACCCTCGATTAATAAAGTTTCTGTTTTTCTATGTACTTCATACCATTTTTCATGCATTCATTCTCATTATTTATTCATCTTTATTTCGACAGTGCTAACATCTCTTCTATCGGCAACTTTCGGTATTATTATTATTATTATTACTATTTGAATACGTCTTCATATGTCTTCCACAGTTTGCATAAGACATTCTATTTCACGAATAAGAATATATTATAAGAATTTCTATTTTTATTAGTTTTAACAACAGATGACTCTAAACAGAGTAAGATAATTCATGGTTAATCAATACATTTCAATATTCATTTTAAACGCAATGAAGGGTATATATATATATATATATATATATATATATATAAAGAATGAGGAAAGTGCGAATCTGTTAGATGCCATTTCTGGAATAATATTCAAAATTATGATGACAACATGACAGTGAAATATGACAAGTCTCACGTGGTGCAACATGGATGACACTTAATCTGCACCACATCAACATTTTCAGTGGCAAGGGATTAGATAAAACTCAACGAAGGTTAAAAATAACAATATTTGTTTTTACAGCATTCTTAGGGGACGAATTTAAATAAGTAAACATTAGAAGACTTTTGAATAATTCTGTTATATTTTGAGAGAAAATTAAACATTGTTATTTAAGAAATGCAGAATTATAATCATGCATAATATTAATGCATAATTCAAGTGTAAAACGAAAATGGTAAATGGAAAATTTATTATTATTATATGTACAGTAGTTCTTTTTTAGGCATTTAAAAAGTATTTAAAATAATTTTAAAAAATGTATTGGGTTGAATTTTAATTTTGTTTAGGTTTTTACATTAAAACCGTTCTCATGATTTTTTTTATTAAGGAAGAAAAGAAGAGTTTTGAAAATATAAAATCGATATTTTCGAATAGAGGAAACTGATACGTCATATCCTCGTTAAAATCGTTTTTAGAGTTAAAAAAAAAAAAAAAATTCATAATTCTTGCTGCTAAAACTGTAACTACTTTTATTTTACATTTGGAATTCGTTAGAAATAGTATGCCTTGAAAATATTTACCCACAACTTTGATAATATATATATCTCTTTGGATATATATATGTTTATATTGCATTAAATGTCATTTCACCTGTATATAAATTAAAATAAATTAATGATTAATATAAATTAAACGATTAAAATAAAAAGTGAAAAATAATTTCTTGAAATCTAAAGAAATGTTCTTGAAATCTAAAAAAGTGTTCTTGAAATCTAAAGTGAAAAATAATTTCCAAGGCCAGAATTTTTCTTTAACTAGTAAACAGAAAAAAGATTTCTTAAAATAATTAAATAAATTTTGGAAATGAATGACGATTCAAGTTTATGCAGTTTATTAGTGTAGTGTCGACAATAAAAATATTAATATTATTTAGAAGAATACTAAACGATTGTAAATATCTTTCAAATATGTTTTATAATGAAAATACTATTAAAAATATATTTCAAACTATGTCATTACATATTATATAGTGAAAAACAATTCCTTTGTGAAAAATTATAAAATTATTTTTAAATTTATTCCACCAATTACATGATATGATTTTCTGTTTTTGATATTTTTACACAATTTTAAAATTAAACCAAAAGCAAATATTTCCATAAAAACATTGGATATTTAATGCACTTTTTATGTAAAAAAAATCTTTTTTTTTTTAGAAAAAAAATAATCCAAAACAGGAAAAAAAATAATCCAAGTTTCCATTTTCATGATTCTTTTTAGTTAACATGACTAGACAAAACTAGTATAACGCATAAGTCTAGTACATGTTTATTAAAAATTTTATAACTTTTAAAAGAAAAGAATTTCGAATACATACATTTTTTCTATAAAAACAAAAAATTTTACTTGAATGATAACGAAAAAATAAAATTTATAAAATCTTCAATAAAAACCTTTTCCTGTATCAGTCCTCAGGTTGTATTTTAAAAAGTTCGAAACATGAGGTAAAAATCAATTTGCCAATATTTACATACAACTGAGACAAAATCAGTACAGCGAAAATAAGCTTTGAGAGTTTGGAATACAAAATCAAATGCAGAAACATTCTTGCGCCATTTTTCAACTAAGCTTTTATTCAGGCAAATTTTTTTTGGAAATCTCTTGGCAGTTCATTTCAGAACAAAAGCGTTTTCTTAGCTCTGGTGTTCTTCTTTGTCGAGGTAGTACTTCTTTAGGATACAAGAATCCACAAATTTGCTTATATAATTCTATTTTTCCCGTTTGGGTTATTTATTTTCTAATTTTATGCGTCTACCTAAGCGCATTTCAGTGTTTGTACAGGTGTTCGATTAAAGTCCTTTTTGGAATTCGGTGGCATCATTTTGTCAGTTCTATTTTCGATTTCCCATGGAGATAACAAAATAAACAAAACAAAAAAAAAAAATTAATTGTTAGGAAAGTCATTGAAATTAATCCTGGTTAACAAACGTCATTTCAAATGAAAAAATAAGTTTAAACCTATACAATAGTTGGAAAACAGTTTGAAAAAGTTTCTCTTTATGTTAAAATATTTTTTTTTTTCTAAAACAATTGTATTTAAAAAGAAATCACATATTTTTCAAAAATAAAATTTGAAATATAGGACTTCTGACATTTATTTGAAAATTTAATACAATAGTCTACGTTTTGTATTTTTTTCTTTTGAACTATATAGAAAACAAAAGCTTTAATTTTTTTTTTATTTTGTGTGGAAAATGTTTTGTATATGTGTGTGAGCTAATATATATAGTAGAATTAAAGAACAACTATAAAGTTGAAGTACTGAATTGAATTAAAGCAATGAATGATCTTTTCACAAATGATTTTTGTAAGATGAAAGTAATAAAACAAACATTTTAATCTTTTTTTACTGACAGTATTTATTTATACAGAAAAATGCTTAAAATATATAAATATACGCGACAGTTTGAAATTAATTCTGGTTAACAAACGCCAATTCAGATGGAAAAAGATATTTAAGCCTACACAATAGTTTGAAAACAATTTTCCGCCCTTTTATTAAAAAATAAAGATTTTCTTTATGTTAAAATCTTTTGTTGTTGTACTAAATTAATTGTATTTAAAAAAATCTCACATTTTTTAAAAATAAAGTTTGAAGTGTAGAATTTCTGCCATTTATTTTAGATTTTTGTGCAATAGTCCACATTTTTATTTACTTTTGAAATTCCTAGAAACAATAGAGATAACATTTTTCTTTTATGTGAACATTTTTTTTGTGTGTGTGGGTTAAGTATTAACCAAAAGTAAATATTTCCATAAAAACATTGGATATGTAATGCCTTTTTTAGGTAAAAAAGAAATCTTTTTTTTATTAAAATAAAAAAAAAAAATAATACAAGTTTCCATTTTCATGATTTTTTTTAGTTAACATGACTAGATAAAACTAGCATAATACATAAGTCTAGAACATGGCTTATTACAATTTTTTGTAACTTTTAAAAGAAAAGAATTTCGCACAGATACATTTTTTCTATAAAAACACAAAATTTTACTTGAATGTTAACGAAAAAAATATTTATAAATCTTCAATAAAAACCTATTCATGTTTCAGTCCTTACGTTGTATTTTAAAAAGTTCGAAACATGAGGTAAAAATCAATTTGCCGATATTTACATACAACTGAGACAAAATCAGTACAGCGAAAATACGCTTTGAGAGTTTGGAATACAAAATCAAATACAGAAACATTCTTGCGCCATTTTTCAACTAAGCTTTTATTCTGGCAAATTTTTTTGGAACATCTCTTGGCAGTTCATTTCAGAACAAAAGCATTTTCTTAACTCTGGGGTTCTTCTTTGTTGAGCTACTTCTTTATGATACAAGAATCCACAAATTTGTTTATCTAATTCTATTTCTCCCGTTTGGGTTGTTTATTTCTAATTTTATGCGTCTGCCTAAGCGCATTTCTATGTTTGTACAGGTGTTCGATAAAAGTTCTTTTTTAGAATTCGGTGGCATCATTTTGTCAGTGCCATTTTCGATTTCCCATGGAGATAACAAAATAAACAAAACAAAAAAAGAATTGTTACGAAAGTCATTCAAATTAATTCTGGTTAACAAATACCATTTCAAATGAAAAAAAAAAAAGACTTGTAAGCCTACGCAATAGTTTGAAAACTGTTTGCAAAAGCTTCTCTTTATGTTAAAATATTTTTTTTTTTTTTGTTTTTTCTGAAACTAATTGTATTTAAAAAAGATCTCCCATTTTTCAAAAATAAAATTTGAAATGTAGGATTTCTGACATTTATTGAAGAATTTAATACAATAGTCTACATTTTGTATTTTTTTTTTAATATCTAGAAAACAAAAGCTATCTATTTTTTATCTATTTGTGTCGAAAATGTTTTGTGTATGTGTGTGGGTTAATATTTATAAAAGAATTAAAGAACAATTTTAAAGTTGAAGTATTGAATTGGAATTAAAATTGAAAAAAATTGAAGTAAAACATTGAATAATCTTTTCAGAGATGAATTTTGTGATATGAATGTAATAAAATAAACATTGTTTTTTTATTGGCAATAATTATCTATCCAGAAAAATGCATAAAATATATATTTATATGTGATTGTTTGAAATTAATTCTGGTTAAATAATGCGATTTCAAATTAAAAAAGAACTTACACATTAGTTTGAAAACAGATTTCCGCCTTTTTATTAAAAAAGGGTTAAAACATGTTTTTGTTTTACTAAAATAATCGCATTTAAAAAATAAATCTCCCTTTTTTCAAAAATAAAATTTGAAATGTAAGATTTTTGTCATTTATTTAAGAAATTTTAACAATAGTCTACGTTTTATATTTTCCTTTGAAATATCTAGAAAATAAAAGCGATATTTTTTTTGTGTGGAAAATGTTTTGTGTATGTTGTGGGCTAATATGTATAGCAGACTTAAAGTTGAAGTATTGAATTAAAATTCAAAAAGATTGAAGTAAAACATTGAATAATCTTTTCAGAGATGAATTTTGTAAGATGAAAGTAATAAAATAAATATTTTAAACTTTTTTTACTGATAATTGTTATTTATCCAGAAAATGCATAAAATATATGCATATATGTGACGGATAATATGTATAGTAAAATTAAAGAACAACATTAAAGATGAAGTATTGAATTTATATTTAAAAAATTGAAATAAAACATCAAATAATATTTTCCAAGATAAATTTTAGAGATGAAATTAATAAAATAAATATTTTAATCTTTTTCTTATTGGTTCAAATTATGTAATCAGAAAAAATACCTAAAATATGTGCATATATGTGGCACTATAAAATATGCATAAAATAGACTGTTCACAAGACTCATACAAGACTTTTAAATGTTTCCAAAAACCAATTCGTCTTTGTCTATACTTTTACAATACAATTTCTGCCGTTACCATCATATTTCAATTCTATATGTTAGGCCTGCTTAAAGTTGCAATATTTACATAAAATTCAATATTATCAACGTTATCAGTCGAAGAACTATTTAATTTCATTTTTGAGGAACAATACTTTTAGTATAAATAGAATTTATAATTCATAATAATAATTTGCATTTTTTTCATTGAATTGAATTTGATTTTTTTTTTTTTTTCATTTTCACATTGAAAATTTCATTTTTAAGACATATATGCGTGTGCAGTATCTTTGAAGTGGTTAATAAATGATCAAAATATAATTGAATTTGATTTTAAAATAATAAAATCGACTTAAAAAAATTACAAATAATTAAATTAAGACATAAACTAAGTTTACTTCAATTTATTCTTATATGAATGAACTTTCTGAATTTCCGTGACAAATCCTTGCAACATTTATGTTTTTGATTTACGTTATAGAAGAGGTTGACAACTACAAGGGTTGGTATTTCCGGCTGGCACTCGAATTTCTTCTGCAGAATGAAGAAGGAGACATTTGTGTGGGCGAAAGTGCTATCAGATTTCGTGGGTGCAGTAGGTTATTCAAGGTGAATAACTTGGAAGACTAATAAATGTTCGTGAATAAAAAATGAAGAATATTCCTTAAAATAATTTAGGAAATCATTTAAACTGCTTAAGATTAAATTTAATCTTTCAAAATTTCGACTGTAATTATGGATTAGTTTTTCTGTGTTGTCTAAGAATATTTTTAATATGGTTAAACTATTTCGTTTCGAATAAATATTATTTTTTAAAAACTTCCTTAAAAGATTCCTTAAAGGATTACTAGAAAGTTGGGGGAAGGACTGTTCTATTGAATACACCGAAAATAAATTTATATTTTTTCTTACATTTGTTAAAGTTTCACCTATTTTTATTAAATTCATAAAAAAGTTCATCATTGAGAGTTCTTTTTTGAAGTTCACTTAACGATTGCTACTTGCATATAAATAATATTTTCTATTGCAATTCTGTTTTGATTGTCATAACATTGTTGACATTAGGTATTGCTTTATGATGAATAAATAATAATAATATGAATTTAATAAGTAAACAATAATATTTTCTATTGAAATATTTTTTAGTAATATTATTAATATTAAGTAGTACTATATTTTAAATAATCCGTTGGTATAAGGCTATACAATGAATTACCATAATTGTAGTTCATTTAACATTTGTTAATGGTTAAATATTATATTATAAATAAATATTATTACTTTCTATTGAATTTTTTATTTGAACTTAACTTTATTAATATTATATATTGGTGTATTTTATAGTGATAATCCAATGGTATACTGCTATTCCATGAATTTTTATATGTAGATTTATAATTAATTTAACGATCGTTAATGATAAATAAATAATAGTATGTATATTACATAAATTAATAAATAATATTATGCATATTATAAAAAAATTGCAATATTTTTTATTGATTTTTGTTATTTGAACATAGTAATATTAATATTAGCCAATGTTATATTATATAGTGATAATCCGTTTTCATAATACAATCTCAGCTCATTTAAAGATTGTTAATGATAAATAAATAATAATATTACGTATATTATAAATACATAGTATTACTTTCTATTGAATTTTTTATATTTGGACAAAACAATATTAATACGAAGTAATGCTATATTATATAGTGATAATTCACTGGTATAATACTATTCCATGAATTGCCACAGAATTAGAGTTTCTTTAACGATGGTTAATGATAAATAAATAATAATATTATGTATATTATAAATAAATAGTATTCATTTCTATTGATTTTTTTTATTTAGATCTAACAACATTAATATTAGATAGTGCTGTATTATATAGTGATAATCCGTTGGTGTAATGCTATCCCATAAATTACCCTGAAGTTGGGAGTTCACTTAACGATTGTTTCTTTGACGCATTATTAACTCAGCAAAGAACAGTTCAGCGGAAACAAAACGATGCAGAAGAATACAAATAGGGGATTTAGAACACTGCTTCGGATTGTTGCTACAACAAGAGAAGGATCTGGAACAAAGAAAAATGACCCCAGAAAGAAAATGACAGGTACAATTTGTCCCGGTGATTAAGATCTTAGGTTGGATCTTCTAAATTGTCAGGCCAAAGTAAGCTAGCCCCCAAGCCCCGAGCATGATTTGATGACCCATTAACTTAATGTCCTCTAACTTTTCGATGGTCCAAAATGCATCTTGGATAAAAATACTTCAAAATTTGTCTTTATAGCCTCCAAGAAGTTTCTTTCTTATTTCACTCTGATTGTTATTACTCTACTTTTCTTCTTCTTCCAACTGTATCGATCGATATAAAAAAAAAAAAAGAAAACGATGTCAAAGTAATCATAAAATTTTAGTGAGATGTAAGGGATGGGCAATAAAGGATTAATTCAGAAAGTTTTGAGCTTTTTTAATCATTTCGTTAAACATGCAATGCGCTTTGCAAATAATCCATGCAGCAATAAAATGCAGCAACTGGTTGAGAAAACACTTATTTCTTCTATAGCGAGTACCATATAAACGTGATCCTGACTTGTAAAGACTTGGCCAAAATTCCAGTGGGACAAACCACCAATAACAGCATTGGCACTGTGCCTATCGCCTTTTGTGAATTAATGGCAACCACATTGGCTTCAATTTTTTTTTTTTTTTTTTTTACTTTTTGAGCTTAAGGATAAGAGTTTTCAAATGGCATGTGGTTAATCTAAATAAATTTCTAAGGAGATATGAATTTGCGTAAAAGCTTCTTTTTTTCTTCTTTAAATAAGTTCCTTTTTTTATTTATATATTTTCTATTGAGACTATGTACATTATGTCCATTTCCATCATGATCATTACACTGCAAAATAAAATTTAAAAAAAAATGTGGTTTGTATTATTCTGCATGTTGATCGATGAACAGCAGATTGGTTAACTATTTCATAATAAAGAATATTTTTTTCAATGCTTTTCACTAGATTAGGAGTAGTGATATTGTGGAGGGTATGTCTCTCTCTGGAAAAATGGCTGACCTTATGGAGAATTGCAGTCAACATTGATAGATCACTGAATTCTGCATGTTGATAAATGAAACAGCACATTGATTATTTCATAAAGAGTTGATGAGTGAAAGTGAGTGATGCTAAAGAGTGATGGTAGTGGGGAGGATATAACTCTCTCACTAAAAATGGCTGCCCTTATGGAGAATTGCCGTCAACATTGATAAACCATTGAATTTTGTATGTTAATCGATGAAACAGCATTTTAGTTGACTATTTCATAAAGAATAATACTGTTGGTCAACGCTTTTCACTAGATTGGTGGTAGTGATAGTGGGGAAGGTATGGCACTCTCTGGAAAAATAGCTGACCTTATGGAGAATTGCGATTAACACTAATGAATCAAAATCAATAGATCAATAGTTTTTTAAAAAGGAAATGCGAGGATTCCAAGTGACAATATTTTTCATTTCGATGATCTGACAGTTGGATCAGTAAAGTTAAATATCTTGTTCTAGTTATTGAAAGAAAATTAACCTTCTGAAAGCATATTGAAACTATTAAAACCAAATTCTGAAATTACCATTGCTGGGTTCAAACATTGTTAACATTTAATCATAATGATTAAAATACTTTTCTTATGATTATTTGTTGTTATTTAGAATTGTTTAATCTTTTACGCTACGATTAATCAATTCTGCATATTTTTTAAAGAATATTTATGTATAATACATTTTATGAAAGATGCCTTCATGACACTGCAACATAAAATGGCAATTATTAATTATGTTGTACAATATTTAGTTTTATGGTAAAATAATATCCTTTGTAACAAATTTATGTATATACATAGATAATATAATGGGTCAGTAACGAAACAATCGTTTCCTTTCCAAAACCAAAAAAAATCATTTGTTATTTTTATATGTCGAAAAAGTTTTAATAAAAATATATAATAATGCTAGTTCCCTCTATATTCTACATTTAATATACTCCTGATAAATATATTTAGTAAATTATCTATCATGTCACATTTTTTTTTTAACCTTATACTATATCGTTGTCCTACAGTGACATATTGATTGCAAATGACATTAGGATGTCATATATTTTACTTATATATCTATTTTTGTCTAAAATGTATTGTCTTTGTGATAATTTCAAGAGTATACGATTTTGTTATTTTGGGATTGTTTTGTACTTTTTATGGAGATAAAGGTATTTCAAGATTGGTTTGATTACATACACTTATTTTTTGGTTTCAAAGAAATAAATATTTTTCGTAGATCATCTTTTATTCATACCGCTGAAAATCAGATACAAAAGTTCAAGAACATATGGGGCTCAATAAACATATACATTTTTCATTAGTACATGAATTTTCAGTCCCAAAATACACACATAACTAACTAGAACACAGATAACCCCTCCATTTTATTATTAAAAGCAGACAAAAAAATGCACCGAAGCATTCATATTTAGATCTATCATTCTATTTTAACAGTAGACGACCCGTCTACCGATGATTTACCTTTACAGGTATCACATCACGATTATTTGTAGTACTTATCTCAGCAAGAAAAACCCCAACTGTGATACGCTATCTCTCATCTATTTATAACCCCATACTAATAAATCACGGATTCAATAAAGGGGGAAGAAGTTGCGATTGCAAAATCACGACCATTTTCAACAACGCCTGGGGGGCTCGAATTTCCCGTTGAAAATAATTTTCCCAGCAGGCAGGAACATGCTCTTTTAGGAAAATTTCCAGGTTCCCCCCCGGAATGAGAATAAAAACAGAAAAGGGCGTAGAGAAATTCCAAAAATCAATATTCCATCCGGAGAGTTTTCGGAAACTGGGGATAAATCATATGATTTCTCGCACATTCTGAATATTCATGCCGCATTAGCGTAAGGCAACGTCAGTCGATATGTCATGGCAAATTTATGATGTAGGGGTTGCGAAGTTATCGAGTTCTAAATACATTACACGAGAACAAATTTCATAATTGCTTGGTAAGGAACGTAGATTGTTTCTGTGATCTAGATACTGGGAGATATGGCCCGCCAGGTGAAAAGGAGATGCTTCATCCTTCTTAATTGAGCAGGATGCCTCTTGCGGCGTTGAACTCGAAGTGAAATTTAAACTCCTCACTTTCCCATTTTCATATTAGTTTGGTATATAGAAATTTAACAACGGTGTCTTTAACTGAATTTTATTTTAATAAATTATAAACATTTGGGTTCTAATTTATGATAAATATTACAGTTAATTTCTGAAACATTTTCATTTAATAATAATTATAGTTTAATTTATTTATTAATCCATTTTATTTTTTCATTTATTTTAATTTCAGGTATAAATTCATTAATTTTATATAATAATTTCATTTATAATAAAAATTTACCATCAATTTATTTTTAATTTACAGTAAAAATTTAAATTCTTCTAGCTATTAATTAAGCAAATATATATAGAGATAGATTAATTTATATTAAAAATGTACAAATTTAATTTTTAATTAATTGGTTAAAAAAAGTAAATTATTTTCATTTTTCATAAATTTGTTTTTAAAAATTTATTACAATAAAAATTTACAATTAATATACTTTTAATTTAGACAAATTTGCAGTTTATTCACTTTCATTTAAAATTAACAATTTATTTGTTTCTAAATCATAATAAAAATGTTTATAATTAATTTATTTTATTTACCTTGAAAATTTACAATTATTTACTGTTAATCCAATTAAATTACTATTGGTTTATTTTTAATTTTCCTTAAAAATTAAAATTTTATTTTTAGTTTACAAAATAAATTTAAAATATTCCATCCAATGAAAAAAATATACATATAAAATTCTTGCTTCCTTAATGGAGGTAAAATTCTAGAAAGGTAGAAAGTGGTAGAATTTGATAGAAAGTGTTTTACGGAGTAAAATTTAGAAATTTAAACTAATCTTTTTTTTAAGGAAATTTCTCAATTTTTAAATTATGTCTTTATTGAATTGAGTCACTTTGCAGTTTAATAAAATTGTTTATTATAGTTAGATATGTTTATGTTTAAATTGTTTATTATAGTTAGATATATTTATGTTTAGATTGTTTATTATCGTTAGATATATCATTCTCCATGTTTTTAATGGTTATCTCCAGAGAAGTAAAATTCCCACTGTATTTACTTGTAATAACGCTATTCTAGTCCCTCTTGTATTTCTATTTTCCAAATTCAATTGTTACACTAACCCTGCATTCTTTCCCATTTTCCCCTTGACTAGTAGATTCTTATAGAATTAGTACTAAGAGCCCTCTCTGATCAGATGCCGGACAAATTTCACGACTTCAAAACCATTGCTTGCTTTACGGATGCTATTTACTGAATTCCAAATGAGATCTCAATTCTTTAAACCCTAGTTCTATGATGAATAAAATAAATGATTCAAGTTTTAAGTTTATTTTTTCTCTGTTAACTCCACTTCACTTTTTGACTTCAACTTGTGCAGAACATTGGGGGACTACATTCATAGGATGTGCTACAATATATACATATTATGGTTCTTACCCTATTGTTTTTTGTTAGCTATTTAGTACTTCAAAGATTCAGAGTCAATTTTACTATCATGCCTGAATTTGTTGATCGAATACGCGTTTTCTGGTTTAATTTTATTAAATATTCATCAAAATATTGAAGTTGATATAAACGTTGTAATCGATAAAAAAAAAAAAAACAGATTAAGCATAAAAGCAGATTAAATTTTAATTTATAATTAATTTCGTAATTTTTTTTCCAAAATTAATTTGCTTATATCACCAGTATTTCTCTTTTCCTATTTTTGGTCCTATAATTAACAGATTCATTAATTGGACTAACCAATATTAACTTGAATTTCAACATTATGCGACAAAAACTTGTTTGATTTTCTTTTCTCTACGCCTCACCAACGTACTAAGGGCTATGCAGTCACCTACCAGTTAGAAAGGTGAGTGGGAGATATCTTTTCTTTTTTACACACCACATCCCTGTACCCAGGATTATATAACTCCATACCAGTTCGAAAGATGGAGGGTGAAACATTTGGTGGCCATGCATATCATGAACAGCCATCGATTGGTGTTCACAAGAAGATTTTTAGGGCTAAATGCACCGCATTTGCACGTCGCATGAGAGAAAAATTTGAAAATTTTCACCATCTAGCTATCAATGCTTTACACACATTGTCACAATCACTATCACTATCAATTATACTCGTATCTGAAAGCAGTATAATTTGTCAATGACATCAGAGTATTTTAACATTAATCTTCCAGGATGTTAATTGCCATTGGACCACAAGTCGGACATCTTTGCTCTTTTATATTTAATCTCTGCCTTAGCATTTCTGCTCATTAACTTTGCTCCATTCTTTATTTACCTAGCTTGATTTGTTTTGATTTCTTTGCTGTCAACGACAGTCTCCATACAACTGTCTTACTCTTCGAAAATACTGTTTTTTTGCTTACTCGTGGCATCCAAGGAGAAGAACCGAACTTTTTAAATTTCATGTTAATAAAATAACTCAAGACTTTTCATTTAACTGCAAAATCCACTTAGCTTTCAGATACACTTTGCAACAGCTTCTGTGCTTGGCACACACAAACTTATTCACGTAATTCAATAAAGAACTCCAGTTCTATATCTTAAATTTCAGTAAAAATAAATTTATCATGAATGATATGTAATCATAAACAATGCATTTTATCTCAACGAAGTACAGCCAAGCAATTTATGTCCAGCAAATAAATACATTCTCTCTTAATGAAGCAAATTATGCAATTATTTAACAAAAATTAAAAACTAAATGAAGTATAATCCAAATATTCATGGTAAATCTTTAATTTAATATGCCAAAACTCCGATTACCATTTTAAGATACCAAATTATTAACCACAAATTCTTTTGGTAAACTATAACCATATTAATATTCATCAGTAGCAATTACATAAAATAATTTATATGGAAAAAAAATAGGAGTATTTTTTTTCTTCAGCTCAGTTCATACCTTTCTTTGTACTTATAGGAACAATCAGAAGACAAAACTGCTAATTTCTGCAGCAATATTTCATTTTTATCGCGCATTCTCTCACTTAACCTCTGTGGAAGAACATCATTAATTTACTTTTATCACATACCAGTATCCGCCACGCTACATTTTGTAGTGCGACATTAATTTTATGCCAATATATTTATATATTTTTTGCCTTTTTTTATCTCAACTTACTTAATAAGATCATAATTTATAGGAATCGATAGTTGCAAAAAATCTTTTGGGAATGCTCCTTTAAAGTAAATCAGAGAAAAAGAAAAAATAAATGTTTTAAGCACTATGTTTGTATTAATTAGTTACTTGTGACATCAAAGAGAATGATAAATGAATAATTTGTATTTAAAGTATTTTATTTTATTAATTTGGAAACGAGCTTTTAAAATAAATTGCTACTATTTAATGGAAGAACTTTTTATGCATTTTTTTTTGTAGATATAAACCAGGTTCAATGTTTAACTAACGATGTACATATTACTTTCAATTTTTCTTAGTTTAAAACACTTTTTTTACTTTACTTTAAGAGAAATTAGAAAAACACTTACATTATTTTATTTTTGATAAATCTTTAAGATTATTTTCTGCGTTACTTTTTTATCCAATATAAAAAAAAAAATTTTAACATCATTTTTACAAATTATTCACAGGCACATTACAAAGTATTGTTTGTTTAAAGTAGTTAATAGTTTGGATATATGTATTGTTCTTGCAATATTTATTAAAATAAAACTTGTTTCATTAAAGTTTTTGAACTTAATACTGTTATCATTAATTACATACTTTATATTTTGTTATACTTTATTACTGAAATAATTCTTATCTTCGAAAAAATCAGTAAAAGAATCCAGAAAAGAGTTTTGGAATCAGAAAAAGCGTTTTGGTTCAATGTCAAAATAAAATAAATTAATGACTTGCTAAACCAACTGTGATTAAATAAATATTGGCAGACTAAAAAAAAAAATTCTGAATTTATTTGCATAAAAATAATTATCTTGTTAAAAATATATAAAATTACTTAAAAAATACTACTATTTTTCTTAAAATGTAGTGATAATACCCTTAGAACATTAAAAAATGTTTATGAAAAAAAATAAATTTTAGATAAATATTAAATTTTCGTTTCTATTCGAATATAATTTTTTATTGACAATTAGAAATTGAAATATCTCATTTCAAACAAAATAAATTTATAATAATAAAAAATTAAAGATTTATTTATTTAAAACATGGAAAATTTTGATGAATTTTGATTTCAAATTTGTTATGAAAAAAAATTTCAAAATAATATGTTTTAACGAAATATTTAATTTTAATATTTTGTTATAAATAGTATTTTATGTTATGATAAAAAAATTAATAATATTTTAAAGAAACAGAAAATGTTTATTTATCTTTGTTTTTACATATTGCTTTATAATAAATATTTAAGTGTTCACTGTAATGTTTGTCTAATTATAACCACCATCATCTTCAGTAGCGCAACAGCCCCATGGTGGACCAAGGCCGTGTGCCTACTAGCAGATTTCGAGAAAGATGTTTTCTTTATATGGGGTAGTGTTGTCAAGCCTAGGCCCAACTGTGTACTGTCATATTAGATCGGACCTACAAATCGAATAAAAAAAATGGATTCGACAATTAAAAAGTCACTGTAGAAAGTTACTACATTAACTGCAATTGTAGTACTCTACAGTTACAGCAGTAACTGTTAAACTAAAGTAAATTGCTAAATTTACTACAGTTAACCGTAGATTTTAAGTTAATCCACCTAAAAACTAGTTTTTGGATTCCGAACCTCTACAAACACTCATGTAAGCGGCGGGATTTGAACTCAAAACCTATGGCACCGAGTTCCAGAGTGCTAGCCACTTGGCCGTCAGACACATTAACTAATTCTAATCATTGAAAGGTAACCAACCTTTAAGAAAGAGATTACATTTGACGGTTGCTCTCCATTCTAGTATTTATTCTCTCGCCATACATAAAGCACACACATATATACATATATATATATATCCTTGTATGTCCTGGTGTATATATATATATACACTTCGATTATATGTGGTTTGTAACTCATTTTTGATGGCAAAACACATTCACGTCTTATACAGGGATCGGCTTACATTCGGAAATATGCGGCACTCTGTTTTAATACCAACTTCGTCCCCCAATGACTATATTTGCTTTCCACCATCATAATCAGATCCCATGCAAATGCAAACAATTGAATTGTTTTTAAATCCAAACACCACAACAGCCGAATCCTTCAAAAATCATCAATTCGTTTCAATATGCACTCGTTCCCTAAGAACACAGGGACTTTCATCCATCCATCTCCCACTCTCAGCTGTTCCCTCCCACAATCTGCACCCCACCCCCACCCATCTTACAAAGGTTTCAGTGCGGAAATCTTTGTGCAAACAGGAACTGCGAAACGGAAGGAACTTTTCGGAAGCTGTCAATTTTACGAAAATCGGGTTGGAGCAGTGCAACTTCCAGATAAATCAATGCAAAAGCTCCCGAAGAGCCAGTTGCCTGCTATAACTTCATAAACCCCCGTGCATTCCAAGGCCGGCGCTGATAACGGATTTCGCAAATTAACTTTGGTTACCGCATGCTTGGCGATAAATGTTTCCAATATTCCACTGGGTGGGAAGGATGCCTGTTAATAACTGTGGCCATACCAGAGGACTCATGGCAAATAAGCAGCCAAAGTGAGAAAAGGATTTCGCCTTATTATGACGTGAAACATGTACTGTTGGCAAGTTATTTGCCATCTTTTCTTTTTTTCGATTGTTCTTCAAGAGATATGGAAGTCGGCTTATGTCTCCGTTGAGAAAAAGTTTTATGGATTGAGGGGTGAAATTTTATTGGAAATACAGAGGAATTATGACGTGAGGTACGTAGTTGGTAGCTTATTTGTCGAATATCTATATATTAACCTCCTTCTTTTAAGAGAAATTGACATTTTTTCTTGTCTTTAGTGAGTCTGAGGTGGGAGTGGTAAAAATATATTGGAAAATGTGAAGAAGTATTGTAATATTCTAGATTGAAAAAGACTTGTACATTTTTTTTAAAAGGAAAACCAATGAAAGATTCAATCAAATCCTAGAAACATCTCGATCCTTCCAACTTTTGAGAAGCAATTCAAATTTTATTTTAGAATAGATTAAATGTTTTATTAAAAAAATATTGCCCACTTATATTTGCACTTTAAAAAACCTTTCGTTTTCACAAACCAATTATTTTTTTAAAAAAATATTTGAATAACTGATAATTTATATTTTGATATTTTTCTAAATTTGTATATATACCAGATTAATAAATTATTATGTAATTCGAATCAAGATTTTTAAACTTTTGATAATAAATTAATTTCATAAATTTGTAATCCTTGATTATTTTTTCCCAAATCAATAATTTAAAAAAAAAAAATATTTGCATAAATAAGATATATTTTGATAATTATTTAAATTTGTAAATTTACCAGATTAATAAATTAGTAACATAAATTTGAAATCCTTGATTATTTTTTCACAGAGAAATGCGATGGAATTAAATTAGTTTTTATGAATATTTAAATTCCTATATTACCAAATGATTATTGCTTCCAATATAACATTGGTAATTGTTAAATTAAATAGTAAGTAATAGTTAATCAATTAGTTAGTCACAGATAATGGTTAATTGTTGAATAAATTATACTGTGATGTTTAAAAATAAAATATTTATATTATCAATGCAAAATAATATTTTTGTTTCAAAAAAATTAAACTCGAAAGCAATATGAATTACAATAATAAAACCATGGATGAAAATAATCTTAAAAACTAAAGTTTTTAAAAAAATAATTTCTGTTATTTTTTATTATTAATTATGCACAACAGGAGGAAGGAAGCTTATGTTAAAAATGAATTCACATATCTCATTTGCACAATAATTTACTTCTCTGTATTTTTTAAGATTTTTACCCCATTGCATAGCTTTAATTATCAATATGGTTCAATGGAAAATATTTATGTTATTTAATTAACTTATCATGCATAATTTTAAAAATTTCTAAATCTCTATTTCTTAAAGGCACTTTAAAAATTATCTTAAAATTCAAACTCTAAATTAATCTACAAAATACAATATTTATTTTGTCTTTCATTGCTTTAAATTTAGGCATTTCAACTGTTCTTAATTTTTATCACAATGTGGAAACAATCAAGAGAAACAAATTTCAAATAACTGCAAAACAAAACAAAAAAAGAAGCAAGTTACAATCTCGTCGCCATTTGTATTATGTTGCATCAGTGCACCTCGAAACCACCAGGGGAATTAAAATGACTTTAAACATTTTTGGAAACAAATGAAATTAGAATAAAATAAAGCGACGAAGAGTTGCTTGGTTAAAATCCTTTCTGTAAACCAGCTGCACAATCGGTGGAATATTAAATAACACGACACTTTAGTTCTCCGGAAGAACATTTATTTAATTTCAATTCCCTTAAAGGCTTTTTAAAGAATTTCACAGAAATGACGTACTAGACTTGCTATAGTGTTCCCTAGAGTCATTAAGAGAAACATAGGTACTTATGTTTAATATAGGTATATTTATTATTCTGCAATATAATCTCAAAGTCGCTTTCTTTATTAACATTTTTTTTTATTTTCGAAAATGCACCTGTCTTCTTCTTTGGAAGTGAATATTTAAATAAATATTTGTTATGTTCCATATGGAGCTGGTTTTGCAAAGCACCAAATAGGAATTGTATATATATATATATATATGAACAAACACCGAGAATATATATAAATCTGTAAAAACGAATATATATAGTTATGACGTATAGTTAATATGCATAGTTATGTAATTTTTATTTCAGGAAACTAGCACCTTTTTTAAAAAATTAAGACGATTCTTTTCAATCATTAAATGATATGAATGTTTCAATGATGTTAGATTTCACCGATATTGACAAGTAAAAATTGACAGTAAAAATTTTTGTTATCACGGAACCTGTCGTTAATTTTCTTAAATAATCTTCATTTCGGTAATTTTTATAACTTGATAAAAAATATATCAAATCAACAGTTTTAAAATAGGCTTGGTTTGGCTTGTCGTTCTACAGTCATCTTGTGCACACGAGGGCTAAACAGACCGGGACCTACAGCTTAAAGTGGATTCCGGATCAATAACAAACATTCATATCATCGCCAGAATTCGAGCCTGAAGCCTGCGATAAAAAGCCCAGAGCGCCAGCCAGATTTAAAATAGAAGATATAATAGTGATATAGCGTTTTCTTTAGTTTTTACCAAATAATAATTCTAAACAAAGACAATTGCTGCTCTCAGGGCAATGACGATATTCACTCCCCCCCCCTTCTCCAAATTAATTTTTGGACACACCATTGGACATAACTCACTGAAGTGGTAGTTCCATTAAAAGTTAAATAAAAATATTCGAGACTTCATTTGTCAATGCTTGGAAAAATATAACTGGATTTTCTAAAATTAAGTAAATCAATTAGGAACAGAATCTCCTATTCTATTGTCCCTTACAACTTGAATTTAATCAAACTCCTCTTTGCCAGATTTCTGCAGAATATCGTAAATGATAAGCAATCCGAATATGAAGCTAAGAATAGTACGGTGGTGGAAAAAATTGTCATCTTTGTTGGAGGTGAATTGGAGGTGAAGAACACCCCCCCTTTTGTAGTCCCACTAGAGTTTTAGTTCCCCATGAGGATCTAGCTTATAACTGTCCCTTTTCTGTGGGAAGACGTCTAAAAGAAAATTTATTTAATTTCATTTCCCTCTGCAGCTTTTTGAAAATGTCACAGAAATGACGTACTAGTGTTCCCTAAGAGCCATTAAGGGTAAACCGTTTTTGTTTTGCATAGGCATATTTATTCCTGGGCAACATGATCTTGACAATGTCTCTTTCCTTCTTTCGAATCTACCGTCTTCTACCATGAAGTGTTTTATATATATATATATATATATACATACAAATATTTCGTATGTTTTATATTTAGGTGGCTTTGCAGTGCACCAGATGGGTACCCGGTGCACATTAAAGGCGAACAACGGATTGGGAAGTAAGACAAACGGGCCATAAGTGCAACCACACAAACAGCTGCGACTCAGTGAAAACGGAATTATAACGGCAAAATGCTATTTTTTTGCATTGAATAGGTTTTGTTTTTCTAGCCACATCTTCCCACTCAAAGAAGGAAAAAAGGGGACAAATAAAAGAAAGTTCTTTTCACATTGGGGAAAAAATAGGGACAAAAAAAATGAAAAGGATGAAAATATAAGAGAGAATATTTCAGAATATTGGAGACTCCAGGGTAAGGCAAGCCAGAATAATAGATACATTTGCGAATGGAATGCTTCAGCTAAAGGCAAAGTAAAATATAAGACAGTCGTAAGTTTTTTTTTATTTTTTATTTTTTTTATTTTTTTTGTATAAAGATAAAGGAAAAAATAGGGATTGGAGCTATGAAAGTCTTTGACTTTCCAGAAATATTCTTCTACTTTATGTCTTAAAACAGAAATATAATAATTCAATTCGATTTTTAAAATGAAATATAAATCGATGAATTTTGTTATACTTAAGTCAATATGGCAACCGTAATATGACGCTTTATGGTATAATTAAATAAAATTTCTAAAAAGGAAAAAAAAAATTGCTTTATTGGATTTAAAAAGATTTATGTGCTATTAAATTATTTATGATTGATATAACAATGGAATTTTAAAAATGCATTAAAATATGAATGAACAAAAGACATAGCCTTAAGTAATCTGTAGCAAATTGGATATAAAGTGGAATGCAAACTGTCTCAAGCTATTTTAAATATCGATATCAAAAAGGATAAAAATGCATGGATAGAGTTATGAGACTACATATTGGTTATATTTTCTCTAAAGGCACAAAATATATTGACAGAAAATATACATTTAGCCAATTTAAATTCGTTGAACTCTATAAATTGCAGAGAATTCTCTTAAGGCTAGAAAATCAGAAACGGAATTTCTAGATCTTTATATTAGTTCGCGTAGCATTATCTAGAATTGGATAGATTTTACTTGATAGGGTAAGTGAGATTTGATCTTTAAAGGAATAATACTTTATTTTTGAACGGAATCATTATTCTAAAAGGAATGTAGAATTATTCCAAAAATAGAATATTTGTGATGATATTGGAGTCTATTTATGAATAAGCTATTCAGGAAAAATCTCAAAGAAAAGTAATATAAAATATTTAAAAAGTATATTTTGTATGATGTGTTTAAAATTACATAATATTCATACATGCTGTTGATAGTAAAGGGGGCTGGTAATAGTTTTTAATCAAATATGCCTTCTATGTAATTTTGATAATTTATTTAATTTGTAAATATATAAAGTATTACTCATGACAATAGTAGTGTATGTTAACTAGAAAACATTTTTTTCTCTAAATCAGTTGGCAGATACTTATACAGTTGTCTTTTATGCGACAAGCAAGGGCTGCACAAATTTTATTCACTTAGCTACCCAGGGGGTGCGTGTAACTTGAAGATAAGCTGGGGATGTGGGGACTTTAAGATGTGGGGTTCAGGATAAATAGTCAGTTGACCTACAAACTACAATTGACTCTCACCCAGAGAGGCGGTATATTTTGCGCACATTGCGCGTATCTTAGTATCGGGTATTCAGCTTTAAAAAGGAATCCTTCCAAAAATATATAATTATCTTTTTTGAATTGTGTTGAACATTGCATGTGTGCATTGTTTGTGCGAGTGTACATAAAGATGTGAGTTCTCCAACCTGCGCCTCAAGTATCTCAATCCAACCACACTCAGTTACAATCTAGTTGCTCAACATGCACACTACAATATCAGATTATTATTTTACAGATAACTTTATTTAATGGATATATATATATATATACATATATATATATATATATTATATTGTATATCACTAGGTTTAGTTTATGTATGATCCCAACGAAATGTGTTTGTTTATATATATATTACAACTACTGAATTCTGTCATAGAAATATGAAATGAAAATAAGTATTAGCTTGTTAATTGTTGAAAACCTCAATTTATTTCTGGAAAGATACAAATGTACTTCAAGAATTCATACATTTTCTGTAATATAAATCATAAAGGATACTTCTTTCATTGTGGTACATATTTTGATCAATTTTCCACGCTTGTTTCAAGCATTGTTCCATGAAATCGACGTTACTTTGCAATTTGATTACGAATTCAGTAAAAAAAAGTTGATATTTTATGCCATAGCAATTAGGAGAGCTATACCTGTGAAACTTTTATTATCGAAATAATTGGAAACTCTCTCCTGTTTATGGATATATCGTACTGATCCCTTTCACCCCTCTCATAAACGTGAAACCAACTAAAAATATCACGATAACCATCAAACCACACCAGGCAATCTCTTGTAAATACAAGAATGCGTAACATTGTTTTTTAAAGATTATTATTCAGTTATTTTATTTCTCCTGGACCACAATACTTTATTTTACTTTATCTTATACCTAAGCCCTAGCCCAGGGTTATTTAAACCCTTACCAGTTAGAAATGTGGGTGGAAAAATAATAACTATAAAAAACCCCCAATAATTACAAGAATACATTAGTTCGAATCATAATACAGAAACGAAAAGAAACAAGCTATGGTAACTAACATAGCAGTAACTATTAAGTAACATAATATAATGTAACTAACATCAGCATAAGTGGAACGAGAAGTATACAATGTAACTAACATAAGCGCGAGTGGAACGAGAAGTATACAATGTAACTAACAAAAGCATACGTGAAATGAGAAGTATACAATGCAGAAGGAATAAATATTGGTGATAAACTCATGAAAAAAATATGGTGTGCGATACAAAACATTATTACGGTTTTCATTCTACTATGAAGAATGAAATACTTTTGTTCGGAATGATATACAGGGAGCAGCGAATTCAATTTAAATTTCAAGAGTAATGGTTTCCTGGAAAGATTAAGTTCATTAATTCGACGATTTTTCATCTAGTAAGTTGCGTAAATTAAAAAAATTGTAATCATTGTTGTAAATCATATTTCTAAGTTGTAAATCATATTTCTGTGTATGTAAAAAAGTTGGGAGGGCGTATATTAAGATGCCATGATTCTGTAAGAGGATAAATAGTTGCATACTGGAATTGGCCCCCAGTGTCACCATAGCAGCAGAAATCCTCTTCATCTAAAGGTTTTGAGTTATGGGCTGAAATATCTAGAAACATCTCTTCGACAAGAATGTAATCATTTCCCGTATGACTTGCAGTTATTGGAAATAAACATATTAAGTCCATAGATAGTTGTAGCTGAAACTAATCTACCAGAATCTTACTTAAAGGTACTTACAGTTCTGTCTCCCAGGTGGCGCACTCGGCACGGGAGGTATGCTGTCTTGCCAGAAGTGGTGGTGATATTTTTGCTGGTGGAGTTGTCAAAGTACGGGACAAGGTCTTGGTCCACGCGCCGGACTTGTCTTGAGAAGATGCGAGCCTTCTGCCAATTTCTGGAGTGCTCTGCTTTCTGATCCTCAGCGCATACTGCAGAGAAATAAAAGAAAATGTGAACTTACAGTATTGCTTTTAAATTATTGACATTCAATAAAATACATTGTATATTTTGTAGTATATGGGACTTTTAACCAAATAAGTTTTTCTTTTGAAAGCAAATGTGTAACAAAATTAAAATAATTTTGTAAAAACGCATCCTAATAAAATAGTCAAAAATACACGAATAATACAGAATAAAAGAAAAGAAAAATCTTCAAAATTCAATGTACTCAAACTAAATTTAAAGCTATATTTTTGGAGGTTAACTTTTCATAAATTTCAAAGAAAATTCTTTTTTTATTCATATGTTTTGCAAGTTTCCTAACTTCTAAGATACGTAAGTTTCGGCAATGTATTTTAGTATTTTGAAAAGGCACAACGCATATTTTAAGCACGAATAAAATAGTTTTCACACCTTACATATAATAAACCCTATTTTATGGCTATAATTAAATCGTTAACAAGTAACATTGAACATGCACTTAAATATTTGCATGAGATGTTTGTAGTATTATATTGTTGAAGCTCAATAAGTAAGAAAAAATTTGTTCTAAAACTATGAAAATAAATCTCAAAAACCTTTACTTTTCTTGAAATTCATTGATTAAAAATATATATAATGTTTAAGAAAGTAATGAGATATAAATATATTCAATTAATGTTAAATAAAATTTAAGTAGTAAGAGTAGGGCTGACAACCCTACTCTGTAAAAATAAAACATCTCCTGTCTTGGTCCACCATAGGGCTGCTGCGAAAATGAAGAAGAATATACAAAAACAACATTAATATAATAATTATATTGATTATTATAGTTTATATAAAAACTGCAATTATAAATATTGGATTAATTATAATAATTTAATATAGCACGAACTTAAAATAAAATATTTAATTATGTTTCAAATAAGTAAAATAAAGTTTAAAAAGAGTATTTTAATTTTTCAAAAATAACTTAACAAGAATTAAATGTTTGAAGTTTATGAACAGGTAAATATTATGAAGTTTATGATAAAGTAGAAATTAATGAATAAAGTAATAATAAATAAAGTAGGGATTAAAGTAAAGTAATAAAAATATATTTAAATAAATGCATTTTAAAGCTGGTTTTACAAAAATTTGTTTAAAATTATAAACATTTTTCCCATGCCAAGTTTCATTTCAGTTTACAATCTTTATTTAAAATAATTCTTTATACAAAACTTGAAAATTTTCAAGAGAACTTGAGTGATTTATTCAATTTTTGCCGTAAAGTTTTTAAAATTTTCTTTGATTGACAAAATTTAAAAGTAAAGGCGACGATGTATCGTATAACATTTAATTTCAACACATATCTGTAAATAAATGATAAAATTTGTTTTGACACATAAATTAAAAAAAAATATTTCAAAAAAACAAAAAAAATATTTATCAATGTATGATAATGCCACAAAAAGGATTACTCTTATTTATATAAAACTTTAAAATTTTAAAGGGAACTTCATAATTTATTCAATTTATCCAGTGAAGAGTTTAAAACTAACTTTTGATTGACAACATTTAAACGTAAATGACAAAATATATCGTATAAAGTTTCATTTCAACATATATATATATATATACATATATATAAGAAGAAATTTTGTTTTGACAGAAAAATTAAGAAATATTTTTTAAAAAAAAACTAAATCTCAATGTATTATTATGTTATACCAAGAATTTCTCTTATTTTAATTCCAACGTTCAAATATTTTATCAAACAAACTTTCATATTTATTAGTTTCAACAATCTTTATATATATATACATAATTCTTTACATACAATTTTAAAATTTTAAAGGGAACTTGAGTGATTTATTCAATTTATTCAGTGAAGTGTTTAAAATTTTCTTTGATTGACAAAATTTAAACTTAAATGAGAAAAAATATCACATGAAGTTTCATTTGGCCAGACATATATATATATAAATAAATGATGAAATTTGTTTTAACACAAAAATTAAACTATATTTCAAAAGGAAAAAAAAAAAACTATATCTCAATGTATGATTATGATATACCAAGAAATTCTCTTATTTCATTTCCAACGTTCAAATATTCCATCAAACAAGCCATCCACTCACATACAAATATCTACTCGAAATTAATTGGTCACATTGAAGAAAAAAACCAGAAGTAAGGCTTATTATGTCTCATGACTGTTTCAGGAATATTGCAAAATTTCGAGATTGGAGAAAAAAGAAAAAAGAGAGAAAAAAACGAGGACTGCATTCATCGAATTTGCAATTACCTTTATCGCAGAATGCTCTTTTTTTTTTTCTTTTTCTTTCATAAGTTCTTTTTTATTTCTTCTTTATTACGACAAAGGTAATATGCATATTCAGCGACTTTAGATAAGAGTTACAGAAAAGACTATTTTTCTTTCCACAAATTTGCTGCAACATAAATTTTACCATAATCGTAAATCAGAAGCCAGCTTTTAAGAATTTTTTTCATTTGCTTTTTCAGGGTTTTGTTCCCCAGGTTTTTGAGTATGGAATTTCTTCAATGGTTAGTCTGCTCGTAAGAGGGATTCAAATAAATTAGATGTCTCTTCCCAATTTAAAACTCGAAACTTCTGGCGGTTTTTTTTTTTTTTTTCGTGATTTTATGTAAGGAAATCCTTTTTAAATTGAGATTATACGTGTCTTCTCAGAATATTTCATGTTAATATAATTAAAAGCGTATTTCTTTGAAATTCTTTCTTTCTTCGTACCAAGAAAGGCTTTATCAGTATGTATACATCATGTATATATTTTTTATAAGATGGTAGATATTTATTTGATTTTAGTATTATATTATTATATTACTTAGTACTTTAGAATTATATTATTATATAATTTAGTACTTTAGTATTATATTGTTTAGTATTTTACATTATTAGAATATTTCATTTTAATATAATTAAAAGCGCATTTCTTTGAAATTCTTTCTTTTTTCGTTCCAGGAAAGGTTTTATCAGTACTTAATCATATATATATATTTTTAAGAGATGGTAGATATTTATTTGAATTTAGTATTATATTATTATATTATTTAGTACTTTAGTATTATATTATTATATTATTTAGTACTTTAGTATTATATTATTTAGTATTTTAGTATTATATTGTTTAGTATTTTAGCTTTCTTAGAATATTACATGTTAATATAGTTAAAAGTGTATTTCTTTGAAATTCTTTCTTTCTTCGTTCCAGGCAAGGTTTTATCAGTCCGTTTCATCATATATATATATTTAAAAGGTGGAAGATACTTATTTTATTAGTACTATATTATTATATTATTTAATATTTTAGTGTTATATTATTTAGTATTTTAGTATTATATTATTTAGTATTCTTAAAATATTTCATGTTAATATGATTAAAAGTGCATTTCTTTGAAATTCTTTCCTTCTTCGTTCAAAGAAAGGTTTTATCAGTACGTATACGTCCTATATATATATTTTTAAACCTGGCAGATATTTATTTCATTTTAGTATTATATTATTATAGTATTAAATAACACTCGAATAATCTTATATATAGAAAATTATACTTCTTTTTTTGGAAACAGTCGTATAAATCTATATTATACATCAAATCCTAGACTATCAAGATAATGAATGAATATATTTCTAGGTAACACTGAAATATTTAGCGAATTGTTTATTGTAAATCCTAGACAATGAAGACAACGAATCAATATATTTCTAGGTAATACTGGAATACTTAGCGAATTGTTTATTGTAAATCCTAGACCATTAAGATACGGAATCAATATATTTATAGGAAACAATGAAATATATAGTGAATTGTTTATTGTAAATTCTAGACCATAAAGAAAACGAATGGATATATTTCTAGGTAACACTGAAATATTTAGCGAATTGTTTATTGTAAATTCTGGACCATCAAGATATCAATTAATATATTTCTAGGTAACACTAAAATATTCAGAGAATTGCTTATTGTAAATCCTAGATCATCAAGATAATGAATCAATATATTTTTAGGTCACACTGAAATATAGAACATTAATGGCGTAGGATTTACAATAAACAAGATAATGAATCAATATATGACTAGGTAATACTAAAATATTTAACGAATTGCTTATTGTAAATCCTAGACCATCAAGATAATGAATTAATATATTTCTAGGTAACACTGAAATATTTAGGGAATTATTTATTTTAAAACAAATTGTTCATTATAAATTTAATTTTTATCATTTTTCATATCAATCAAGTATACACAAAAAAATAAGAATTGATTTATTGGCAAGAAAACATACCCAATAAATATAAATAAACAAAACAAAAGCCAATTTTCTTTAACAGTACACAAATAAATTCTAATTATTTCACACATAAAAAAAATTAAGATGTAAGTAACTTTCAAAACAATTTTGCATATTTGTCAGTCTTTCTGCATACAAAGATATAGTTTTTTGAGCGCACTATTGCAAAAGTAACTAAATCAATTAAGAAGGACATGAAAAATTAAACTTGAGATTTTCATTAAAAATATTTTTCTATAGAACTTCAATCAAGGTTAATAAAAACAATTTTAAAAATAATTACACGCGTCGTTTGACTGATCCTTCAAACAACCAATTAACGCAACAAAAGAAAGAAGAATTTAAAAGCGTAGGAAAAAAAAAGGGATTTTTTAAACATAAATCGACCGTAGTAATTTGAAGCTTTTCCCCCAATCCATGTACTTTTTTCGAACTTCTATTTAGCTTCTTGAGATTTTTTTTTTTGCGCTCTCCTAAACTTGTTTTCAACAAGATTCTTGAAAATAAGAGTAGAGAAATAATTAAAGTCTCTGATGAGATACTACGGACGATTGTCTCCTGTTTTTGTACTAATTAAACAGAATTCAATGAATTTTTTTTTTGTTTTGGTGAAGGTACTGAAGTACTACAGATAATTCAAAAATATGAAAACTAACAAACACAACTCCTCCTACTTGAATGTAACAAACTGATTGGAAAGAAAAAAAAAATTGGCATAAAAAATGGAATATCAAACCAAAATAAATAAATAAATAATAATAGAGAGTACGTAAATTTGAAGAAAACTTGTCAAAAGAAATATATATAAGAATAATAAAAATTACAACATAAAATAATTTACATCAACCTACTTTAATTTATTTGTAAAAAATTTTAACACATATATATGTGCTAGTCACTCGGCTATTAGGCCCATATATAAATATATATAATTAATAAATCCAATATTCAACAATAAATTAAATATTCAACTTTTAATATATTCAATATTCAGTAATTAATATATTCAGTTATTATATTAACCCCTATTAGCTTTGAATTCCACATTTTTTCATATATATATACATATATATCATCATCATCATTATTAGTGGCGAAACAGCCCCATGGTGGGCCAAGGCTGTTTGCCTGCTGGCAGATTTCTAGACAGGGGATGTTTTTTTTACGGGATAGGGTTCTCAGCACTACGCCCAACGCTCTACAGCCATATTTGATTGGGATCTAAGGTTTAAAGTGGATTCCGAACCACTACAAACATCCCTGGCACCGCCTGGACTCGAACCCGTAACCTGTGGCCCCGAGCTACAGAGTGCTAGTCACTCGGCCATATATACATTCAGTATTCAACTATTAATATATTCAATTATTATATTAACACTTATTAATTTTGTGTTCCATATTTTCTTATCACAACCACTTCTAACTTTCTATAATTTATTTCTGCTTTCTGTTTATAATCTCATCCGATCCTTTTTGCCAATATTCTTCAAGATACTAATTAGGATACTTTTAATGATTGGTTTTCGATTTCATTCGCACTGTCTGCAGACGCTTTAAAAAATTTGCAACTCTTGGCCGTGTAATTTTCTCTTTACTATTGCCTCCTAGTACTGGGTTCCAAATTTGCTTAAAAATGTTAATGAAATGAAATAAAAGATTACACAAAAATTCCTTGGCTTCGACTATAACGTGTACAAACTTTCGGGATTTTACATAAATATAATTAAAAAATAACTATTTAAATAAAAATTGCTAAATACTAATCATTTTCATTTTTCCTATCTTAATTTCCAAAATAACATAATCTGAGCAGCGAAGGAAATACAAATATTTTATTGTTCATAATGATTATTTAAATTAAATTTCACCCATAAATTTTTTTTATAAAGTTTGCATTATTATTTTTATTTTTATTTGTTTTTAATAAAATAATTGGGAATGACGACTTTAGACAAATATAAATTATTTTTTATTAATTAAGAACATATGAATTCATTTAGAATTCATGCTTAAAATCTTACATATCATTTTTTTCAAATCATTGATATGCTTTATACCATCTTACATTCTTACATAAAGCATTTTGTTTTTCTTTAAAATCTATTTTATTAAATTATCTTAATAATTTAAATTTTTCACATAAATGGCTTATATTATATTATGAAGTCTCAGGAATTATGTGAATTGTATTTACAAATTTACAAATTAATTTGTTGTTACTTTCTTTGGATTATTTTAAACATTTATACATTATTGTCTTGTCTTTCACGTTGTCTAAATAAATGAATACTTTGGAAATTCTCCAAGGCTTATTTAATCGATCTAAACGAATTCAGTTTAATTGCAATTTGTAATTAATTTAACGAAAGTTTGTTTCCAATCTAAATTGATTTTAAATCCAGAATTAGGAATACTTTTAGCTTTGTCATATTATATTATTCAACTGATAAATATAAATAATTAGTCAATTTTCTTTATTTTTTTATTTAACACCGGATCTTGAAAAGCGAAGTAAATAATGAATAATATCCTAAAAGGGAATGATATTGTATTTTTTTAAAATAAATGTCTTACTTAAAGTAAAATATATTTTCTGGCGCCAATATATAAATAATTAGTAATTTAATTAGTAATTAGTAATTTAATCTTTTAACAAAACAGACTTCAAATGTGATATTAAGTACGTATATTTTGCCTTTAAAAATTGTATCATCTTGAATGAAAAAAACAGGTGTATGTTAATTCACTCAAAGTTGCATAATAATAATTTCAATAAATAAATTATAAATAATGCTTCTGTGTACACTTGTAAAGTTAATCATAAAATATATTTTCTATAAAAAATCGACAATGAATGATTTTTACTACCAAAAATAATCTGAAATTAATTGGGCACCTCTGACATTGATTAAATATACCATAGTTATTTTCTAGTAGATTTGATTCAAAGACATGCAGCCACTCTTGTTTAACAACGTGGTTGATTTGAAATATGTGGGGAACATTCCAAAATCGATTAATACTGCATCATAATTTTCTGGATTGCAAATTAAATTTTCATATAATTAGTTTATCAAGCAGTAAATAATTTTTATATTGAATCCCTTTCAAAAATTACCAATATATCTCCCAATTCAACAACATGCTTACCAATATCTCCCCAATTAACTCATAGTTGCTTAATAATTTTTTTAAATAAATTTTCAGTAATATTTTTGTGTTTAAACATGAACATAAAATATTTTTTTCTGTAAAGAAATCGAAGATGAATAATTTTTTATTCCAAAAGAATTCTCAAATTAATTGCCTACCTCTGTAATTGAGTAAATATACCATGGTTATTTTCAAATAGAATTGTTCCTGAAACATACAACCACTGTTATTTAACTTCGGAGTTCATAATGAAATGTGTAGACGATATGACACACCCCAAAGTTGATTAATACTGCATTATTATTTTCTGAATTGTAAAATAAATTTTCATATATAATTAGTTTATCAAGCAACTAATAATTTTTATATTGAATATTGTTCAAGAAATTACCAATATACCTCCCAATTCACCAATATACTATACTTACCAATACTTCCCCAATTCACCCATACGTGCTTAATAACTATTTTTAATAAATTAGCACTAATATTTTTGTGTATAAATATAACCATAATATATTTTATTTCTGTGAAAAAACTGACAACGAAAATCTTTACCTCAAAAATCAATCTAATATTAATTGTGCTTTATGTTTGTTTATACAACCATTGTTATATGCTTATACAGCCAAGTTTGTTTTGATACAACCACTGTTTTTTAATTACGGGGTTGATAATTAAATATGTGGAGGATATAACACATTCCAAAATCGATTAATACTGCATCATTACTTTCTGGATTGCAAATTAAATTTTCATATAATTAGTTTATCCAGCAGTTAATAATTTTTATATTGAATACTTTTCAAGAAACTTTAGATCATTGGAAAAGCCTAAAGCTAGTTTAGTTTACTTATTGTTCATAATCCCTTCCAAAATATCGAATACCTCCCCAACTTCCTTAAGAGGATGAGAAAAGAAGAAAAAAATAAATATTTATATGAGCCCCGTTCGATTCGTCCGTCTTGGCGATACTCCAAGGAAGTAATAAGACAAAAGTCTGTGCGCCCTAAACCATCTCTAAGCCCTGATTGCTACGTGTTCAAGAGGCCAAAGTGAACAGGGGCAGCGGCTTTATACAGATGGGGGAGTTGCACTCGAGTCCATGCACTGCGTCCCAGTTAATCTCCTGACGCTGAATACGTAAGAAGGCACCTCTTGTCTGAGGGACCCCAGAGAGGATGGATAGTTCTGCTCCAGAGATGAAGGCTTTAAAGTGGAATGGAAGGGATGGGGGATGGCTCTAAAAAATGCAGTTCTTGATTGGTGATCCTCTTTTGACATTGAATACGTTTGTAGACATGTTGTTATAAAATGTATCATCATTTTTTTTAACTTATCACAAACCATACCTAGTATCATAAGTATTTTTGTTTTTATTTTTATTTATTTATTTTATTTTAGTTGAACTAAGATGAAATGGACAAATGGAGGAGATCCATAGATTTTCTCCAGAGATGAAGGCTCTAAAGTGGAATGTAGCGAATAGGGGAATTTCTTCAAAACACTATTCTTGATTAGTGATCCGTTTTTACATTGAATATGCTTGTGACCTTTTTGTACATATGCTATTATTGAATTAAGTTAACTTACTTGTATTAAGTATTTTTATTAATTAATTTATTTATTCATGTAATTAATTATTCTTTTTGTTGGAAAAACTGAGAGGAAATGAAAATATGGAAAGAATAAATAGATTTGCACAAGAGATGAAGTTTTTAAAGTGGAATGGAAAGGTTGGTGATTACTTCAAATATACAATAATTAGTTGGTGATCCTCTTTTGACATTGAATACGTTTGTGACCCTCTGTATGTACGTTGTTATAAAATCTATCATCATTTTTGTAACTTATGATGCTAAGTATGGTTTTACTTGTGATAAGCATTTTTGTTTTTATATATTTATTTATTTTATTTTAGTTATACCAAGATGAAATGGACGAGTTTAGAAGATCCATAGTTTTGCTCCAGAGATGAAGACTTTAGAGTGGAATAGAGGGGATGGGGAATTTCTAAAAACTATTCTTGGTTAGCGATCATTTTTATACATTAAACATGCTTGGGCCCTCTTTGTATATCTACTATTGTTGAATATATCGGCATTTATGATATTATGTATATTTTTACTTGCATGAAGTACTTCAATAATTTGCTTAGGTAATTAATTAATTTATTCTTTTTGTGGAAAAACTCAGTGGAAGTGGAAATATGGAGAGAATGGATAGTTCTGCTGCAGAGATGAAGGCTTTAAAGTGGAATGGAAGGGATGGGGGATATCTCTAAAAAATGCAGTTCTTAATTGGTGATCGTCTTTTGATATTGAGTACGTTTGTGATCCTCTGTATGTACGTTGTTATAGAATCTAAAATCTATCATCATTTTTTTAACTTATCATGCTAGGCACGGGTTTACTTGTGATAAGCATTTTTGTTTTTATTTATTTATTTTTATCTATGTATTTATTTTATTTTAGTTGGAGCAAGATGAAACGGACAAAAGGAGGATATTGCTTTAAGATATACAATAATTGATTTGTGGATTCTCTTTTGACATTGAATACTTTTATGACCCCTCTCTGTATACGTTGTTATAAAATCTTATTATGCTAGGTCTGGTTTTAATTATGAAAAGAAATTTTGGTTTTATTTGTTTATTTTTTACTTTATTTTTGTTGAATTCAGATGAAATGGACAAATGGTGAAGATACATAGTTTTGCTCCAGACATGAAGGCATTAAAGTGGAATGGACGGATGGAGAATTTCTGTGAAATAATTATTCGGTGGTGGTCGATCATTTTTTGATATGGGATATTTTCGTGATGGCCATCTGCATGTATGTTCTTATAAGAGGGATCGTCATTTATCAATTTCTTATTTGAGAGGAGCCGGGTTTCTACTTGTGGTTAGCGTTTTTATTTATTTATTTAATTTTTTTTTTTTTTTTTTTTTTTTTTTTTTTTTTTTTTATGAAGGAAATCGGATAGTCAGCAGAAGACGAATAGTTATTTTTAAAATAGAATAACTAATGATTTGTGCTGTTTTTTGAAATTGAATATGTTGTTTGACAAACTCATTTGTATAAGCTTTGTTATAAAATGTATCTGCTGTTATTATCTTTTTATTTGATGCTGGTTTTATGTTTACAAGTTTTAAGCATTTTATTGTTTTTTAAAAGAATGCAATGTTTAAAAGAAATAATTTTAATAATAAATAGTTAAATAAATCACATCGAATATAATCCTGAATCCATTGTTTATTCAATTCAGTTGAAATCACTATTTCATGAATCTATTATATACAGTTTTTTATACATTTCTTTTTCTATTCGTACGATAGTTACCTTATTGTTATATAATGTTATAAAGATTTTTTTTTAAATATTTAAGGAACAAAATTGTGATCGTATGATATAATATTAATTTATAAATGAACCAATTGAAAAAATATCTTTGATAAAATCAGTTTTCTTTTTGAGATTAAATAATTGTTTTTGAAAATTTTAACGCGTACCATGAATCTTGATAATTTTTAAAGATTTTTATGAAAGATATTGTAAATAATTTATATTGGATCAAATTAAATATTAAACTAAATACTCAATGCATTTTCATTACATTAAAATAATGTATAATTTATAAATAATCATTAAATACATTTTTTACTGTAACAAAATACATTGCAGTAGAAAAATCCACTGGAAATGCACCTAAGCTTCCCCAAGCGTAATAAGAAAATTATGTGTCATATTAAAGATTTTATTAATCCCCATTTAGTTTGTAAAGCATAGAAACTTTCATCAAATTATTCATGGATTTCGTTCATTAACGTAATCATGCAACATTTATTAACGTTGCATTTATGTTTCGTCAAATATTTAAAATTTATTAACACAAATTATACAACTTAAATTTCATTAACTTTATTGTCACAAGAACATTTAAAAAATTAATAATTTAACTGCAAGTTTAAATTATATTATTAATAAACTATATTCAATGAAAACTTCCTATGTGTCTTGATATTAAAGCATGCAAAATTTTTTCATTGGCAATTTTTGAATGTGTTTTCAAGGATTATACTTAAATCATCCTTCAATTTTTGTATGCAATTACTAAGATAAATAATCTTATGACAACTATAACAAATGGATTAATGAATAGCAGAATTCAATAACTTTTTAAATGAGAATGAATTCAGTTGAGAAAATCCACTGGCATTACTCCTAAAATTCCTCAATTGTATAAAAATAATATCTTCATTCAGCATGAGAAATTGATCCCCAAGAAGGGACGGAAGGGGTATTAATTCCATTATTTCCGCATTTGTTAATACAGTTATACAATTTACATTTCACTAACTTAATATTATAACAATATATATCATTATTAATTAAACATTAAAATTACGTGTTATTACTATTAAAAAATGTCAATTCTTATGTATCACCATATAAAAATAACTACAATGTGTTAATTGAAACCTTTTGCATTCGTTTTTAAGGATTATAGAAAAAAAAATATTATTTTGCAAACGTATATAACTAACTTAACAAAAGGATTAATTAACAGCAAAATTAACAGTAATTTTTTAAAATGGAAATGAAATAAGATGAGAAAATCCACTGGGATTATTATTATAATCTTCTTACAATTTTTGAAACTTGATCCCAATTGAGGAAGGCAAGAGTATCAATTACTCGTTTTCAAATTCATTAATATAACTATTGTTCATTAACACAATTTTTATTGTAATTTAAAATAATGCATTACATTATTAAGTAGACATTAAAATTAAGCTGTATTATTTTAAAAATATATTATCAGAAATTCTTATGTGACATTATATGAAAACAATTTGTTAATTGAAACTTTTTTGAAATCTGCATTTTGAAGATTCTACTAAAAAAACCTCTTTTTGTATTTGACAGTTAAGATAAATTATTTTACAATAACTGTTACACTACTTTTCAAAGAAATTTAATTACTTTTTAAAGAAAAATGAAATCAGGCGAGAGAAGGAAAAATCCACTGGGATTACTCCTAAAATTCCTCAATTGTAAAAAAAGAGTCTTCATTCAATTTGAAGAACTTAATTCCCAAGAGAGGATGGCAAGCTTATCAAATCCCTTGTTTTCAAATTCATTAATACAATAACACATTTTAAAATTAAAACAATGTGAGGCATTATTAATTTATCATTTAAATTAAGTTATACTATTATAAAATATACTATCAAAATTTCTTATGTGATATTATATCAAAGTAATTTATTAATTGAAACTTTTTGAATTTTTATTTTTGAAGATTGTACTATAAAATTTCTTTCAATTTTTGTGTATGACAAATTATTTTACAATAACTGTCTTCAAAGGGCTACATTACTTTTGCAGGGTAATTCAAAAAACGATCAGTTTTAATTACTTTTTAAATGAAAATGAAATCAGGTGAGAGGAGGAAAAATCCATTGGTATTACTCCTAAATTTCTTCAATTGTATAAAAAAAAGTCTTTATTCAATTTGAAAAACTTCAACCCCAAGAGAGGATGGCAAGTGTATGAAATCCCTTGTTTTCAAATTCATTAATACAATTAATGTTCATTAGTACAGTTACACAATTTAAAATTAAAACAATGCATTACTGATTTAACATCCAAATTAAGAGTTGTTATAAAAATATACTATCAGAAATTCCTATCAGATCTAATATCAAAACAATTTGTTAACTGAAATCTTTTGAATATTATACTAAAACACGCCTTTCGATTTTTGTATTTTACTGCTATTTTATAATAACTGTCTTCAAGAGATTACACTACTTTTGAAGGGTAATTTAATAAACGGTCAAATTTAATTACTTTTTAAATGAAAAGGAAATCAGGCGAGAGGAGGAAAAATCCACTGGATTACCCCTAAAATTCTTCAATTGTAAAAAAAAAATTCTTCATTCAATTTGAAGAACTTGGTCCCCAAGAGATGATGGCAAGCGTATCAAATCCCTTTTTCCCAAATTCATTAATACAACTATTGTTCCTTAACTCATTTTCAAATTACAATAATATATGGCATTATTAAATTAACATTAAAATTAAGATATATTTGTATATAAATACACTATCTGAAATTCTAATGTGACCTTATGCCAAAATAATTTGCTAATTGAAACTTTTGAAGATTCTACTAAAAAACATCTTC
Source organism: Caerostris darwini (assembly GCA_021605075.1). Taxonomy (NCBI): domain Eukaryota; kingdom Metazoa; phylum Arthropoda; class Arachnida; order Araneae; family Araneidae; genus Caerostris; species Caerostris darwini. The sequence goes on along the minus strand of BPLQ01007986.1, from coordinate 1,309,145 downwards.
CAATTTTTGTATTTGACTGTTAAGACAAATTATTTTACAATAACTGTTACACAACTTTTGGAAGGAGAATTTAATAAACGGTCAAATTTAATTACTTTTTTAATGAAAATGAAATCAGGCGAGAGAAGGAAAAATCCACTGGGATTACTCCTAAAATTCTCCAATTGTAAAAAAAAAAGTCTTCATTCAATTTGAAGAACTTGATCCCCAGGAGAGGCTGGCAAGCGTATCAAATCCCTTGTTTTCGCTCGTTTGGAAAAGCTAAGAATCCCTCCTCTTAGAAAAGCAGGGGAATTTCCTCCTAGCACTTCTAAAGTAAACAGCAAACTAGGAAGAGATGAACTAGTTTCATTTTACTGCAAGGGACATTCCTCTATTTTAATACAGAGAGCACTGGCACTGTATCGATCAGGAAGTTGTTCTATTGTCTCAACCTCAATAACTGCCAGCTGCCGTCAGAGAAAAGTAAAGATAAATATATATATGGAGATAAATATGCAAGAAATCATCGGAAACAAATTATCTGGAGAATTTCCTGGCGTTTCGTGGTTGTGACACAGAAATTGAAGTTTTGAAAGATATGAAGATAGTGGTGCTCCGGAAAACTTATAAGGGAACTCGACTGTTTTTGATGCCAGAGTGAATGGAAGTTCTCGGCTTAGAATTTCTAACGAAGCAGCCTCTTTTGAAATGTTTTTGACGTTGCAACTTATTAATCTTAAATTGGGTTCTGGTTCTTTATTTTGCAAAACTGTTATCTTTTGGAAAGCGTGGGTTTGAAATAATCTAAGTAGCAGAGAGTTTTAATGATATGGTAGCATACCTCGAAATGTATTGGTTAAATTATTTTGGTTTATTTTCATATTTTATTAAAAGGAAATAAAAAATATGTCTGTTAGTAATAAGAATTTGTGATAGTTACTGAAAATAACAAAGAAAAAAGTAATTGAAGTTGTTTTTTATATCTTATGATCACTTTTGATATTAGTATAAGTACTGCTTTAATCTATGTCAATTTTGATAGTTATAGAAAATAACAAATAAAAAAGTATTTTCTTTTAATGTTTTATGATTACGTTTACTATTAGTAAAAGTACCATTATTATTAGAATTGCAAAAATGCATGACATTCTAAAAATAATAGAAATTATATTTCAGAAAAATAATGCATTTGAATTTTATTTCTGAAATTCTTTTTGCTCTTTGTTTTAGTTCTTTTTATTTTAGGTTTTGCTTTTTAATCAAAGTAGCAAGAGTTTTAATGATATGGTAGCAAAACTAGAAATATATTGGTTAAATTATTTTCATATTTTAATAAAAGGAAGTAAAAAATTTTTTGATAGTAATATTTTTGATAGTTACTCAAAATAACAAAGAAAAAAAGTAATTAATTTTTTTTATATCTTATGATATTAGCAAAAGCACCGTTAGTATAAGTACTGCATTAATCTATGTCAATTTTGATAGTTATAGAAAACAACAAAGGGGAAAAAAAGTATATTTTTAATGTTCTACGATTACTTTTAATAACAGTAAATAATAAAAGTACAATTAGTATTAGAATTGCAAAAAGGTATGACAATTTAAAAGTATTAGACATTACATTTCAGAAAAATAATGCTTTCACATTTTTTTTTTTTTTTGAAATGCTTTTAATTTTTATTTTAGTTTATTTTCATATTTTATTAAAAGGAAGTAAAAAAATGTGTGTTAGCAATAAGAATTTTTGATAGTTACTGAAAATAATAAAGAAAAAAATAATTAAAGTTTTTTTTTCATTTATATTTTATGATTACTTTTCATATTAGCAAAAGTACAGTTAGTATAAGTACTGCATTAATCTATGTCAATTTTGATAGTTACAGAAAGCAACAAGGAGAAAAGAAAAAAAGTAGTTTTTTTATAATGTTTTTTGATTACTTTTAATATTAGTAAAAGTACCATTAGTATTAGAATTGCCAAAATGTACGACATTCTAAAAATATTAGAAATTATATTTCAGAAAAATAATGATTTTGCATTTTTTTTCTGAAATGCTTTTGCTTAGTATTTTGGTTTGTTTTCATATTTTATTAAAAGGAATTAAAAAAAATATGTCTGTTAGTAATAAGAATTTTTTATAGTTACTGAAAATAAGAAAGAAAAAAAGTAATTGAAGTTTTTTTTTCTTTATATCTATTACTTTTGATATTAGCAAAAGTACCGTTGGTATACGTACTGCATTAAACTATGTCAAGCTTGATACTTATACAAAATAACGAAGAGAGAAAAAAAGCAATTTTTTTATTGTTTTATGATTACTTTTAATATTAGTAAAAGTACCATTAGTATTAGAATTGCAAAAAAGTATGACATTGTAAAAATGTTAGACAATACGTCTACATTTCGGAAAAATAATGTTTTATCGTGTTTAATTTACATTACATTATTTCATATCATTATGCTTCTCATTGTGGTTCTAAAAATTTAAAGAAATAAGTAAATTACGAAAATTAATTTCTAAAAATAATATTATTTTTCCCTCTTTTCTTTGAATAAAATTTTAACTATTTTCCAAAATAAGAAAAACGAAATTACTTTAAATTGCAACATGAACATTTATTCTTAAAGTAATGGCACTAAATTTGGAAAATATCCATTTAACTGAATAAGACTAGATTCTCAAATATTTTAAACAGTTGCGATTTCAGTGCCATGAAGAACTGAATAGCATATAATTTTATCTTTAGTGTAATTAGTATGTGTTGGTTAATTAAAAATTTAACAGAATAAAGATAAACAGAACATTCATGCACATTTTTTTAATTCTGCAATAAAAACAATTTTAATAAACTTGCCGAAAAGTGTGAAAATCAGAATATCACACTGAAAGATTAAAATTCACATTAAAACATCGCTTTTTACATTTGCATACTTTGTTCCTGTTAGCCGTATTTTTTGCCCAGTTTAAATGTGGTTTATTTTAAAATGCCTTTATCTTTCTAAATTATTATTTACTGTAAATTTCAAAAAATTGAGTTTGAAGGTGACAACGCATATTGTCACAAAAAAAAAAAAAAAAAAAAAAAAATTAACTTAAACTTTATTAAAATTTGATTTTAAACAAGAAATTTTCTTTTGTAGTTCAAACATTTTTCTACAAAATGTTTTTTTTTTATCAAAATTCGAACTTCCGCGTATTATTCATTTTTAAAAAAAATAAAACATGAAAATATTTTTAAAATTTTTCAGTGAGTCATTATTGATTGAAATCAATGTTATTTTTAATACCTTTTATAATTTCAAAAAAAAATATCATTTTGTTTAATTTATGAAAAACTAAATTTAAATAACTTTTTTATGTATCTGAAAGTATTCCAATTTCGAAACAATTTAAAAAAAACGCATTTACTTTTATTTGAACATATCAGAAAAGTAAAATAAATATTTATAATTTGTTTAACATTTATTATACATGATCTGCAAAAAGAAAAAAAAACTTTCATTGAATGATGTTGGTTTATCTACCCGTAAAATCTTGGTAGAGTTACATAACGTTCAACATCTAAAGTTTCTTTTTTGAAATATATAAGTTAGATAAAAAGCTATTCATTTTTTTCCCTATTTTGTAAAATTGAAAGAAAAAAGAATGTTTGCCTGCAGACAATCTTCTTTTTTATTCCATTTTATCAGATGTGGCCTCCGGGCACTTTGCACGATAATGAAAAGACAGGATTCAATATTTCCCTGTCATTCATATTAAGGCTAGATAAGAACTCTTATAACTTATTGCAAAGTTCTTTTTTCAAATTTTTATATTCATTATCCCTTAAAAAATTATTAAAATTAATCTTTTTCCTTGTGATTAAGTTTTATTTAAAGGGTGATGTGATTCTAATTATCATTTTATGAATAATATTGTGTGATAAAATTCTAGGTATAAAAAAAAAAAATTATGTAGTTTAAAAAGTGTCATTTTAAATATATTTAAACCAATATAAAAAATTAAAATTCAATGGTTAGAATAAAATACAAATTTATGTTCTGTTTAATTACCGATATAATAGAATATAATTTATATATTTCTGATTAAGAAAATATTTATTTTAATTGATTAATAACTACTAATATTTAAATTATATATATTTAAATATAAATAAATGAAGTTTTAAGAATTTAAATGAATTCCTAAGAATTTATAGAAATTTTAATATACATTAATAAATGAATTTAATAGAATTTAAACGAATTTATATGATATGAATTTATTTATGGGGTCTAATGGCCGAGTGACTAGCACTCGGTATCACTGGTTTTGGGTTCGAATCTCGCCGTTGCCATGGAGGTTTGTAGTGGTTTCGAATGCACTTTAAACTGTAAGTTTCGACCTAATATGACTGTAGAGCGTAGACTGACAATCTTATCCCGTAAAAAGAAAACCACCTGCTTCGAAGTCAGTTAGTAAGCAGACGGCCTTGACCATGGGGCTGTTGCGCCAATGAAGAAGAAGAAAACCTTATTTATATGAAATAAAAAAATGCTAGGCATGAAAAAAAAAATATTTATAAGAATTCAATATTATAAAATGTATTTATCAATTAAAGTAATTGCATTTAATCCTTTATCGTAATTTGAATTAATATATAAAAGACACAGACATGTAATATTCTAACGTAAATTATATAAAAAAGTGAACAAAAATGTGTTATAGTAATTTATGTTTTTAAGCAGTTTGGTTTATGTTCTTAAATTGTTTTTACGGTTTAACAATTAATTTTAATGTTTTAGAAACGTAACTTTTTCTCTGCTTCTAAACGTACAGAAATAAAAACAAATGACATAAAATTGACATAAAAATATTGCAAGTTTTGTATCTTTTGATACACTAATATTTTGAATCGTTCTTTATCTGAAATCTATTAAAGTTGAATAATCTAATTTTCGGGATGAAATATTAACTAATTGAAAATATTTGAATAAAAATAATTTGTATTTAAATAATAAAACAACTAATAAAGCAATTTCATAATTTTTTCAAATATAAATAAAACTATTATTTTTATTGTTAATTAATTAATTATGAATCCTTTATATTATTAATGTTGTTAATACTTTTCAATAAAGAAAACACAATAATTAAAAACATAAAAGCATTTTTAAAACAGGATTAAACTACACAAACTGAAATTACATAATCTTTTAATGTAATTAAATTACTTAAGTAAATTAAATATAAAAAAATTCTACAAATAAAAAGAGTTCCATAAAAAATATGAATGAAATTCTGCTTTTAGGAACACTTATATTTATTATATAAAAAATTAAAATATAGTTAAGAAAGTGTAGATTTTAATTCATTAATAAATATCAATGTTTAACACATACGCTTTTAAATATAGTTTAAAAATACTTTGAGTTAAGCTGATCCGCTTTTTTTTTATTTAATTATTATTTTCAACTAAAAATTAAATTTTTATATGCAAAATTAACTGTTTTTAGTATTTGTTTTTTATTTAAATTCATTACTATTATGTAGGTAAGGAAATAAATAATGGCATTAAAGAAATAAAAATAAAACACATTATTTCTTAATGTTATAAACTATATATAATTGAAATTTTAAAATTTAATAAAACGTAGGATTAAGCAAGAAAACTATATCATGATTCCATGAAAAGTTTTATTAAATAACTTACAGTTTTATTAAATTCTTTACAATTTTATTAGCTAACATAATATTTTATTAAAAAAACTAAATAACCTATGTAGTGCGCAAAGTGGGCAATCAGATTGTAACTGGTGAGGTTCGGTTGAAATACTTGACTCACAACAAAAGTTAGTCTTGAGGCACAGTTAAGACCTCGTAGCTTTATTTACACAAACACAAACATTGCTCACATACAATATTTAACGTATGTAAGGACAGATAATTATAGATTCGTGGAAGTACTCCACTTATAAGCGGAAAACCAGAAACTCGGCTACGCGCAGTGTGTGCGAAATATACTTCCTCTCTGGATGAAAAATTATTAACTAAATGTTTCTCAGCTGGAGCGCAGGATGCGCTGTACTTCTTTTCGGGTGTGAGTCTCAAGGCCAACTCACCATTTCATTTGACAGCCACATGGGGCGCTCTTGCTAGTGTGTAGAAGGAAGTACGATTACACTTATTATTTTATTAAAAAAACTTACGTTTACATTTAAAATACCTGTTGTTTCCATTGTTACTAAACTTAATTCTGATAATGCATTTTTGAGTTTTGAATAAAAAAAAATTTCAAATGGATATTTTACTAGTTAGAATAATTATAAGTTAAAAATAATTGTTATTGTAAATTTTTTTGAAACATTCTTGAAATTTTTTTTTGAAACATTCCTGTAATTTTTTGAAACATTCTAAACTCTTAATAATGTTCACTAATGCAGTTTTTTTCCCCCTTACGAATAGTATACAACAAAGGAAGTGAATCTTGCTTAGAGGGAAATACACTATATAATTTTTGTTCATGAGTAAAAAAAGTTTGTATTAAGATGCTGAATTTTTACGTTTATTTTATCATGAAAATTGAATTTAATATCACATACAAAATTAATGATATAAATAATTGAAAGCCCAACTCAAGTAACAAATTGAAAGCAAAATTAGTTTCTCTGCTCCAATCTTTATTTGATAATAGATCTTTCTTATTCACAGGCCTCTAGATAGCACAGCAACTGTATCTTTTCGACGCTCATATTTTGAAACATTATTTTTCCAGAGTACGTTCACGTAGAATAATCTCCTTTTTTCCGGATGAAATGAGATTAATTATTTTTTACCCCGCTGGGATTAAGAAGAATGCAGTTTCATTAAATTTAAAATTAATAATGAAAAAAAGGCAATTTCTCATCCCATTTTTCAATTACTTTTGAATTTGTAACGAGTTTCTGAAAAACATTTTTTATTCGATTTTTTTAGAATTTTTCTATTAAGAAAGAAAGACTCTTGGTCCCTCCTTTATTTAAATTATTGTACCATATTCGAATAATTGATGGATGAGAAAAATAATAAATATTTATTTAATATTTTTTTTTTTTGTGTGTGTGTGTGTAGACATTAAAGTTTTAATAGATGACTTAGAAAAAAAAAATGATTCTAATTTCTGAAATATTAATTTCCAGGGAGATTCATACTATTCGAAAGTAATTAACAATAAGTTCACCTAATAAAATATTTATCCAAGATATATATCGATTATAAGTTAAAAATAAAAAGTAATTTATTTAGTAAAACATTTATTAAGCAAAAAAATGTTAAATAATAAATAATCGAAGAAATGCCTTTATACAGAGTTATTATAATTAATATCCCACTTTCAAAATTCTGTAAAAAAAAGAACTACTCGTCACAATGAGTTCAAATTTGAACTAAAGATACTTGAAGAAGGGGGAAATGGTACAACATCAAAACAGTTCCAAAGTGTATTAATAGATGGCGCTGTAAGCTGCATATAAAAAAGAAATTCGGCTGCAGGGACATTTTGAAACGGAATGACAACGTATTTGGCATAAGTTGCACATTAAACCAACTGTAGTGTTCAATGTGCTTGATTGTTTCGGTTTTTTGACAGAAAAAATTACTTCCAAGTCATTCAACAGTTGTGACACTATAAGTAAAAAGCCACGATAAGGTCTTACCAAATTGGATGAGAAAAATAGGTGCAACTTCTTTTGATGCCATACCTTTTCCCTTTCTTCAACTATCTTCAATTCAAATTTGAACTCATTGTGACGAGTGATTCTTTTTTTTACAGCATTTAGAAAGTGGGATTTTAATTATAATCACCCTGTATATCAAAATGGATGGAATTTTCATCTCAATTTTATACTCACAATTTTACGCATTGCATGCGATTTATTATTATTATTATTTAATTTTACACGTTATCACTGGAATCAAAAGCAAATTTAGGTGACTAGTGTGCAATGCGTCATAGAAAAAAGTAATTTAAAATCGGTTCATTAATTCTAGATTTCTGTAAAATATAAGAAAAATCTGTTTTCAAAACATTCATTCAGCGAATGCATTTTACCTGAAAAGATTTCTGTTTGTAAATAAATTTAACGGTTCATTTATAAATATTTATTTAAATTACTGTTTGCATTGAAATCAACCGAAATAATACATCATTTGCATTTGTTGTGAAGGAAAATTCATTTTTAACATTGATTTTCATGTACCTTTGCAATAATAAAATAAACAAATTTTCGAACCAGAGTTTTGACGCATAAAAATAGTATTTACGTTGAATGGAGCTTAATAGCAGTAAACAAAGATTTTAAAGATTATTTGCTTCAGTAAATTGAAAATGAAACAGCGAAAGATCATAAAAATTAAATTTTCTAAATGAATTGTGCTTCGTATTATTTTCATTTAACTAGAAAATTTCAATGTTACTTGAATACTTTAATAAAAAATTAGCCTTTTTCCTAAAATATGTTACTTTATTCAAAATATCTGAGTGCATGTCATTGAAAGTTTGACAATATTAAGATTGCATTTTTACTTTAAATGAGATATTTTAATTCAATCTGAAAATGAAGAACTTTTAAATATTCAATATTTAAATCCATCTATCTATTTTGATGCACACGCACGCATACACACACACAGACACAAACACACACACATATATATATATATCTAGAGAGAGAGAGAGAGAGAGAGAGAGAGAGAGATAGATACGAGTAGATAGATAGATAGACAGGAAGATAGGTAGGTTCTGCTGTTCTACCTGGTGAAAACGGTGGTTGGGTTTTAGATCAGGTTTTAGATGTACAGTCGACAGCCTCCTTATCTGAACTGGCGAGTGGTACGATAAATCTATAGATCAGAATATACTTCCGTTTCGATGGACGGGAACGTAAAAAGAATGCAAACTACTGGATGCTGTCTTAGAGACTGGGAGAATCAGTGTCCATTCTGATACAGATACAGGGTCATATCTGACATCACACTCTCTCTACAATGTTATATATGACATAAAACTCTAAATACAGTGTCAAATCAGGTATCAAACTCTGTGTACACATATTAAATTCTAGGCACAGTGTCTCTTGTATGCAACTCGGGGTAGAGTAACAAATTAGGCGGCAAACTTTGAGTACAGTCTAAAATTCTGGGTCATCATGCATGCATTTCTTTTTTATGGCATCAAACTCTCTCTACAGTGTCAAATCTGATATGAAACTCTAAATACAATGTCAATGTCAAATGAACCCTATGTACAACATCAAATATGGTATCTAATTCAGATTAAAATGTCAAACATGACATCAATTTTAGGGTACAGTGTCTGATATTGAATTCTAGGTACAGTATCTCTGATATGTAATTCTTAGAAGAGTAAAAAATTAGGTATCAAACTTTGAATACAATGTCAAATTCTGCGGCATCATGCATGAATTTCTTTTTTTCCGGCATATAACTCTCTCTACAATATCAAATCTGATATAAAATTCTATATACAGTGTCAAATCTGGTATAAACTCTGCGTGCAGTGTCAAATATAGTATCTAGTTCGGGATACAGTATAAAATCTGATATTAAATTCAAGGTACAGTGTCTCTGGTATGTAACTGTAGGTACTGTATCAAATTCGGCATCAAACTTTGAGTGTAGTGTAAAATACTGTTTGATCATGCATCCTAAATAACTTTGAATTTATATTTATTAGTCATTCCTCAGATAAAAGTGCTTGGCATTCCAAAATTAAAATAATATGCATTTGCTCATTTATAAACTTTAATAAATATTTTCAAATTATGTATTTGAATAAAAAATAATTAAGGTTTTAAAATGTTTATATGTCATAAAAAAAATCTTCAATTCATGCCAAGAAATATTATTTAAAAAGAAACTATAATTATAAAACTTTAAAAATATAATATTTTTAATATATGAAAACTTTAAAAAAATTTTAAATAAATATTATTTATTAATAAAAAAGAAATGTACATATATAAATAATATATATATATATATATTAATTATAACTATATATATTATTACTATTGATAAAGAAATATGGAAAATATACTTTCTACATCCATATTCAGAAAAATTTTTTAATGGATATTAAAAGCTCGAAAATGAGAAAAATTATTTATGTTACAAAATTGAAATTTAAAAAAAAATTTAATGATATTTTTGAGTATTATATATTTTTCTTCAAGTTTCTAAGACATTAGTAGACATTTTGAATGCAAAATGAAAATTACATAAAACACAGAAAGTTAGGTAACGCAAACTGCAACTCATGAAAATAAAAAAGCACCAATCTCATGAAAAATTGGAGAAATATGTGTTGGAGAGTTTATAAAAATATTCGATAGTTTGTTGCCAAACGAACAAATAAATAAACACGCCAGTTTCTTGGAATGCTCGTTCAGTTCAAAGATGCCATAAATTCAACTCGGACTTAGAGGAACCTATCAAATGAGCCGCGAACTTAGATAGAGAAGGGAAATATAGTTTTTGACGCAACAATTCTTCACTGAGTCACTTTATATATGGGATCCCATAAAGCATCATTTCTGCAGAAAATATCTTTCGTTTAGCGAGTTACATATATATTCGGTTGTTGTTTGTTTTTGCTGTGTTTTAAAAACATATTCTTCAGAGAAATTGACACATGCTCGGCGTTTCGTATCATGGAAGGCATTTGTCAACTATCAGCATCTCAGCTTTTTGAATTAAGCCATCGAAAAATGCAGTAGAAAAAATAAATAATAATAAATAAAAACAAAAACAAATCGGTTTGCTTGAAAAGTGTTCCCTTTTTCTATTTTGAAAGCACTTATAAAATATATTGATGTGGTTTTATTTATTTTATCTCAGGATCTTGTCTTCATTTCTATTCACTTTTGAATTTGGTGGCAATGTCTTTCTGTAATTTATTATTTTTTTAGAATATAAAATATTTTAATAAAATAGAATAATTTAATTCAAATAAATTTTGTAAAATAAATTTTAGTTGAAATTAAATTATTGATTAATTATCTCTTAAACTCTTCTTTCAATTGATAAATTATATTATTAAAATAATATGCATAATCCTAATTACAAAATAAACAAAATATTGCTTCCTGAAAGTTTATATACATATATATATGAGTTAAATTACAAAGGACTATTATTTCTCATTTTTGAATTTATTTTTTAGCATACATAAATATCCACATTGTATTTTTCAAATAATTAATAACTGAAATTGATAGATACTCTCCTGCTTTTTTTGAAGTTTAACTGTATTGAACCGAAGTTTTAATAGAACTTTTTTTTCATAAACAATTAAATATTTCTCGAATTTACATGAATAAATTATTATTTTGACACTTAGGATATTAATATAATATTCTTTCTTAGTCATACTGGTCTTGGACTAGGATTTCCCTATTCGCGAGCCAATACTATTGGTTCTACTACGAGTCATGACAACGTAAAATTCATTGAGATAGTCAGAACTTGTTCATCAGCATAAAAACCAGATTAAGTCTACTCAAAACTTTGATAAGGCCTGTTGTCTTTTACAAAAGTGAATATAAGACACTTAACAAAGCAAAAGAAGGTCGACTATCAATATTTGAAAGAAAAATTCTAAATAAGATATTTGGTTCAATTAGGAAAATATTGCGAAGTAAAAATATGGTGAAAATTGTTGATATCGTGAGAATTATAAAGGTATATTGTATTTTATGCCTGAGCCATGTGTTTAGATATGATGATGCATTTACAACCTATAAGATGACTTTCTCGAGAATTGAGGAAACAAGTCGAATAGATAGATCACTCACTTGGTAGATTGATGATGTCGAAAAGGATCTAAAGTTAATTGGATTTAATTGATGGATGCCTGTCGAGTCAGATTGGATCAGATGGAAGAAACCTGGGGAGACAATCTTGGCTTGTAATAGTGCTCAGGAAGAAGTTAGAACTTAATATACACGTTTTAAATTAACAATAATTACCCCTCCTCAGAAGAAGAAATAACCAATAATTGTTTGAATTGTAAGTAAATATATTTTTACACAATTTATTATAACAATTAGTTCGGAATGCATATTTTTTATGGCAACTATCGTTAATTTTATAATATATTCCTTCAAATTATTCTTACTTCAAGTATGGCCTCCCGAAAAAGTACTTTTCTTCAAATGATAAACCATAAAAGTCTGTTTTCTTTAATTGTGTTTGAAGGTTCTTTAATTGTGTCTGTGTTTCTTCGAATGATCACCAAGAGATTCTATTTCTTTTAAATGTAGCCCAAAGAACAAATTTCTTTCAAAGATAACCATGAGAATTTTTTCATTTGAATGTAGTCTCGAAAGAATTTTAATCCTTCAAATACTTCTACATCACGAGAGTCTTGTTTCCTTGGAATGTCATAACACCAGAATTCATTTCCTTAAAATTTGTTGCCAGAAAAATAAATTTCTTTTAAAGATTTTGTTTTCTTTATATTTGTCACAAAAGGATTTTATTCCTTCATTTTCTACATCAGAAGATTCCTTTTGTTTTAAGTGTGGCCTGAAATGAGTTGTTTCCTTTAAATGATACGTCACGGTAGTCTCTTTACTTTAAATGTGGCTCTTTAGTGGCATTAATTCTCAAAATGAGAACTATGGTAGATGAGAGGTTAACACACCTTTTTTTAGAGTAATTTACAGTAGTAGGAGAGTTAAGAGCAAACAGAGGGGTAAGTTTTTCTCGATTATTTTGAATAAATAACAAAGCAAGTTTTGATTTATTTGGAGCATATTTTCTATAAAGGCTTGAGTAAATATTCAATGGGCATCGTTGTTTTAACAAATTATAAATTAACTGAAGGTTTTTTTTTTATGTAAGATCGTTATATTTACAAAAAAAAAATGAGTGTATATTTGTAAATGAGTTTTTATGAATTTTTTTTTTATTTTTTATCTCGCGTCTTGAAATTGCTGCTCAGACAATTCTAAAATTTAATTTATTTAATATTGACATGAGAATCTGTTCATGAGACAGAGTTTAAAAAATCCCTGATCAATTATTCTTTTTGTTTTGCATTCATCTGATTAAAATATAAAAAATAAAAACTATTTGACTAAAATTATTTTCCTACCAGAAATCCATTTGAAACAAATATTTTTTTTTTTTTCCTTTTTAAAAACAATGTTTCTTCAATTTTTTGTTGTAGTTGCTGGATTTGTTTTATGAAAACAGCAAAAATGGTTGACAAAATTGCATTGTAAACGTTATAGAATACCTATTTTTCTCAAAATGGTAGTCATAAGTTGGAAAATATGCTGATATCTGCGTTATAAGATCTTGTAATCCATTTTGCAAGCATTTCTATCTTGTGAAAGAACGATGTAATCCCGTGGTTTCTCAGTACCATTTACTGAAGCAAGCCATATGTTTGTTATTTCCTGTTTCGGTTCATATACTTCGTCTGGAGTGCTTTTGGAATTTTAGAGTTATGGGTTGCATGAAAAAAATATCTAGAAAGGCATCTGGAAAATAAACTGAAAAAAACGTGTCTTTTTATTTATGTGTACTTTTTAAATTTTGTTCTGATACAAAAGTGGTTATCATGTTTGAATGTGCTTTGAGGTTTCACATTTTCCTTATTTTAAATTAGAAATTTATAAAATATATAACATTTTTATATAACAAAAAGTTTCTGCAAATATTTATCTATTAATAAATATGAAAATAAATTTATTTATTTTTTCATAATAGTTCAAGGAAATTATTTATTTCAATAAAAAGTTAAACAAAAATTTAAATAATAATAGTGTTTTTAATTTTTGATTTATTTTAACAATATCAAATGAAACGTTTCCAATGACTGTGATATAATTTACTTCAATATACTTTACAAAAATATCAATTTCAGCAGACGGCATATGAATATATATATAAATTATTACTTCGTGTTAAGATATCACATTCTCATATCTCATAATAAATTTGCATTTTACATTACAATCTTTATATCAAACGCTATTTCTAAAAATGTAAATTCATACTTTATTTAATTTACAGTATTTATTTCAAATAAAACTATTATCCGCTATACCAAAATATCATCATTATTAAAATATTCGTTGACTAAAATTAGAATTTTTTAATGCATTGAATTATAACAAATGAAGTGTTTTGAATGATTGTAATATAGTTTTATTCGACACACTTTACACAAATATCAATTTCTGAAGATGACATATGAATATATATAAATTATTCATTCGCGAAAAGATATCACTACTGAACTCACACTCTCATATAGGACAGTAAATTTGGGTTTCACGTTACCATTTATACATCCAACACTAATTCCAAAAATATAAATCAATATTTTATATTCATAGGTGAAAATAATAACCAACTCGAAAAATATGCATCAAAAGCTTCCATTTTCTGCATAATATTTTATGGCACCGGTACTAACATTACAGCAGACAGAAGAAAAAAGAAAGCAGACCATCTAAAAAGGGACCAGAAAGATTTATTCACCGATACCAAAACATTCACCGTATACCATTAAACTTATCAAGTTACGCTATTATTCATTATGTCACAATAACTGCAAGGCTTTTGTACCCGAAAGAAAACTAATGTAACGTGCAAGCAATACGAAGCTTATCTAGCACTGAGGTCTTCAAGTAATCAATCAAAACAGGCCAGATTGTTCCATACTTGACACGCTCCAAATGAACATGTAGAAGACTGTATTGTGATGGTGGTAGAATAATGGAGATTCAAAGTTGAATTTTGATGGCGTTTTTCAAAAAGTTCCTTTTAAATTATATCCAATATCGACTGACAATTAATGATTTTCTTTGAAACAAATTAAATTGCATTATGATTCAAACATCTTAGAAATATATGTAAGCTTTTGAAAGTGTGAAAGAGTTTGCTTCAAATGAACTTACAGAAAACTATCTTTTAGTTTTATTATGGATACAACGTTAATGTTTTAAAATGTTTTACTTTCCTCTATTATACATTAGGGATACGTTGTTAATGATTTGCTTTTGAAAATTAAATAAAGTAGGTCATGGTCTTAATGAAGTTTTTCAAATGGTTTTACAAAAATAGTACTTGCAACACTAATATGGAATTGGCAAAGCATAAAAAATTTAAAATCAAAATTAAAGAAGATTTAAAATTAAAATTTAAAAAAAAACCTGACAAACATTCAACAAAGAGATGATTCCTTTAAATGAAAAAGTGATATATTGATACATTAGTGATACATTGTTAATGATTGTAGCTTTAAAAAATAAGGCTCAATATTTATTTAGTTTGAAAATTCGAAAACATTTTGTTGAAAATTAAATAAAGTAGGTTATGGTATTAATGAAGTTTTTCAAATGGTTTTACAAAAATAATATTTGCAACACTAATATGGAATTGGCAAAGAATAAAAATTTTAAAATCAAAATTAAAGAAGATTTAAAAGGAAAATTAAGGAAAGAAATCCTGACAAACATTCAACAACGAGATGATATCTTTAAACGAGAAAGATTATTTTCGAGACAGCTACAATTTCAATGTCATCATTTAAAATAGGAAATGACAAGTAGAATTTTCATACGCATTTCAAAAACCTCATTAACGAGGAAATCCCTTTTGAAAGAATAGGAAATTCATCGTTATGATGGATAGAGGCCATAACAAACCACGAAAGAAAATTCTTGATTACTTTAGTAAAGCAAAGTTTTGTTCGTTTTAACAAATATTTTTAGAGATTTTTATTTGATATAAAAAATAAGTAATTTTATTACATCACTGATATAAAATATTAAAATAATGATGCACACAAATTATTTAAAACAAAAAAATTAACTGAAAAATACATTTTGAAGACTTAATGTAATATAAAACAATTTAAGAATACGTGAAATATTATATAAAATACCAGAGTTTACAAAATTTTCATTTTTACAAAATGAAAATTTTAAAATTAATAGAAATCGTTCTTCTAAATAAAAAGATTAATATAAAATAAATAAAATCTTATTATCAAATTCATTCAAATGTATATGTTACATATTGTCTATTAAGATATTTGATTTTTAAAAGTGATTTTCCAGTAAACCATTAAATAATAATAATCCGGATAGATTATAATAATCCGGATTAATAATAATAATCCGGTTAGGACAGGATTAATAAGAAGCAATAGGATTAATAATAAAGAGTCTTAACATAGATAGACTGCCTGATATACACGATCTTCAATGCACTTATTTATATTTCTCAATATAAAAGAGGAAATTAAAATGATTAATATTTAAATATGCAGTTCACGGGTAAAAATAAAAATAAATACTGTACGAGTTTATTGTTAAAAAATAAATAATTTCTTATTTTTATATTTTTACGTTTACATCCTTAAATGTTTTTCAGAAAAAAAATCAATCATTTTTCAAAAGTTGCAATGCATTTCTTTTGCTCTGCATCCAACCATGAAATAGATTTTTCAATTCTCTATTTTTTTACTTCTTATAGCAGCTTTAAACTGACAAAATGTCAAAGGTAAAAAAAAAAATTAGTAAAAAAAGTTTTGGAAACGATACTCTGTAAACATCGCTCAATACTTAAAAGTCACTTCATACTAAACTTAACGGCCAATTTAGGATTTCAATGTTAGTTAAAGAAGGACAACATTTTAAAAAAAAATGTTATGAAACTAACTAATTTTAAAAAATTTTTTTTTCAAAAATTAAAAAGAAGTTATTTTTAGATTGGTATAATTTCTTTAATATATTTTAATAATTTTAATATATATATAATAATATATAATATTAATAATATATATTATTATTATTATTATTATATAATTTAACACAGGTATGAAAAATATATTTCATTGAAACGTGATATAAAAGAATTAAATTAATTAGTTAACCTTTCTTAATATGATTCATTCATTTAGTTTGTAGGTACACAATAATATTTTATTATAATTTATATCTGAGGAAATATTATCAATACTTTTTCCTTCACATGTATAAAGAAAAATAATAGATTTAATAAGAATGAAACATAATAGCAATATCAAATCAAACATTATACAATACGTTGAAATGCGATGGCACGAAATTTGATAATTTTTAATGTCATTGTTTCGCATTATTTTTAGGGAAACCCAAATTTCTTTTATTTTATAAATTTTATGAAAAATGAATTATCATAAGCAACCTTCTGAACGAGTAAATGAATATATAAAGTCTCTGACAATTTCTCTCGAAACCAAATCTATATTTTAAATTGAAGATTATTATTTCTAATAGTAGATTTTATAAGATTAAAGTTAAATGCAATTTCAAAAAAAATATCTAATCACAATTTCTTAAAATAATTCATTTTTACAGAAAGTTATCATTTAATTTTATAAAAAATATATTATATATACTAAATTTTATATTTTTGTATACTTTTAATAAATTTAAATTATTTAATTCTAAATTTTGCTTATTTTAAAATTCCCTTAAATTTCATTAAGTAGGAGAGTAGTTAAAAATTGTAAATGCAAAATGAAATATTGCAGAGAAACTAAAAAAAAAAAATAAAAAAAATACACACAATAAAATAATATAGGAATCACATAAATACAGGAATTAATAATTAAAAATAGTACATAGTTAAAATGCAGGGAATAAAAAAAATGAAGTTGAAAGGTAAGCAATCCAAAATAAACTTCAAATATTCTCCAAAAAATTATTTTCTATCAGAATAAATGCATAATTTAAACCATTAGTCCATCACTTAAATAACCATAAATATAATACAAGAAATAAAAATCTAATAAATATTCAAAATATTTCTAAGAAAGTAATATTAATTTTTTTAGTGCTCCAGGCATTTCCCTGGACAATACATTCATTCCGAATAATTGGAGTTACTTGCATTAGAGAGATACACAAATATTTCAACAATTGTATTGCATTTTACGTTTGCAACAATCATGTAAAGGAACTTCCGAAGTTCAAATTTGGAGTTAGGAAGACAAGAAGAAGAAAAGTGTAAAATGGAACTTGATAAATAACCAGAAACATGTTTCAACAAATAAAAATTAAACCAATATTCAACATATTTCTAAGAAAGTAACATCACTTGCTTTGATGACGTTCCAGACACTTCAACAAAAACAAATAAATTCCGAATATTTGGAATTGTTTACATTAGATAGACGAGCAGATTCCTCAACTATGGCGATTACCCTTGCACATGCAACACTCATGTAAAGGAAGTTCCGCAGTTCTAATTTGGTTATTGAGAGGGGAAAAAATGAGAAATAAAACGGAAACGGAATCACATAAATATAGTTCATCAAATAAAAATCAAACCAATATACAAAATATTTCTAAGAAAATATTATCACTTGTTTTAATAATGTTTCAAACTTTTCCCACAAAACTTAAACCAATCCAAATATTTGGAATTATTTACCTTAGAAAATTGCACATATTTCTAAATATTCTCTTACATTTTGCACATGCAACAATCAAGTAAAGGAACTTCCGAAGTTTAAATTTGGAGGTAGGAAGAAAAAAAGAAACATGGAAAATAGAACTGGATAAATAACCAGAAATATGTTTCAACAAATAAAAATCAAACCAATATTCAAAATACTTCCAAGAAGGTAACATCCCTTCCTTTGATGACGTTCCAGATACTTCAACAAAAACAAATCCATTCCGAATATTTGGAATTGTTTACATTAGACAGACGCGCAGATTACTCAACTATGGCACTACCCCTTGCACATGCAACACTCATGTAAAGGAATTTCCGCGCAGTTCTAATTCGACGGTTGGGAGAGAAATAAAATAAAAAGCAAAAACGAAAATGAAAACGAAGCATACTAACTCAGATATAAATGAAAATAGAAAAGTATGCGAAAAAGGGAGGGAATAAAAAAAAAGAAAAAAAAAGAGTTTTATCGCTGTGAAGGCGAGAAACTCATTTATGGTTCCGTTTCGTTATTTATGTATTCTGCGGCTCTCCATTGCGATAAACCCGGTAAGTCGCGTGCTCAATTTGCATGCATTATGTATTCATTAATTTTCGTACCTCATCTGGGATATAAACTATCCTGAAGCATCGCACTCCCCAAATCTTAGGAGTAAATCTTTATTTTTGGTGTCTTCCCTCCCTCCCCCCAGCGTGATGCATGTTGGGAGATTTAATTTCTGTGAATTCTTGAATTGCATTTTCACTTTTCCACAGGGGTCGTTAAGGCATTGCAAAACACCTGATGCGCTGGGGCTCTTTCCTTTCTTGAATTAATTAAAAAAAAAAAAATCTTATCTTTAAATCTTATCTTTAAAAAAATCTTTGTCTTTAATTAAAATTAATGTTTTACTATTCATTAAATAATTATTTCTTTTAATGTTTAGTCTAAATGTCTCGTCTATGTTTAATGAAGACTTTACAATTATATTTTGTATAATTCTTTATTATCAGTGAATGATCATTATTTAGATACATGTATGTAGGATTTGCTTGTGTGCTAATCAGTAGACGGCGACACATCACGGTTGCTTGTCTTTGACAGGGTACGGTTTGTTTATAATGTGGGGGAGTATTCAACTTTGAATTCTGATCCCAGGACAACGGGAATAGACCCCCGTAGATGAAGAAAAGGAGAATAACGCTGGCCGACAACGAGAAAGGAGGCGAGACGGGTTAGCTAGGCTGCAGCACGCAGCCAGAGAAGATGTTTGTAATGAATTTATAGTTAATGTAAATATCACTGTATAATAGTGTGTAATTAAATGGCTGTTTTTAAAAGAAACATGCCGTTTCTTCATTTTGTTTGTCAAATCCCCAAGACACCCACTGTAAAAGTCCGGCCGTTATATATTTGTTAGACTGGTAGAGAAGTCAACATGTAGTACATTAAACAAATTTAATGTTGTCTAGAAATACTTCAATATACACCTTTCGGTATACAGTAGCCCTTTTCTTTAAATAATTAGTAAAAATATTCTAAATACACAAGTAATTGCTCTTTCTTTAATCAATTATTAGAAAGGGATACTTTTATAGTATTGGATAATTATTTTTCAAAATAATATGTATAACATTCTAACGGTATGTAATATGTAAACCTCCCTCTAACGTGATGCATGTTGGGGGATTTAATTTCTGAGAATTCTTGAATTGCATTTTCACTTTTTCACAGGGGTCATTAAAGCATTGCAGAACACTTGATGCGCTAAAGCTCTTTTCTTTGGTGTATTAATTAAAAAAAATATGCAATTAGTTACTTTCTCTTTAATTAAAATTGTCTTACTATCCATTGAATACTTCTTTTTTTAAATGCTCAGTCATTTAAATAAACACTTTACAATTTTATTTTTATATTATTATATCAGTGAATGATCAACATTTACAGGGTGATTAAAATAGTTCCAAAGTGTATTAATAGATAGCGCTGTAAGCGGCATAAAGAAAGTGAATTCGGCTGCCAGTGATATTTTAAATCAAAATGACAACATATTTGCACATCAGTTGCACATTAAACCAACTGTAGTGTTCAATGTGCTTAATTGTTTCCCTTTTTTCACAGATAAAAGGTATTCCAAG
Source organism: Caerostris darwini (assembly GCA_021605075.1). Classification (NCBI taxonomy): domain Eukaryota; kingdom Metazoa; phylum Arthropoda; class Arachnida; order Araneae; family Araneidae; genus Caerostris; species Caerostris darwini. The sequence goes on along the minus strand of BPLQ01007986.1, from coordinate 1,288,543 downwards.
CCATTCAACAGTTGTGACACCGTTAGTAGGATGCCCATCCACCACAGCAAGGTCATACCAAATTGGATGGGAAAAATCAGGGGAACTTTTTTGGTGCCATACCGTTTCCCCTTTCTTCAAGTACCTTCAGTCCACATTTGAACTTATTGTGACAAGTGGTTTTTTATTTATAGCATTTTGAAAGTGAGACTTTAATTATAATCATCCTATAGATACATGCATTACATTAAAGAAATGTAATTTTGTCTAGCTTTTTCATATGCAGTAACCCTTTTATTTAAAGAAATATTAAAAATATTCGAAATATACAATTAATTGTTTTTTCTTTAATCAATTTTTAGGAAAGAATGTTATTATAGGTTGTATAATTATTTTTTTCAAAATAATATGTATATCATTCTAATGATGTGTAATATGTAAACCTCAGCTACTCCATGGCTAATAATAGTTTACAAAGACTCGAATTTTAAAATAAATCGATAACAATAAAATAAATAAAATCTTTTAATACAAACATTTAACTTTCTCAAAAGTTTCTAATGCATGTTTTTTGAAATAAATATTTAGTTCAAATATTATAATGAAAAATAGTTTTATTGCAATAACTAGATATAAAAAAATACCTAAATTTTTTCTTTATTATAAAAAGGAGGTAAAATTTTATTTTGAAATAAGGAAGTAATAACAGTGATACCAACAAAAAACAGTGAAGTTATAAAACACAAAAATTCTTTTGATAAAATTTATAGCATATGTCTAATTTGATAGCTAATATGAGGCTAATTTCAAATTTAATCATTATTTTTATCTTTATAAAATATACTAAAAGCTGCCAGCCTTATACGTTGTTAATTTTGAATATAATCTATCATAGTTAAATGATTTCTTACATTATTCAGTTAGTTATGTAAATGTTTAAAATATTTCGATTCGTTAATCTCTTACTCGAACTTTTTTTTTAGAAATTATTCTAAGTATTTTGTTCAAGCAGATAAAAAAGAAGAAAGAAAAATGCCAGACCATTTCTTTTGTAGCATTTTTTCCAAAAACTCTGGAACTATTTCTGTAAGTATTTTTTTTTATCACTTAAAAGTTACTGTGTTACAATACAATGGAATTCCCCCACTATATATTTCTAACTAAAATAATTGGTTAGAAACGAAGTTACAATATATCTTTTTAAAAGAATTCGATACATTTTAACTTCACACGTAATTTGTCTTTCTATAAATCATTATTGAATAATCAGATATTTTTCAGGTTTAATTTGGACTAAAACTATACTATTTCTCAAAGCATATGAATAAAAGTATCACTGAAATATAAGATTTAATTAGAATATTTTAACTGTTGTTATGTCTTTTATATAAGTAA
>BPLQ01007986.1:1042010-1287159 GCA_021605075.1 Caerostris darwini | reverse complement strand
CTAAGATTTAATTATAATATTTTAACTCTGTTATGTCTTCTATATAAGTAATAGTCATTGCATATAAGTTTGAAGTCATTAGAACACTCTTTATGATTGTAAGGAAGTTGAAATCATTGATGGACTCTATACTTCTAATTAAAAGGAATTGATTTGAAACCAAGTTACAATGTATCTTTTTTAAAATGGATACTTTTTAACATTTTAACATACAAAATTTATCTTTCAATAAATCATTAATGAATAATCAGAAATTTATCTGAATTTATTTGGATTGCTTTCTACATTACTTATGAAAAAAACCCAACAATTATGCTATTTTTCTAATGCTTATGAATAAAACTATCTTTAAAAAATGGTTTTGTTTTAATAACTACTATTTAATTAGAACATTTTAACTCTGTTATGTCTTCTGTATAAGTAATAGCCATTGCAGATTACCTTGAAGTCATTAAAACACTTTGTATGGTAGGAAGGAAGTTGAAATCAGTGATGGATTATATATTTATCTAACTAAAATGAATTGGTTTGGAACGAAGTTACAATATATCTTTGTAAAAGAATTCGATACATTTAAACTTTATACGTAATTTATCTTTCAATAATTCATTATTAAATAATCAGAAATTTATCTGGTTTTTTTTTTTTTATTTCTTCCTACATTAATTATGAAAAAAACCAACAACTATACTATTTCCAAAAGCTTACGAATATAACTATCTGAAAAATGGTTTTGTTTCATAACTAAGATTTAATTACTATACTTTAACTCTGTTATGCCTTCTATATAAGTAATAGTCTTTGCAAACTACTTTGAAGTTATTAGAACACTATGTATGGTAGAAAGGAAGTTGAAATCACTGATGGACTATATATTTCTAACTAAAATGAATTAGTTTGGAACGAAGTTACAATATATTTTTTTAAAAGAGTTGGATACATTTTAACTTTATAAGAAATTTACCATCTTAAATGAATAATCAGAAATTTATCTTATTATATTTGGAATGCATTCTACATTGCTTATGAAAAAAACAACTATACTATTTCCCAAAGTTTATGAATGAAAGTATTTCTGAAAAATGGTTTTGTTTCATAACTAACATTTAATTAGAAAAATTTAATTCTGTTATGCCTTCTATATAAGTAATAGTCATTGCAAATTAGTTTGAAGTCATTAGAACACTATGTATGGTAGAAAGGAAATTGAAATCACCTATGCACAAAAATAAATGAAAACATTGTAGTTGTCTGGGTTTTATTTTTATTGAAACAAAAGTGAAAAGTTAACACGATTTCTGTCTGGGTTACAGAAGTTAATATGCATTTAATGTCAGCCATGACTGAGAGTGGGTGGAGATGAAATTGATTAAATTAGGCTTAAGAATTTTCCTCTTTGAGGTTTTATGTGTTTATATAAATGCTGAATATTTCTGAAGGAAACATATGCCAATTTCATAAAATGCAATGCCACTCAAATATGAACTTAGTTATTCAGAAAATACAAAATTTATTTTCTTATTATCATTTTATAACACATAATGTGTTTGAGAGGAAAGGGAATGCTTTTAGAAGTGAAATTTTATATATCAAAAGATTAATCATCTGATTGAACTGCATATTTTGGTTAAAAGATATATTTTCTGTCACATATAAAATACATTGAAACTGTTATGTACTGCTTTGTATATTGTTACTTTCACAATTCTGAAATAAATAAATAATTTTATTTTATTCACTTTAATAAACGAAAAAGTTAAGTATTTTATTTAGAGGTTGAAATGAATATGAAATTTGTTCAGAACTGAATTAGAAATTTAACATAATATATTACAAATGACTGTTAATGATTATTTGATTATTTTAAATGCATATAATATATCAACTAATATAATCGCATTTATAACTTCAAAATGAAAGTTCATTTTTTGTACAAGAGCTTTAAAGATTATTTTAACTATTTATTTATGTTATATTTTGATTAGAAATTCTGATTTTTATAATCAAAATATAAAATAAATAAATAGTTAAAATGATTCTGAATTTTTTTTTTTTTTAATCTAATCACCAGATTTATACGTCTCATTTTAAACTACTAAATCTTACAATAAAAAAAATTGGTTTAGTTGTAACTCATTACTTATCTCTATATATTAATGTTTAATCATTTTAATTATATTAATTAATATTTTAATTCCTAATTTTTTTAATTATTCATCTTGATAAATACATCAAAATCTAAATCCAACCATCCAAATTGGTATGTACTACATACGCGATATAGATTACAACTTGCAACAAAATTTGAATAGATGTTTTAAAAACAACAGTTTTCTAATTTGCTTCCAAGCTTAGCGATTTTTTTATGTATACTATTCCTATATAGGACACATAAAAATCAATCAATCTAAGACACATTATTATTTTAAAATGATCTTTAAGAGTGAAACCCACTTCTAATAACTTAAAAATGTTTAAATAACTTTTACTGAATAAAAACTAGATAAAAGAGATTTGCCTTGTTAACAATGATCTAAATAAGTATTCTAGATTAAAAAAAATAACCATATTAAATTAATTAAATATTATGTACTACTTACATGATATAGATTATAATTTGCAACAAATTTGAATAGATGTTTTAAAAACAATGTTTTTCTAATTTGTTTCCAAGCTTAGCAATTTTTTGAGGCACACTATTCTTATAAATGACATTTAGAAATAAATTACAGCAATATAAAGAAACTAATCTAAGATACACTATTATTTTAACAAATTATCTTTAACAGTAAAACCAATGTTTAATAACTTAACAGCGTTTAAATATATTTTTCTGAATAAAAACTAGATAAAAGAAATTTTCCTTGTTATCAATGATTTAAATAATGAATTTAAATTTAAAAAAAGTGTGATATATAGAGTAGAGTTTAATATTGTAGAGTTTAATCTTCGTAAATCAATCAAAATCAAAATCCATCCATCCAAATTGGTATGTACATGCTATTGGTATACATGTTTGTACATGTATAGGTATGTACTCATATTGGTATGTATTAATATTGATATACAAATAGATTATACCTTGCAACAAAATTTGAACAGATGTTTTAAAAAAAAACGTCTTTCTAGTTTGTTTCCAAGCTTAGCAATTTTTTGATGCCTACTATTTTTATATATTACATTTAGAAATAAATACCAGCAATAAAAATACAATAATCTAAAATACTATTTATTATTTTAACAAATTATCTTTAACAGTGAAACCCATTTCTAATAACTTAACAGCGTTTAAATAACATTTTCTGAATAAAAACTAGATAAAAGAAATTTTTCATTGTTAACAATGCTCTAAATAATTTATCTAGATTTAAAAAGAGTGATATATACAGTAGAGTGTAATTATTCATCTCGATAAATCCATCAAAATCCAAATCCATCCATACAAATTGGTATGTACTATACACATGATTTAGATTACAACTTGCAACAAAATTTGAATAGATGTTTTAAAAAACAACATTTTTCTCATTTGTTTCCGAGATAAGCAGTTTTTTGGTGAGTGCTATTCTTTTATAAAACATTACAAACAAATACGAGCAAAATAAATAAAACAATCTAGGACACACTATTGATTTAATAAATTATCTTTAACAGTGAAACCCATTTCTAATAACTTAACAGCAACTTCCAGTTTTTATTCTTAAACAGCATTTTTTGAATAAAAACTAGATAAAAGTAATTTTCCTTGTTAACAACGATCTCAATAACGAATTCAGAATAAAAAAAAATTAACAATATGAAGTTAATTAAAATAACTATCAATATTAAGCACACTGCATACGTGCATTAAAGAGATTTCTAAATTACTTGTTACTGAAATCTCACAACAACACCGTGCACATCACTGAAATCTTTTCGTATTAATGACAGGGCACCGAGACAGTGCATCGTAAATTCTGCCGCGCATCTGCTCATGAAGCCCGCTAATAACCTTAGCAGCCATTTTGGCTCTTAAGGGCTCAAGCACAAGGCTTGAATTACATTCTCGTGTTATGACGGCAACGCTGATTTCGAAGCAAAAGTAACGGTTGATATAAATTTAGATGCGCCTGATTTTTAACACCAGAGCGAAAGAATATGACTACTTATTTTCGCGTTGCAGGGGCTGCCTAATTTACGAGGTGGTGCTGAGTAATAATAAAAGCGGGAAAATATCAAGAAGCCATAACGCAGAAAATATGACCCTCTTAGCTTGTAAATCGTTGGAAAATGTAATTTTCATTGCTTTGTCAGTAGTATAAACATGCTTTACTCTAGAACAATGCCATATGATGTTTTGTCCACGTGTACGTATCATATTTAAATAACATTATATTAAAAAGAAAGGAAATATAAATTTTTTGCGTTTATTTGATTATGTTTTCAGAAAAATAAGAAATTTTATGAAACTATATTTATATATTTTTTACTTTAGAAATATTTTTTTTGATTATTTTAAATACATATATTATACAGATAAGAAAAAATATTTGTATCAAAAGATTTTATAATTTAACGTTATAAAGTATTATTTAAATTGACTTTATATGTGATTAAGTATTCTATTTTATTATTCTCTTTTTGCATCAGATAAGGTTAAAAAAATTATTTAGAAAAAGGAAAATATAAAAATAGTATTTTACATTTATTAGATTATGTTTTCAGAAAAATAAGAAATTTTGTAGATTGTATTTAAATATTTTTTGCATTTGTTTTATTTTATTTTTATTTTTTATTTTGTTATATATTTTCTTTATTATTATTTTATTTTCCATTTTATTTGTATATTATTTTGCATTAGTTTATATCTTTTTTGCATTATTTTTCATTTTATTTTTGTTGGTTATTTTGAATACATATATTATAGAGATCACAAAAATATTTTAAAAGATTTTATAATTTAAAGTTATAAAATATTATTTTTGGTTAAGACTTTATATGAGATTAAGTATTTATTATTTTTTTTATTTTAAAAGAAGTGTTTTACATCTATTAGATTATGTATTCAGAAAAATAAGAAATTTTATAGGAATATTTTTATATATTTTTTTACCTCATGACCAGTTTTTAAGAAAATTTTGTTCATTGATTATTTTAAATACAGATATTATACAGATCACAAAAAAAATTTATCGAAAGATTTTATACATAGACTTTATAAGGCACTATATTTATTTGAGATTTTATATAGCATTAAGTATTTTATTTTTTTAATCAAAAAAAAAAAAAAAAAAAGATGAGATCAATTATTTTATTTTTTTATTGTAAAAAAAGTATTTTACATTTATTAAATTATGTATCCAGAAGAAAAGAAATTTTATAAAAATGTACTTGTGTATTTCTTACATTGTTATCAGTTTAACGAAATTTTTGTTCATTAATTATAAATACAAATATTATACATAACACAAAAATATTTGTATCAAAAGATTTTATAATTTAACATTGTAAAGTACTATTTTTAGTGACGACTTTATATGAGATTAAGTATTTTAAGTATTTATTTTTTTCTTAAGGCAAGCTTTTAAAATAATGGCAATAAATAGAATAAATAAATGAATTGAATGTTATCTTCCTGAATCAGTATTTTTAACATATAAAAACGTATTCATAGTACCATATGTTAAAAAGATATCAACGAAATTTATCACAAAAAAACTTTAAAAAAATCATTAATAATCTCTAAAACTCCCAATGCTAAAACAGATATAAAAGATAATGGAAGCAATTTGTTTTTATATCATTGCTATATCATAGTCTTTAAGCATGTATCTTCATCCATATGCATTGAAAATATGTTGCATCAATAAAGAGTTAGAAATAAAAAAAATAAATGTTCAAAAGTATTATGTTTAATAGAATTATTTTTGGTTTAGATAATCTAATATGTAGGAAGAATGATAGTGGCTAAGAGCATTTTAATGCCATACTTTAACTACGGAGTAGAAGGATTACAACATAGAACTGGGATATAAAAATGTATTTAAAAAACTGAAATAAAACTTTTTTTATAAAAAAAAAACTATTTTTATACATTTATATAAAAAACACTTTATTTATTTAAAAATTAAAATAAAATTTTTTCTTATATTTTTAAATATACATACATATTATGTATATATATATATATATATATATGACATTAAATTACATTTTATTTTAATTTTGAAAAGCAATTGTCAAAATGAAAGCGAAAAAAATAGTTGCTGAAAAAAAATTTCGCAAAATATATTTTTATAAAGAATTGAATGTCGTCAAAATATATTGCATTGATAAACAGAATGATGTAAATTAGCAGTCAAAAACTACGAAAATAATTTATGACACGAGTCATTGTTCATACAAATTTTATCAATAATTACGAGAATAATTGTAACATTTACGGATAGTCAATTCTTGTTTTGATTGCAAATAATATAAAAGTTTATATACCACTAAGTCTAATTTTTCAAAATAATTTTTTTTATGTTTTTATGAGTTTTATGTTTTTTGATATAGTTTAATTGTGGTATTTTATATCAAGCCTATTAAAAATATAAAAGGGCTAACTAAACAAAGCGTTAAATAAGTACTGAGATTTAAAATTGGCTCAACATAATTTAGATATAAAGTTTTCAAAAATCGTGGCAACATATTTCCTTGCAATTTGTTTGATCAAACCTATCTGAAGCACAAAATAAAAAAAAAGTGTTTTATGTTCTTTATATAATCTTACTATTAACGAACGTGATACTATATCAGCGATTGTATCCCCAAGGTAAGTTCAATCTATAAAAGTGGTAGCTCATTCTAATGATATATTTCATCAATGTGATGAGAAAATCTGTACAGATTGTAGATTTATAAACCTGATAAAAGGCTCAACTTAATTTAGAAAAAAAGTTTTCAAAAAGTTTGCCAACATATTTCATTGCAATTTGTTTTAAGATCGAAATATCGAACATATTCGAAGCACACAATAAAGAAAAAGAGTTTTATGTTTTTATATAGTCTAATTTTGGTATTTTATGTATATCAAGCCTATTAAATATACCAAAACACTAATTAAACAAAGAGTTATTTAAAAAAAAAATAATAATTAATGAGATTTAAAATTGGCTCAACATAATTTGAATACAAGGTTTTCAAAAACTATGCCAGCATATTTTCTTGCATTTTGTTTTAAAATAGAATGATCGCACTTATCTGAAGCACAAAATAAAAAAAAAGAGTTTTACGTTCTTTATATAGTCTAATTTTAGTATTTTATATTCAAACTTTTTAATAATCATAAAGTACTAATTAAAAAAAGTGTTACTTAAAAAATAATCAAAAATAGCCACTGAGGTTTAAAATAGGCTCAACATAATACAGATAAAAAGTTTTCAAAAATTCCGCCAACATATTTCTTTGCAATTTGCTTTAAGGTAGAAGGATCCAAAGCACAAAATAAAAAAAAAGAAAAGAGTTTTATGTTCTTTATATAGTCTTACTATTAGCGAACGTGATACTCTATCAGCGATTGTATCCTGGAGGTAAGTTCAAGCTATAAAAGGGTTAGCTCATTCCAACGATATTTTTCATCAATGTGATGAGTGAATCTGTACAATCCAAAACCTGATAGACAACGTGACTAGATGGTTGGAAATGATTGAGTTATCAATGTTGGAGAGATTTCTATTCCATCCTTTCTTTCTGGTTCCATGTTATATTTGAGAGAGAATTCTGGAGCATTTATCAATGTCATCCCAGATTCTTCTTTCTACTGACCTCTGGTCACGTTAAGGATTATTTTATTTCTTTTACGACTGCTCAGATTTGGTAAACAGTGGCCACTGCGTGCGAAAGCGTGATTTGTTACGGCTCCTTTTTTTTGCCATATAATCTCATACTTTTAGTGTCATCTTTCACTTGTGGAAAATTGACAGTTCGATAGGTCAGACGGAAATAAAGGAATTTAATTCCGAATGTTTTATTCAGTACATGGCGGCTATTATCATAGTTTTTTTATTTCCACTTTTATACTAGATTGATACATTGTTTTTATATTAACAAGAAAAATTACATATTTATTGTATAAAAATTGCGATATGTCTTGCATTTTTATTGAATGCTGTTTTTTTATCCCATATTTTGTAGTATGTTTTCATATGTTGTTTTTGGCCGATAGCAATTTCTAAACCAAGTCCGTGAACCAGTGTGTTCTGATGATAGGAGGAGGCAGCTTCTGTTGTGATGGAGCACCCGTAAGTAGGAGTTTGACTGGGCTCCGTGTTGCAGAAAAAATGGGGCTGTTCATTCCGGGAGGATTTTTAGGTCAACTATTATTGTGTATCGCATGTGAGAAAAGCCAGAAAACTCCCAACCCCCACATTGCATCAACTAACCCCTTCGAGTCTCGTTGTTTTTTGGAACAGTGGCTGCAACAAAACCGCCAGTGTATTGAAACTCAGCCCTAATGCTCAACAGCGGAGCATATTGCCACTAAGCCACGAATCGGGCACATTTTTTTATTATAAAATTAGAACAAATACCAGTTACATTTTAATTATAATATAATGTTGAACACTAAATTATTTTATAACTACTAAAAAAAATTCGGATACTTATTACTGATATAAGTAAAACATTATTGTTTGCATAAAGCGTTTGTATTTCAAAGAATTCTTATTTGTAATATTTTTAATAAAGTTATGAAACTTTTATTAAAATTTTGATATTGAAAACATACATTAAAATAATAAAGTTATGTAATCATTAATTATTTTTAATTGAAAATTTTGATATTAAAAAACATGCATTAAAATCGCACTTGTATATAAAACTGGTTCTTAGCATTAAGTATTTAAGCATAGTGGCATTTATAATTTTGTTCAGCATTTAAGCAGAATGGAATCTTGCCCCACTCGCGGCTCAGTGGTAGAGTAGCCGCTAGTGAACATTAGGGCTGAGGTTGAATCCTTCGGCGGATTTGTGTAGACATTGTTTCAAAAAACGGGGAAACTCGATGGCGTTTGTGATGCTCAGCATCTTGCCTCATTTATTGGACTACCTGGTAGGAGTTTTCAGGGTTCCCTCCCATACGATGTCATAATTCGGGATAGTTCTCCCTTAAAGTCCCCGTGGAAATCACTGACCTCTTTCTTCAGCCACACGAAGCCAAGTCAGACTTCTAGCTGCGTGTGTTCCATCACAATAGAAGCTTCCATGAGAACACACTGGTTTATGGACTTAGTCTAGATGTTGCTGTTGACCAAGTGGGATATGAAGCAATAACATAATCTACTAAAGCTATTCTTATAAATTTTTGAAACATTATTTTAAACATAAATATATTTTCAGATTTATACTAATGTATATTATAAGATAATTTTATTTTTACATAGAATTTCACCTTTTAAAGTGCATCTGAACAAACCTTTCATTGCAAAAATTAATTTCATTCCCAAAACAGAATTTTTAAAGTTGCATTTGCGAGGGAAAAAAGCCCTCATGATTTGCAATGTGAGAAATTATGAAATATAATGTGCAAAAAAAATAAATTTCAAACTGTACCTTTTAACATTAATAATTTTAGAAAGACAACAACATCAAAGAAGTCATTTTCAATGGATATAATAATATAAAAAAATATGTCATAATAAATAATAATAATATTTTTAAATTTTCTAACTAATATAGAAATAAAATATATAAAACTTTATTGTTTATTTCAAAATATTTCATAAAATAAATAAATATATGTATATATATGTTATAATCTCATACATAAAATTGTTTATCTAGAATACAATTTATTCTATTACAAATAAATTAAAAAGGAAATGATTTTAGATTTTTACAATTTAGAAAATTAATGATTCTTTTAAAAACTTATCATATAATCTTCAAAAATATTCATTAATATTAATACGTTTAATAATAATGCTATTATCATGAGAATAACTGATACGTCTAATGCATACTTCGAGCAGAAACCTAATAATGATTTCATGGCAACGGTTTGCATTCAGAGATTTATGAACTCCAATTCGAAATGGAACTGGGGCATTATCCTGATGTTGCAGAATTTACACATTGCTAAATTGCATATTATACAATATTGCAGAATTGCATATTATCATTGAAAATTACAGTTAAACTCAGATGTTACTACGTTATAAGCATTTATACCTTTTTTCCATAAGATGTGAACTTGAAAAATTATTTTTTGCTAATCATTAGCTTATAATATATATATATATATATTGTTCATTGTTATTATTTTATGTTAGGTATATATAGAGGTACATACATATATATAATTAATTTCATTTTTTTTTACATTTAGCATACAAAGTGTGTCATTAAATTACATGAATTTAATGTTTATAAAATTAGAATCATTTTTTAAAATTTATGTTTGGCTTTAAAGGTTGCCTTCTTTTTTAAGACAGAAACCTAACTGTTTGAAAATAATAAAATAATATAGATACGGATTATTGATTTTTTCATATAAATGTCGAATAATATTATAAATTAATAATTAGAAGTCTGTATTTAAAGTAATTACTTCTAAAAATTTTTTTTATATCTTAGAATGTCTTCCATTATATACTTGACAGCTATTCATTAAAAAAAATTCAAATAAATAAATTGCAATTTGTTATCACATTAAAACATGCACTATCAGTTAAAAAATAATCATTTTAAGCAAAATTGAATTACGTTGAAATATATTTTAATGATAACTTCAGAAAAGGCACTTAATAATTGTTTTATACTCAAGAGCCAAAACATTATGACTACCCCTACATTTTGCAGTGAACTCGCCTGGATGACGGGGAAGGCAAGTGATCAGGTGGAAGTGGTATTTAACTGGTATTAAGTGGTGGTATTAATCCATGCCAAGGCGGGTTGAAGCTGTGTTGCGCGCCAAAGGTAGGCCAACTCGTTATTGACAGGAGGTCATAATGTATTGGCTCTTGAGTGTATAATTGAGTGACTACAATTAATTTTTAATTCAAATATTTCATTAATCGTAAATAAGTGAACGAGTCATGAATATGCCATGAATGAAATATGTCATAAATGATGAATATGTCATGAATCAAGTATGTCATATGTCATGAATTAAATATGTCATATATCATGAATTAAATATGTCAAATGTCATGAATTAAATATGTCATATATCATGAATTAAGTATGACATATATCATGAATTAAATATGGCATGAATTAAATAAGTCATAAGTCATGGATATGTCATGAATCAAATATGCCATAAGTCATGAATATTTCATGAATCAAAAATGTCATATGTCATGAATTAAATATATCATAGATCATGAATTTAATATGTCATATGTCATGAATGAAATATGCCATATGTCATGAATGAAATATGCCATATGTCATGAATCAAAAGTTTTTCATCAATTCCTTTGTTGTTTAATATATGTATTAAATTGATCAAGACACGAAAAGAACTTAAATTTGATGCAGCTATATATTTTACTAAAATTATATCGTTACATATTAAGTGTTAAAAATTACAAACGAAAAAATATTTTTATATTATATGCAATAAATTGCTAAACTCCCAAATATATATTTTCCACATTAAAATAGTTTCGTTCTTTCTTTAGAAAATAATTCTATCCCGTATTCAAAATTCTTAGCTGCATAAACATTTTAATGAAGAGGATTTAATATTCAACAGAATAATAACAATAAAAAAAGCAGCTCTCCTTAGAATTATTTCAATAAAAAGAGTAGCTGGAGTCAAAATATTAAACTAGAAGTTTCGAGCTGTTTTACGCAACTAGGCGCTATTTTTCTATAAACAATGAAAAACAATGAAAGAAAAAAACACATTTTTAGCTTTCACTTCATTTTCAAGCTTCATAAACCTGCAAGCGAACAAAGTTACAGTTTGCGAGATTGTTTTTAGTCTCTCCTGCTTATATCGTCTTCTTTTATTTCTCGTATTGCCTAGAGGAATGGAACTATTTCCAGAATCATGGAATACAGGATCCGGCACCGAGAATTCCATTTTATATATTTTTCCCATTAGACATATACAGTTTTTTTATTCTGTTTTCATTCGTTATTTTCACTCAGCTTAGATAGCATTCTACTTGTTTTCTTTAGTTGTTTTCATGAGAATACTCACACGCGATTTTTCCCCTTCTTTAAATCGTTCCTTTTTTCGCAGACGGAACACCCAGGCTATTATCGCACCTGTTCTTTTCTCACGTTCCAAAAAGAATAAAAGAACAAAAAAACAATATGGCGGCCTCCATGCGGATGGAAAGAAATGTGACGTAATGCATGTAGGCGATGATGCCATTCACGGAGCCGAAACTTGTGCCCTTAGACCGCAAGGCCTGCGCTCTCTTTTACAATGAGTTTCTGCTCGAGTTGAGTTGTGATGGATGCGATCTTTTTCCCAGCAACTCTTTTACTTTATTTTATTTTATTTATTTTTTATTTTTTTGCATTTTAATGTTCTTTTAAGAGCCACTGTTTTGGACATGTAGGTTTACGGAAGGCTACCCAATAAAACAGAAATATTCAGGATATATCAAAAAAAATATTCGGGATATATATTCAGTATACATCAAATTTTTTTTAAAAAATGTATGTGGGCTGCACTTTTAAATAAATAATGGAAACTGGGGAATACTTCAACGTGAAAAATAAATAAATAAAATACAAATCTAAGAAATTGAAATAAACATAAGCAAAAAAATTTTTGTATTTGATGTGACACAATAAATGGCGTTGTTATATTTATTCATGAATTTAAGAAAATGATTTGAAGTTTTGCCTTTTTTCAAAATGAAACTTTTTTGATTTATTTCCACGTTTAATACTGACAAAAGTTTGGACATTTAAAAGAGTATTGTATCATTATAAGGGATATGTATTAATTTAAAGATATATTTAAACTAATACATATTTGCACATAAAGATATTAATGGGTATAATAATGCACATAAGATGTATTTGCTTTTAAAAATAATAAACGAGGTACAATTTTCTGTTATTACAATTATATATTAATAAATATAATTACGAAATGTTTCACTTAATATGTAATAATATAATAAGGTTTTACAGTAATTATTTTATTTTATTATTATTATTTGCATTTTAATGTTCTTTTAAGAGCTACTGTTTTCGACATGTAGGTTTACGGAAGGCTTCCCAATAAAATAGAAATATTCAGGATATATCACATTTTTTTTTTTTTAAATATATGCTACACTTTTAAATAAATAATGGAAACTGGGGAATACTTGAACGAAAAAAAAAGAAAAAAAAAAAGACAAATCCAAGAAATTGAAATAAACATAAACAGAAAAATTTTCGTATTTGATGTGACACAATAAATGGTGTTGTTATATTTATTCATGAATTTAAGATTTTGAAATTTTGCCTTTTTTCCAGAATGAACAATTTTGTAAGAGAACATTTTGATTTATTTCCCATGTTTAGTATTGATAAAAATTTGGACATTTAAAAGAGTATTGTATTTATTATAATGAATATGTATTAATTTAAAGATTTATTTAAATTAATACATATTCCTATATATTTGCACATTAAGATATTAAGATACATACACATAAGATATATTTGCTTTAAAAAATAATAAGCGAGATATAATTTTCTGTAATTACAATATATTAATAAATATAATTATAAAATGTTTCACTTAATATGTAATACTATAATAATGTTTTTCAGGAAATATTTAATTTGATTTTATTTATTTATTTAATATTATTATTATTCTTTTTTTTTTTTTTTGCATTTTAATGTTCTTTTAAGAGCCACTGTTTTGGACATGTAGGTTTACGGATGGCTTCCCAATAAAACAGAAATATTCAGAATATATCAAAATGTTTTTTTTTTATTTTTAAAAAATATATATATGCTACACTTTTAAATAAATAATGGAAACTGAGGAATACTTGAACGAAAAAAATAAATAAATAAAAGACAAATCTAAGAAATTGAAATAAACGTAAACAGAAAATTATTTTTGTATTTGATGTGACACAATAAATGGTGTTGTTATTTTTATTCTTGAATAAAAGAAAATTCTTTGAAGTTCGGCTTTTTCCAAACTGGAAAATTTTGATTTATTTCTCATGTTCACTATTGATAAAAGTTTGGACATTTGGAAGAGTATTGTATCTATTATAAGGGATATGTATTAATATAAAGTTGCCACATTAAAAAATATTTGCTTTTAAAAATAATAAACGAGATATAATTTTCTGAAATTACGATTTACTAAAATATAACTATGAAATGTTTCATATATGAAAAATATATGCACATTGAATGTATTTAAGGAAAAAAATATGTTAAAAGCACTCCATTGTAAATGTGAAAAATGCATTAATTTCTCAAAACAAATTTGTTAAATTTCACACGAATCTAATTTATATAACACAAAAAATACATTAAAAACTTATCCTTATGAAATTACGTGGTGTAAGAAACGAAACAATTTATGATGTGGTTTGGTTCGTCGCTGCACGGTTATTTTGTGCACACTTTAGGCAAATTAGACCTGGAAATACCGTTCAACCTGGATTCCGAACCACTAGCTAAGATCCATACCACCTAGGGTATTCGAGCCAGAAGTCTGTAGTACAAATTAGCTTTATAATGTGGTGGAAAATAGTTGTGTTTCTTAAAAAAACTAAATTTCCAAAAAAAATTATATTATACCTTACAATATCGTCTTTAGAAAACTACTTATAAAAATTGCTGACATTGGTAGCATTTTTTATATTTACTTAAACAATGATTGACTTCATGACTCATTCAAACAAGAAATCATCACGATTATTGTTTATAGCAAAAAAAATGTGTTTATTATTCGATGACATCAGTAGAATTATTTATATTTACTTTAACAGTGGCTGACAAAATGAATCAAACAAGAAATCAAGAATGATTACGCTGATTGATATATAGTAAAAAATGTATTTATTATAATGTAAAATATATTTATAAAATGTATTTATATCAGTGACATTGGTAGCACTTTTTATATGTACTTAAACAGTCATTGACTTCATGAATCAAATAATAAATCTAGAATCATCACTCTGATTGCTTATAGTACAAAAAACATGTATTTATTATACAACGACATTGATAGTATTTCTATATTTACTTAGCTGTGATTGACTTGATGACAATAATTGACTTCATGAATCAAATAATAAATCTAGAATAATCACTCTGATTGCTTATAGTACAAAAATCATGTATTTATTATACAACGACATTGATAGTATTTCTATATTTACTTAGCTGTGATTGACTTGATGACAATAATTGACTTCATGAATCAAATAATAAATCTAGAATCATCACTCTGATTGCTTATAGTACAAAAAACATGTATTTATTATACAACGACATTGATAGTATTTCTATATTTACTTAGCTGTGATTGATTTGATGACAATAATTGACTTCATGAATCAAACAAGAAATCGAGAATCATCATGATGATTTTTTATAGTAAAAAATGAAGTATTTATTATACAATGAAAACAATTTCGAAATAAATATTCTTTTACAAGTGCATTAACATACCAAAGAAAGACTGAACGGATCACTTATAACTAAGTAGCTGCACAAAACGACACAAATTACACAATATGAACAAAGGCCCACACAAATTACACACTAATAATGACACTATACAACATGAACAGAGATCGGCTCATTTAAATCACTTAATCAATAAGAATCAAGCTCCTCCAATTCTCAAGTGCCACCAAATAACGAATAAATAAACACACACATACAATGCCATCTTTAGGGAAATCTTTATAGTGCTGCCTGCCCCATTTCTGCCCATGGGAATGTAGTTGCGATTGCATTCTTAACTTCAGTCAAAACTTTCATAGCAGCCATCCATATCTGGACAATCAGAGAGTAAAGGATGGTAAGCGGGGATGGAAAACGATGGGGCATTGTAATGACGTGTGCAGCTGTGACCCGCACTGCAGCTGAATGGTCTCGTGACCATCCTCCCCCGCATTTGTTAAATTACTCTCGAGCCCAGCAGCTCACGACAAGCCATTATGCAAGTCCCAGACGGAGGGAATTCTGGGGGAACTTTATTTTTACGAATTGGCTGGACTCGTGCAGGAATTCTCTTCCAAGTTTTGTTTTTATTTATTAGCTTTTATTGCATCTTCCCATCTTCTCAACGTCATGTGCACCAAGTTTTAAGTTTGATTCCATTAATAGGACATGTATTATTTGCCAGGGTGATTTGAATATTGAATGGTGTTCAAAGAAATAAAGCAATTAATTTTCAAAGTTTGATGTGTGGGACATTTTTATATCTCAACATAAATGAACTTCTACTACCCAGCTTAGTATATATCAACACTGGTAGATGGTAGATGGTATTCGCTAATTTGCATTAAACAATTATTTGAAGGCAACAATGTAAAAAATAATGTGTCACCTACTGATTTGTTTATTAAAAATGAATTATTCTTCCATTCATTATTCATTAAATAACATCATATATTATAACATATTCATATTTCACATCATTATTAAATAACATAATATATTATAACATATTCATATTTTTAAATAACACCATATATTATAACATATTCATTTCATTATTAAATAACACCATTTCATTCATTATTCATTAAATAAAGCAATTAATTTTAAAGTTTGATCTGTGTGACGTTTTTATATCTCAGCATAAATGAATTTTCACTATCCTGCTTGGTGTACATCAGATTCGGTTTAAACTGATATTTTGGAAGATGGCAACCTTTAATTTGTATTAAATAATTTTTGTAAGGCAACAAGGTAAAAAATAATATCTTGCCTACTGATGCATTTATTAAAAATGAATTATTCTTTGATTAATACAAAAAAAAAAAAAAAAAAAAAAAAAACTGACTATCTTTACAAAAAACAATGGGCAATCATCTCCCACATAATATTTATTATTTACACTATATTTATACATAAACGATATTCAAAAGCAAAATGTGGTATTTCGGCAGCAATTTTAGTATTTACAGCTTCCATTAATCTTAATCAAAGAATACGAAGTAATGTTATTTATGATGGTAAAGGAATTTATAAAGCTTATTTTTGTAGAAAAATTTAAAAGTGCAATTATATATATATATATATATATATATATATATATATATGTACATTACCAAGTCTTTAAATGGATGGCCATATGTAAAGACTTCTAATGTACATATATGTATAAAATTGCATTATTCAAATGTTAAATAAATTAAATGTAATATATTTTTAAAAAATAATTGAAGTAAAATAAATTTTTTTAAATTCATTCGACATCATAAATAGCATTACTTCTTATTCTTTGACTAAAACTAATGGAAACAGTAAATACTGAAATTGCTGTCGAAACACCACATTTTGATTTTGAATAAGCTTAGATGAAAATTCCATTTGTCGATAAAATTAAAATAAAATAAATCGTTAAAATAAAGAACAGATTGTTCATGCATCTGGAGAAGATAAACTTAATTATTTCCAACTCAACAATAAAGCAAACAATATTTACGATTCCCTTTCAACTGCAGATTTATACTCATAATTTAAAACTGGAAACATTTATTAAAATGAATTCCATAAATTGTGATATAATTTGATTCGTAACACACACAAAAAAAAATGCAATTTTAAAAACTAAATAAAGATTTTCTGCAGTGAAAGCAGCCAGCTTAATTTAATTTGTTTCTCAAAGCATGTGTGTTAGTACAGCTAATGTAAAACGTTCAGGGCTTTATGAAAGAATAAAGAAATAAAGCAATGTATAGATCCGAGATTGAATTATCCAAAAAAAAAAAAAAAAAAACTGAGTAATAAAAGCAAGTTTTCCGAAGGGAAAAACTGATAAAAATTTATACTCTAATAACCAGAGTTGGAGGAAAAAAAATAAGAAAAGAAATTGTTTTATCTGGGAAGGAAAGTCTTTGCAAAAAGCACCCGAGTTTAGCTGAGGAGAAATTACATTATCACAACTCCCATGTGTTATGTTTTAAACTCTTACTTCATTAAAGTTTCTCGGTGCTTGTTTAAACACGAACTTTATGCTTAATCGCTTCATTACTATGGCAAACATCTAGCTCGGAATGGGTGTTTTTTTTCCTTGGTGAACCGGTTTATGCAAAATTAAAAATTTCATTTTTATTTTAATGTATTTTAGACTTCTTTAGAAATATCTCCGATGTACATATGGCATGAATGTTTCTCTTATTATTGATCCCAGATATTTGCTACAAAAAGCAATATTCGGAATAAAAGCTTATTATTATGTTCCTTTGTATGGCATTCATAGTAAATTCTTATAATAAGTTACTTTGCATATTAAAGGAAAAATAATGCAACGTGTTGTTATATAATTACATAAAGTAATTTTGATTATAAGAATTTATTGTGAATGCCATAAGAAAGAATATATAATAATAAGCTTTTATTCCGATTATTGCTTTTTGAAGCAAGTATCTCGGACCATCAACAAGAAAGGTATCCATGGCATACATAATTATACCGAGATAGTTATAGAAATTCTGCAAATTATTTAGCCATGCGTAGTGAAGAACACCACGTTGTTTTATTTTCCTTTTAATATACAAACTAGCTCTGATTATAAAAATTTATTGTGTATGTCATACAAAGGTATGCAATATTAAGCTTACTATATATTCCTATTATTGCTTTTTGAAGCATATTTCTAGGATCATCAACATGAAGGTATTCATGCCCTATACATTTGTACAGAGACATTTTTAGAAATTGTACAAAATATTGAGCCATGCGTATTCAATCACACCATGTTGTATTATATCCCCTTTAATAGTTCAGAGTAAATCTGTTTATAAGAATTTATTGTGAACGCCATACAAAAGACAATAATATTATGTTTTTATTCCGATCCTTGCTTTTTGAAGCAAATATCTCGGATCACTAACAAGAGAAGAATTCATGGCATATGTAAAACACATGGGAGACATTTCTAAAGAAGTCTAAAAACTGCATTAAAATAAAAATGAAATTTTTAATTTCGCATAAACCCATGCACATAGAAACAAAGTACTCATTCCGAGCTAAAAGCTGTTTGCCATAGTAATGAAGCGATTAAGCATAAAGTTCGTGTTTAAACAAGCACCGAGAAACTTTAATGAAGTAAGAGTTTAAAACATAACCCATGGGAGTTGTGATAATGTAATTTCTCCTTAGCTAAACTCGGGTACTTTTTACAAAGACTTTCCTTCAGAGATAAAACAATTTCTTTTATTATTTTTTTTCTTCCAACTCTGGTTATTAGAGTATAAATTTTTATCAGTTTTTCCCTTCGGGAAGCCTGCTTTTATTACTCAGTTGTTATTTTTTTTGGATAATTCAATCTTGGATCTATACATTGCTTTATTTCTTTATTCTTTCATAAAGCCCTGAACGTTTTACAGTAGCTGTACTAACACACATGCTTTGAGAAACAAATTAAATTAGGCTGGCTGCTTTCACTGCAGATTGCAGATTCTCTTTATTTAGTTTTTATAATTGCATTTTTTTTCGTATGTGTGTTACGATTCAAATTATATCACAATTTATGGAATTCATTTTAATAAATGTTTCCAGTTTTAAATTATGAGTATAAATCTGCAGTTGAAAGGGAATCGTAAATATTGTTTGCTTTATTGTTGAGTTGGAAATAATTAAGTTTATTTTCGATGAATGCGTGAACAATCTATTCTTGTGTCGCTCTTTATTTTAACGATTTATTTTATTTTAATTTTATCGAGAAACGGAATTTTCATCTAAGCTTATTCAAAATCAGAATGTGGTATTTTGACAGCAATTTTAGTATTTATTGTTTCCATTAGTTTAAATCAAATAATAGGAAATAATGCTATTTATGATGTTCAAGTAATTTAGAAAAAATTATTTTTGTAGAAACATTTAAATTATTAAACATTTGAATACTGCCATTATATATATATATATATATATATGTACATTACCAATTCTTTACATATGGCCATCCCTGTCATTATGATTCTTGTATATATATATATATATATGTATATAAATATCCATCTGGGAGATTGCCCATTGTTTATATTAAAGATTGGCCAGTGTGTGTTTTCTGATATTAATAAAAGAATAATCCATTTTTAATAAATGTAGCAGTAGGCAAGATATTATTCTTACCTTGTAGCCTTAAAATATTTAATGCAAATTAGTTGTTGTAATCTACCAAAATATTAGTACATATAATTGTGCTGTTAAAATATTTATTCAGAAACAATTTTTATAACTTATTTTAACAATACAAATTTATTCTTTTATTTAAAATTATAATACTTACACACACACACACACACACACACATATATATATATATATATATATATAAATCTGCATGTGGAAGATTGTGCGTTGTTTATATTAAAATAGTCCTGTGTGTGTTTTCTGGTGTTAATAAAAAAGTATAGCCAACGGTCGTACCATGCTGAATATACCGGTTCTCGTTAGATCACCGAAGTTAAGCATCATTGGGCGCGGTCAGTATTTGGGTGGGTGACCACCTGGGAACACTGCGTGCCGTTGGCAAATTTGGGACCTGAATGGCCGAGTGTCTAGCACTCTGGCGCTCGGTGCCACAGGTTTCGGGTTCGAATCCCGGCGGTGCCATGGATGTTTGTAGTGGTTCGGAATCCACTTTAAGCCGTAGGTCCCGGTCTTCTATGACTGTAAGAGCGTCACGGAGCAAAAGTCAGGCTTCTACCTACGGGTGCTCCATCACAACAGAAGCTGCTTCCTTCCCCTTCAATCATGAGTCCATATGGGCTCGTGGGCTTGGCCAGCCAAGTGGGATAAGAAACAACAACAACAAACAATAAAAAAGTATCAATGTATATAAGTGCACAGTATTTTGAAATGAAAATATAAGCATTTTAAGTGCAAAAAAAATCTATGAAAATTTATTGTAAGGATCTTATACTTTCCTATAAAATATTCTTGATGTAACTAAATGTTCTATGGTCCATCATTGAAATTTTATTGCTAATTTTATTATCATTATTTTTTTTTTACTTTAAGACAAGGTTAGTAAAATATGATGTGAATAAACCATTGGTAATTTTTCTATGAAATTTACTCTTTTGTTACATTTTTGATAAGGCCTTCTGATACATAACCTTTTTCCAATGCTTTTACTGCAATTACGAAATGAGCTCACAATTTACGCTTGCAAACGCATAAAATAATAAATTTAACATAATTTCTTATCGGAAAAAACGAAGACAGTAAGAGATAAAAGGAAGAAGGACAATCTCTCAACTTGAAAGTATTTAATGATCCTATTATATTAATGAGACTAATTAATTTCTTAAACAAGAACATGCTAAAGCGCTTGAAAAAGAAAACTTTCCAATTGTAGAAAATGAGATAACGAGTTTTATCGTTTACAATTGGAAAGAAGATAATTACGTAACACGAATTCAATTACGAGTTTAATTGATAAATTAAAAAGAATTTTTAATAATTAAAATTTATCTTGAAATCTTCCATGGTGTAATATTGGTAAATAAATAATGATTGTATATGCGATATGATTCATTTTCCTAATAAAATAAATATATATATTTTTTTCATGAAGGTTAGTGTTCTTAATTAATGGATAATTATATGAAAAAATAATAATGGAAATAATAGTTTTTTTTAGGATATATTTATTGATAGTATTTGGATTTAAATAAATTCTTAACAAAATAACATATAAATATCAAAAATATATATATAATTTTTAATAAGTAAATTTTAATTTGAAAGATATTTATATATTTTTATTTATGCATTCATTTTCCTTTTAAAGATACTCATTTAATTGTAAAAATGTATTGTGTTTGAACAATTTACACAATCAACTACGTCATGCATTGCAAGGATACGCCCTTATTTACATTAACCAGCATTAAACGTCATTTTATAATACCTGAATTAATTTAAAATTTCACAGCATTATGTTATTTCTTTCATTATTTAGGAGGTACATACTTATTTATATAAATCGGTATTAAACGTCATTTTATAACCCTGATCTAACACAATATTTCACACCATTACATTAATTCTTTCATTAATTCAGACATACATTATTATTTATATAAATCAGTATTAAATGTCATTTTATATTGCTTGATTTAATTTAAAGTTTCACAACATCAAGTTATTTCTTTCATTATTTCAGAGATACATTATTATTTATATCAATCGGTATTAAACGTCATTTCATAATGCCTGATTTAACATACAATTTTACTACATTAAAATATTTATTTCATTATTTCAGAGATACGTACTTATTTATATAAATCAGTATTAAAGGTAATTTTGTAATGGCTGACTTAACACTACATTTCAGAGTATTAAATTATTTAATCATTATTTCAGAGATACATTATTTTTATATAAATTAGCAGTAAGAGTCTTTTAAATAATGAATGATTTAACTCAAAATTTCCCAGCATTAAATTATTTCTTTCATTATTTCGCAGATACATTATTATTTACATAAATCAATATTAAACGTCATTTGATAATGCCTGATTTAACAAAAATTTCCTAGCATTAAATTATTTCTCTCATTATAAATTTAAATTAATGCATACTAAGAAATTAATTTAAAATAAATAATACAATAAAAATTTACAAATTTGATTTAACTACACTCACAGATATTTATAAAATTTCATATAATTAGCAATTTTATGCTTCAAAAATTGTAATAAAATATTATTATGGTTTAAAATTTTTCTCTCATTGCTAACGTTTATTATATGTAATTATTTATTAAATTTTAACAATAATCTTTTATCATCTTGTATAATTAACTATTATTTAATGTAAATACAACAGTAAACATTTACACATTTGATTTAAATAAACTCACAGATATTTATAAAACTACAAATAATTAGCAATTTTATGATTCAAAAATTGTAATAAAATATTATCATGGTTTAAATTTTTTTTCTCTTATATTTAACGTTTATTATATGTATTTATTTAATAAATTTTAGTAATAATCTTTTTGTCATCTGGTAAAAATTTTAAAATGTGGAATCTAATACTTTGATACTTAATACTTTTAAGTAAGAGTTTAGCATTTTACAAATTGAACTATTTTGTTGCAGGCCATAGCTATTTACAGTGTGTCAATCACAATATGTTTTCTACAATGAGTCTTTCCGTCTTCGAGAGTCAAACTTAATAAGATTTTAGAGCTTGCCAGCAAACACCAAGTGTCAATTATTGCTCTCCAAGAGACGAAATTAAATACAAGACATCGACTAAGAGTAAAAGGGTATAACATAGTCCGTCAGGACAGGTCTTCCAATGGTGGTGGAGGCCTCATGTTTCTAATTAGAGATGTGTATTTTCAGAGGATCGACCGCATCAATTCACCGAGGAAAAGTCTGGAAAGTCAAGGAATTACAGTTTTGTCAAGGAAACATAACAATAACATTAACATTTTTAATTTGTATCACCCACCGAATAATCAGAAATTAGACTTGGATGCTTTGGAGGGACTATTTACCAATGCTACAGTCCTTATTGGGGATTTAAATGCTAAGCACACTGCTTGGGGTTGTGCTTTGGAAAATAATAGGGGACAGGATCTGGAAAACTTATCAAATGATAAAGCCTTTCTTTTCTTAAATAATGGTACCCACACATATCGTTCTCATAGTTATAATACTACTGATGCACTTGACTTGACCATCTCTAGTCCAGACTTATTTCCATATTGCTCATGGAAAGTTGTTGACTATGTTGGAAGTGATCACTACCCTATTTTGATTGAGTTGGACTACGACATCAAGACCTACGGAAACAACAATATATATTGGAATTTTAAAAAAGCTAATTGGACTTTATTTGAGAAAAACCTAAACGAACAGCTACAGAAGAACCCTATTACAGAAAATCTAGAAAATGAATGGTTTGTGTTTAAGCATTCTATTTTTACGGCTGCAGAGGGTGCTGTACCAAGAGGTAAGCATAAGAAAACAAGACCAGCTTTCACCAATGATTCACAGGACTTACAAAAATTATTGGCCAAAAGAGAACATCTGCTGCAGAGCCATAATTTAAATGATAACACAGATGCCAGAATTGAACTTAACAAAATTAATGCTGAGATCAAACGGGAGTATTGTTCTATAAAGCAGAGCAACTGGCAGGACCTGTGTAAGAGCTTGGATTATAAAACTCCTAATACCAGACTTTAGCGATTAGCCAAAAAACTTGACAAAATACAACCACAGGTGGAAAATACAAATTCTATCATTGGTATCAATGGAACTTCCACTGTAAATGACAAAGAAACTGCAGATGCATTGGGAAACTACTATTCTGAAGAAAGCAAATTAGCCTTAGGAAGGGAGAACAAAAAGACTGGCAGAGCGACCAGAAAACTAATCAGATCTTGCAGGGTTCCAGCCAGTAATGAACTATTTAATATTCCAATTACTTCTTCAGAACTACTTTTATGCCATCCAGCAATTAGATTTCAAGAAATCACCGGGACCTGATGGTATACATGGACAATTTATAGTAAATCTTGGATCATGTGCAACTAAAAGACTCCTGCATATTTTTAACTTATCATGGAAACTGGGTAGATTACCTAGGCAATGGAAAACTGCGATTGTTGTTCCCATTCGTAAGCCAAATAAGGATGCTAGTAGCATGGGAAGCTATCGACCAATTGCACTCACTTGCATGACGTGTAAACTTATGGAGAGAATTATCCTGAGGAGAATTACTTTTCATCTCATGAACCGTAACATGCTGCCACAAGAACAATATGGGTTTCGCAAGGGGCATAGTACAATCGACCAAATACTCTACTTTGTCCAACGGGTTAGGGATGCACACAATATGAAGCCTTCCAGACACACTATGGCCGTATTTCTCGATCTCACTAAGGCTTTTGACAAAGTTTGGAAAAATAAGCTACTGGGGAAATGCTTTTCAGAGTTTGATATCAAGGGTCGTGCACTCCCATGGCTTTCAGATTTTATGAAAAACAGATCTTTTCGAGTGAGATATCAGAACAGCTTGTCCGAAATTTTTAAAACATATCAAGGAATCCCACAGGGATCAGTTTTGAGCCCCACCCTCTTTTCATTATATTTGACTGGTATCGAGAGAGTTGTCTCCCCTTGTCAAATAGGCATCTTTGCTGATGACATTATCGTTTGGGACCACAATTCGGATTTAACTAAACTAGAAAAAACACTCAACGACACCTTGAGAAAATTCAACACTTTGCAGATGAGCATAAGTTGGCTTTTAACACAACCAAATCTATAAGTTGCCTCTTCACAACTAACAGACACTTATTCAACTATCAGCCAAAAATTTTTCTAAAGGGACAATTACTAGACTCGACTAAAACACCTACCTATCTAGGGTTTACTCTAGATACTGAAATTAACAGTAGTAAGCACATTAACAGACTCTGTGAGAAGGGTAGGAAAAGGCTTCAGCTACTAAAATACATCTCTGGAAGAGATTGGGGAGCCGATGCAGGTACACTCAAGATCACTTATACTGCTCTTATAAGGCCAATCCTTGAATATGGCTACCAGATCTATCAAGTTGCTGCAAATACTAACCTAAAAAACTAGAGAGAATACAATCTAGTGCTGCCAGAATTATCACTGGTCTCAGGCACAGTTGTCCCAATGATATTGCTTGTTATGAGGCTGATCTTCAGCCCCTCTCATTGAGAAGAGAAATAAATATGGCGAAGTACGTCGCAAAGCTAAAGAGTTTTAAGCCGTATAACAGATCATCTAACCTTTTATCGAACTGGACGAATAACCAAAGATTAAAAGGACAGCCCTTTGGGTTTAATATGGAAGCAGGGATTGGCAGATATTGAAGTCGAGCCCAGTGTTCCTTTTTAATCTACTGACACCTACTACTGTACTTAGTAATGTAACTTTTAATGAAGACTTGAATGTGAAATTTATCAAACACGAAGAACACCCGGAGTTGCTGCGTCACTTGGCTCTCGAGATCATCAATAACATTTCTCCTCGGGCCCTGGTTATTTACACTGATGGAAGCAAATCTGACTCTGGAAGAACAGGTAGCTGAATTTTTATGAAGACAAGTACAGGAGAATTTAGATATCGTTTTAGAAACCCGGACCACAGCTCAGTATTCCGCTCAGAATTAACTGCTATAAGCGAAGCTCTGAATCTAGCTTTTAGACTTTAAAGTACCTGATGTTTGGATTCTGACTGATAGTAAGAGCTCAATACAGTATTTGAAAAATTGGCCAAGCATCTTGGACAAATTGGGGCAGGATATAGTTTCCAAACTAGCTGTTTTGGACCAGATCGGATCGGTGTGCTTGCAGTGGATTCCCTCCCATGTGGGCATCTACGGAAATGAAATTGCTGATCTGCTCGCTAGGGAAGGTTGCGAACTTCCCAAAGCTTCTTCTTCCAATCTGTTAGCTTCAGAGGTTCATTCCATGACTTTAGCCAGAGTGAATACCTCTTGGAGGTCGCCACCAATTCATGCATGGTACGCCGCTAAATATCCTGGTATGTCCATACAGTGCTCCTGTCCTAGACCTGCTCAGACGGTTTTAGCTAGACTAAGGACTGGCCACATTAAGAGTTTGACCTTCAATGGAGACGAGAAGACATATGCCCTTTGTCATTGTTCGACCATCGCATCTCCCTCTCATCTCATAGATTGTATTGGTGCCTCTGTGAGGCAACTGTTGAATGAGGGGAGGACAGTTTACGATCTATTGATGCAGCATGATCTACTGGACTTGGTTTAGGATTCTAAATCAAGGGGATAAGCAACAACAACAACAACACAATGATGAATCCATGCATTATTTATAATTAACCATACAAAATTTTACAAAACTAAAAAAAATATTACATCAATAGATATCGCAGTATCATCTTATGCTGTAGAATGTTCAAATGCCAATTTTTTTTTCAATACAATGTTAGAAGTGTTTTTGTAGTATTCCTGTTTTATCCGTTTAAATTTATCCCATTCCGTTTTCATTCAATTTTGTATTTTATAAAGTTATGGATTTTCCAAAACAAGTTAGACTCCGCTTTCTACGTTATTTTTACTGTCTTTGTCCCTACAATAGGGAAAAGTGTTTGTTGAGTAACGAACGAAAAACGAAAATGAATTGACAAAAAAAAAAAAAAATGTGAAAAGTGCCCGAATGTACCAGATACAGAAAATGTAAAAAAAAAAAAAGTTTCTTGAGAAAATTTCTGCCCAAAAACTTAAGAAGAGAAAAAAGTAGGGGAAAAAAAAAGGGAAAAGTTTACTAATTCGCTCGGAAAGTCAAGTTCGCTCCCTCTTTTCTTCCCTACCTTTTTTCTTCCTCAGTTTTGTCATATATTACCATTTTTTTTTTTTTTTTTTTCAGTTTTTGTCCATGACGATATTTCTTATAGGTTTTTTCACCCTCCCTTAAAGGATCCGAAAAAGTGAAATAAAATAAATATTTTTTTTTCCCTTTCCCAAATTTCATTGCAATTCAGTTCTTTTGTCTTGAAGATTTCTTTCATTTAATGAAGCCGCTGGTCCTTAAATACATCTTGGATTTTCAAGCAATAATTGAATATCTAAATTTTAACCATTAAAAGATACATTAGTTAAAGTTTTTCTTATTTGAAATAGGTGCACTGCCAATATGTTAAACTGTATCACATAGATCCAGATTACTTTAGTCAAATTAAGCGTTTTGTTAAATAGTAGACATTGTTTAATTTTAATTATTAAATTATTGAATAAAAAATGTATTTGAATATATAACTGGCCTGATAGCAGTGTTATAAAATTTCTAACTTTCTGAAACTTACATTTTATCCTATTATAAGAAACTTCTGTAATGTAGTTTCACATGTAAATATTCAAAACTCGCGTGACTATATTTTTTGGTTTATATGAAGTATATATAAATATATATATGACTAAAATCGATGAAAGAGTAGTTTAAAAGAAAAAAATAGGAAGTGTAAAAACATGTTATTTGTGTTTGGATGAAAAAATCCATCAAAAATATATCCGTTATACATAAATTTTCACTTGTGTACTGGTTACTACAAAAAAAAAGTGTAAGTTTGTGTATATATATATATATATATAAAGAGAGAGAAATAAATATTTTTTAAGAACCCCCAAAAAAGGAAAATGGACGGTTATTTTCAAAAATATAGTTATTTCTGTTTGGGTATCAAATTCATCAGAGATGTATTCATCACACATAAATTTTCACTTCTCAAGGTTAATTTCAGTGAAAATAACTACCATAAAAATAATGAGAAATTGAATGTTTTTATATACACGTAATCTCCAATTTTTCATTTTCCAAGCTGTGCAATACATTAAGCAGAATAGTTTTATTAATTTGATTTTGTGTTCTGTTCTCTGTTATTTGCATATTGCTTATACTTTGAAGCCCAACTTTTAACTCTCGAATTGCTTCCACTCCACATTTATTGATAAATTATTTTAATATTCATTTTAATTTAAAATGTAAAAAAAAAACCTTTAAAAACAATTTGGCCAAATATTTGAACGCACTATATGTAAAGTAGCCAACAAAACAAGTAATATAAAAAAAAAGAAAAATTGAAGTCGATTTCTACTTTTTTTGCACTATATTGCAGAAAGTCCTTTATAAATAATTTTGATTCATTTTTTTTAAAGTTTATCTGACTCCATCTATAGGTAGATGTAGGCAACTTAAATCTAAAAAAACTAAAATTAATTAATTAAATTTAATGAATGAATTAATATTTGAAAAAACTGTATTAACATTTATATTTTTATAATTTGTAGTGGATGACACTTGGTCATCCACTACAAATTCAAAAAAAAAAATGTATTTGAACATGAGTGGATGAATAAAAAGTATTTTATGAACGATTAAAAATTTGAACAAGATATATATAGAGAGATTGTGAGCTAATAGTAGGAATTGAAAAAAACACAACCACACCTTCCTTTCTTTCCATAGACTTTTATAAATCATTCTGACAATTTTTTTTTATTAAAGTTTCAGTTTTTTTTAATTAGATAGTTAATAAAACATTTTTTGAATTTATTTTTGAATTTTTGACTATCCATCAAGTAATTCATGAAAAATTGATGGCGATTTTTTTTTTTTCCCATTTAAATGTTAATTTTTCTTTTTCATTTTTAAGTTACGTGCATTGCATTTCAAATACAAAACAAGGTAATTTTAACCGAATTTAATACCATTATTAGCAATATTTCTCAAATTAAAACAACTTGCTTTACTTTTATCCACCAGCCTTTAACGAATCAAACCACTTTTTCTCTAAAACACTTCAAAACGAGTAGTTAGTTGTTTTGAGTTCATTAGCTTTCTGGCCTCCAGCACTTAAGTGTGCAAAAAATATAGCTAACAGAAACACATAGAAGATGAAAGGGGCTGAGCATTTAAGAAAAAAAAAATAAGGGAAACTTCAGTACGCACCTTATTTAAATTCCTCTCACAACACTTGCAATAACGTGACGTTAAGGTCATTAAAGAATATTTCCAGTTTTCACGCAGGAAATAAAAGGAAGGAAATATAAAAATGCAAAAATAAAATGGTCTTTTCTGCAGTTAAAAATTAAAGGAATTGTAATGATGAGCAAACGAGTGGTTCTATTAAGTTAATCATTAAAGCCTCGAAACAAAAAAAACATAAAAAAAGCATTTCTGAAGGTGCAAGATCATCACAAAAATGATGAAAGATTTGCTTTTGTTTTCACTAAAGTGCTTTTAGCGTGGAAGTCTAGAACGAAAATGTATTAGCTTAAAAGAACTTTTAAAGATCAGGCCTGTTCGTTACAACTCACAATTTGTGTTCAGATTTTTAATTTTTCTTGCTGCGAATTTCGTTTATGAAATAGGTTATGACTGAAAATAAAAATAAAGTCGCAATCACTGCATGTTGTTAAGTCGTTCAGTTTTATTAGTTGTTTTATATTAAATGTTAGTAGGCAACAGTTTTTTTTTCCAATGCTTCATTATCCTTTGATGTGTTCACTATGTTACATCAAGTTTCTTTTTATTTTAATTTATGTTTAAGAATTACTCTTATATTTGATATATTGGTTGATATGCATACATATATATATATATATATATATCTTGATATTATTATATTGATTTTATTTTATATTTAAGATTTACTGTTATAGATTGATGCTTTTAAAACTTTCATTTGGACATGAATAATGAAAGATGGTAATTTTTTTTAACAAAAAGTAATAATGTTCCCCAAAAACAAAATTAATTCATATTATTTCATTCGGAAAATTTGTCATTAATTGTAAATAAAAAAGGCGAAAAAAATTATTTTTGAAGAAATATTTTTATATAAGTTATTATTGGATCTGGTGCAATTTGAATTAATTTGCTATGCAATATAATGGGAAATCATAGCTATATATATATAATATTCATAAATAAAAATGACTACAACTTTGATTAGGAAAGAAGGAATTCACATCACAAAGCACAGTATAAACTTACATATGCTTGTACTTTATAAATTAAACTTTTATGAATTAAACTGAGTTGAAAATTAAACAATTTTAACAAAATTTGTGACCTGCCTCTTTCCTGGCTTATGTTATTAGTTTATCTAGACTTGTTTTTTTTATGAAAAAAAGTAATTATAAGTGAAAGCATTTAACAAGAAATTGAAATTTATCAAATTATGGCCAATTTTTAAAACCCTAAAGCCTTATTTCAAAATAATTAAAAATGATATATTTCTGGTTATAAATACATTGAAACCATAAACTAAACTGTAAATAAAATGCTACGCAACAAAATAAAAATGTATAATCATTCGTATAATTAAAAGTTTATTGAGCTAATATTTAATGGTCAAACAATTAGATGATATGAGACAAATTAGCAAAAAGAATGAAAATATTTTATTTAAAGTTACAAAATTAGGATTAATATTTTATGAAATAGACTCATTTTTTACCTTTGTTTAAACAGAAGCAGCTAACACTTCACAAAAAATGTAAATATAAAGGAAAATAATTTAACAAGAAATTGAAATTTATTAAATTATGGTCAATTTTTAAGACCTTAAACCCACATTTTAAAATGCTTTATATTTAAAAATAAATCCCTTAAAATGGTGAACTACACAGTAAATTAATAAATAAAAATAAAAATTTGTAATCATTCATATAATCAAAATTTATAGAGCTAATAATTGATGACCAAACAATTAGATAATATCTAACAAATCAACAAAACAAAGAAAATATTCTACTAAACGCTATGTATCTAGGATCAAATATTTTATGAAATAAACTAAACTGTAAATCAAATGGCATGCAACAAAATAAAAAATTAGCAATTTTTCACATAATCAAAATTTATAGAGCTAATAATTAATGACCAAGCAATTAGATAATATATGACAAATTAACAAAAATACGAAAATATTTTATTAAACGCTACATATCTAGGATTAAATATTTTATGAAATAAACTCATTCACTACCTTTGCTTAAACACAAGCAACTGACACAAAAATAACAAAATGTCCGGAATAACACAGCGTTAAATGACTTTAATTAAAGCGAGCGTGCAATCATTCAGCTGATATAATAATAAAAAATGCATTACGAAGCATTCGCGTATCCGTGTACTTAACAATTGTTGAGGAAAAATAAAAGATTAACCAACAGTGGGGAAGGAACTTAATAAACATGACGCGTCATATTTCATGAGTGAGCTGCAACAATTCATTCCACAAATAAACAATGAATGCAAGAATTTAGTAATTCTTCTGGGATTCGTAACACCGTGGAGTCGCATGTCGCCAAGAAAATATTACGAGAGCAGAAAGAACTGTAATTAAATGCCATGAGTGATTCTTGTACCAAAGAGCAAGAAAACTTCCACCAAAATCTTTGGTCGAAGCTCGTTTGTAATAATTAATGAAAGAAGATTGCACCAAACAAATAATGAAACTGATCTTCTCAGAAAGAAATCTTTTCTGCCAACTGCAAAGAACTTTTTGCCAGAGAAAAACTAACAAGTAATTTTTGGATTAAATTAAAGGTATGATTGAAAATTAGTTCCAGCAGAATAGTGGATGACTTTTGATTGTTTTTTTCTGTTGTTGTTGGAGGGTTCTACTTTCATTCTGTCGATTACATTTAAGGCGAATTTGTCAGAGAGGGAAATAAACAACTTTTTCCATGTTTTTTAACAATCTAATAGTTTTAATCATATTTATACAATTATTTGCTTCTTTAATTAATACGATCAGTGGTTTGCTCTAGAAGAACTCATTGCCTAATTAAAGAAACTAATAATTATTAAGTTTTTTAACTTTGATTTATAAATTAATAATATTATTGCTTTCATTTTAATATTTCATTTAACACCATTTAAAGAACAGTAAACACGTAAAAGCAATTAATATTTATTTTAATTATAATAATAGTAAATATTAAAGATAAAAATTCTTTCGAAATTCAATTTTTTTAATCTCCTTTAATTGGATAACTCCTTATATTCCATTTTCCATTCAATTTTAATCTCCTTTATTGGATACTACTTAAAAATTTCATATAAGTTACGATTTCGCAGTACATTATATATATTTACAAATAACTAACAATAAGATTAAACTTTCAATTTTATTGAAAATTTTGATAAAAGACGATGCTGCCATTCAGAAGTGGGAACCTTCCACGAAACTATAATTATCTGTCTTTAAATGTGTTATATATTGTTTGTGTCTAATTATACGTGTGTGTTTTTTTGCATGTGTAAATAAAACTGTAAGTTCTTAAACATGTGTCTCAGGTACATAAATTTATAATCTAGTTGGCCAACCTGCGCTCTACAGAAGTAGAAACAGCTCCAAAATAAGTTAAAATCAGTAACAAAGAAAATGATGGGAATATTACTAAATAAATAAAATACTAAATTACACACACATATTTAATGAATTTTTGAAAAATAAATTAAATATAAAAATATAAATTTATGCTATACTAGAACATGCAAAAAAATACTAGTAATTTTAAATTAACCATTCTTATTCAATAATTAATTTCCCACTATTTCTTAAAATTTTGTATAATAAGTTCATAACTGAAACTTTCCTTTCTAAAAAATAAAAATATAATGCAGTTTTTATATCAGATTTTGTTATATAAAATACAGATTATGTGTTATAAACCGATTAATTTTTATAAATTTAAATTCAGAATTTTTGAATATGAGTAAAAATATGATTTTTTTTTTTATTTTTATTAATTTTGGTGCATAATAGTTTGAATCCATGAAAAAAAGGCTTTAAAATAGAGTATGGATGAACTTTGTAGCAAAATTTGTTATAGAATTATAAACAATTTTGGGAATGCAATGGTGCATTACTTAAAAATTCAAAAACTTTTTTTAAATTCTGCACATAAAGCAAAAAAAAAAAAAAAAAAAAAAAAAAAAAAATACCAACAGACAAAAAATATATTTTTTTCATAAGCCCTCATTGAAAAGTTAAACAATATATTTTGCTTTATTATATTTCGTTCTTTTATATTGAAAAGTATCAACTTATTTTTAGAATATAAACAAAAGCAACTTCTGCTTACACAAATAAAATAATTAACCTTAAATTCAGTTTATTATTTTTTTTAAAAAAAATTTCGATCTTTGACATTCAATAAAAAATTATTCATTTTAAAGTAGCAAATGAGAATTAAACGCGCTCTGAAAAGTAGTTAAAAATCAAGCTTATTAAAATACAGAGTTTAGAAAAAAAAAACCAAACTCTTTGCATCATAATAATGAGGAAATCAATTAATAATTCACGACATCACAAGATGGTGACTAAATTAAGCAGAAATGCTTCGGGTCATTAGATAAATCTAGTTTTCAACCTTCATAATTTTAAAAGTTGAGTATTTTTTCCTTTTTTTATATTCGCCGTGATTTTAATTTTTCGCTTAATCGAAATCTGGAGATGCAAGAATGAAAGTTTTCAAATTATTACTTTGCAATTTTATTTTTTTTTTAAATCAAAGAGAAGCC
Organism: Caerostris darwini; assembly: GCA_021605075.1. NCBI lineage: Eukaryota > Metazoa > Arthropoda > Arachnida > Araneae > Araneidae > Caerostris > Caerostris darwini. Next base: position 1,252,937 of record BPLQ01007986.1, on the reverse strand, counting down.
TTTTGCATCAAAAGACCAACACACAAAAATAGAAAGAATATATCTATTTTAAACTAAATTTTTTTTTTTTTTAATATTTAACGAAAGAGTTGAAGATATGAAAAAATACTGTCTCGATGAATAAGATAAATTTAATATAGAAATGTTTTTTAAAGAAAAGTTAATGCAAGAGAAAATCATGAAGTTTTTGAGCCCCTTTTAATAAAATTTTTGTTTAATCTTAACTATAGTTCGATGCTCATTTGAGTGTAAAAGATGATTACTTTTAAAATGTAAGGAATTCAATTTTTTTAAATGAAAATGCTGATTGAAAATTTAATAAAATGTTATTTTTTCATTTCGTGAATATGATTTAATCCTGACTATGTCTTGAAAGTAAATTATATTTTTTTAAAAAAAGTATTTAAACTAAAGTATTTTTTTATATTATTGAATGTTTAATAAGACAATACAAAAGAATTATTTTGTTTATTAAATTTTCTAATAAGCAACAGTGAAAAAGTTTTTCACTTTAGAATGAAACTCAAACGGAGAAATTTTATGAATTTACACAAATGAAACTGATTATGATTTAGAATATCACAAAAAATATTTATTTTGAATATCTTTTCATCTTTAATCACATTATAGAATTAAATAAAGCCCGACTCGTGGCTGAGTGCCAACATATGCCGTTGGTGAGCATTAGGGGTGAGGTTTAACCCGCTTGTGGATTTGTTGTAGACACTGCTTCAAAAAACGTGGAGACTTCATGGCATGTGACGTTCAGCATTTTGTCTCGTTAATCGGACTACCTAGAGGGAGTTTTCCGAATTTTCTTTCATACGATACGAAAATTAGGGGTAGTTTCCCCTCTTTAAAGTCACTACCCTCCGTCTTCAGCGACAAGTCACAATTCTACCTACGAGTACTCCATCATAACAGAAACTGTTCCCCTTCCCTCCTTCCATGAGTCCATGAACACACTGGTTTATGGACTTGATGTAGATGTTGATGTTGACCAAGTGTGATAAGATACAACAGCAACAGCAGTAAAGTTCAAACAGCAAGATTTTCTACGTCAAAATACAAGTTAAAATTCTAGACTTAAATTTGAATATCTGGATAAATGTTAAACTTAATGTCTTTTAACCAAAACTAGATAGCGTGACGTTAAAATGTAACTTTCTAGTACGAATTTGACTTAATTGTACACGTCATTTCGTATAAAGTGCTATTTTTACATAATGTTCCAGCACATTTTATATTTTATTAATATTTAAAAAGGTAATTAATTAAGAATAAAACAGTCTTCAAAATAATATAACTATTAATGTGTCTTTGCTGTTGCTGTTGTTGTTGTAATATCTTTAGAAAAGAACTTCAGAAAATAGTCTTTGAAAAAGTCTTTTACTTTAGAAAGGACCTACCTTATAGTAAACCACATATAGAAAAATTTTAAAAATTCACACAAATAAAAGCATTGCAGATCTCAGCCAAAAAAGTAAATTGCATTTTCTTTCGTTAAAATTTTATGGCTACATATAGAACAAAAAAAAATGTAACTTACTTTCTTGCGTGTGTTGCGTTTTGCACGATAACCATTGAATGATAAAAATACCAGTTTTCAAATTATGAGCAAGGTTGACTAGCATGTGCTAAATGAAATTCATTTTGACTGTACGCAAAGGGAAGATAAAGTATTCATAATGAAGCTGAATCAGAACAACTCTTTCATAATGTATCACAATGTTTCAAACCAGGCGAATACACTTGATGAGAGTGAAGATATACTAGAGATGATTTATGAGGGTTCTAGAATTCTGTGACAACTTCTGAGAAACATTATTGCTCCGTCCACGAGTTTAAATAAGTTGTGTGACTTAACCTATTTACCTCAACAGAATATTTGCTAAATAGTGTTCATTTTTCAGCTTTACTTGCAAGAAATGAACTGAATTTGCTGCGTTTTCGTAGCATTGTTTGTCTGTTCAATTGAATTTATTGGAAACAATTATGATTTTGAAAGAAAAAAATATTGTTTCTTCTTTCCCCATTGTTTATGTAATAAACAATAGTGAAATAAAACAAGGAATAACGTGTTCAACAAAGTTTAAATGTTTAACAATGATGATCAATGTTTAAACGTTCAGCAATGTTTAAATGTTCAGCGATGTTTAAATGTTCAATAATGTTTAAGTGTTTAACATTTAACAATGTTCATCCTTGTTTAAACGTTCAACATTAAACAATGTCCATCACTGTTTAACTATTCAACATTCAACAATGTTCATCAATGTTTAAATGTTCAGCATTCTACAATGTTCATCAATGTTTAAATGTTCAGCATTCTACAATGTTCATCAATGTTTAAATGTTCAACATTCAACAATGTTCATCAATATTCAACAATGTTCAACATTCAACAATGTTCAACATTCAAAAACTTTCAACATTCAAAAACTTTCATCAATATTCAACAATGTTCAACATTCAACAATCTTCAGCATTCAACAATGTTCATCAATATTCAACAATGTTTAATAATCCACAATGTTTTATTGTATCAACTATTTTGCTGTTTAATGATTCATACTCCAATATTATTCAATATAAATCGGTAATCCAACTGTGCATTGTAAAAGATAGTACAAACTTACAACTTAGCAGTACAATCATCATCACCATTGGTACTACAGCCTTTGAAAAGCTCTGACCTCCTTCAAGATTTTAAAATTATATTTTTTATACTAATTATACAATTTTTATACTAGTCGTTTTTTATAATAAGGGTTTTTTATACTTCTTATAGTTTTATACTTGTTTTAGGCACTTTTAATACAATCAGTCTCTTGTCTCGGCTGAAATCCTCAAGAACATTGAAAATAAGCGATATATCTGCTTATATAAGAGGCACTTCATGATCAAGACGCAGTTATGAGCTTTATTCGATACAGCTTTATGATGGGCATCCTCTACGCAGACAAAAGTGCTTTTGATTCCCAGAGTTTCACACCAGTTTGGAAAAATAACAAATAAATCAATGAATACCAGATGTCCAATCAATGAATTCCAGACCACTCTAAACATGCCTATCTATTTCCTACATTGATATTTTCCTTTAGGATAATTAAATTAAAATGATTATTTAAAACTCATTATCAAACGTTAAACAAAAAAAATTATAAATATACAAAATTTATTCATAAATATATAAATTTAACAATATAAAGCAAATAAATAAATCAAAGCACTACGAAAGAATACTTTTCTCCCACCATTCACACCGAGCGAATCCGTTTCTGGTGCTTTGTTTTATGCAGCTTTAATACAATCAGTCTCTTGTCTCGGCTCAAATCCTCAAGAACATTGAAACTAAGTGAATCTCTGTTTATATTAGAGGCTCTTGAGGAACAAAACGAGGCAGCTCCAGCTCAATGAGACTTTTGCCAGTTGCAAACGAGGGCATATCAGGCCTTCATAAAAGAAGAACCACCCTTTTTTGGAAAAAGCCAGGCGGGCGCCAATCAATCGAACCTAATGGAACTTCCAGATTCTTTTACAGTAAGAGGCGAGACCATTTGCAGTAAAATCTGCGGTCAGATTCGCAATCTTAAACGACATGGTACTAAACCGTTGCGGATATGTGTGAGCGACATCCATTACACAAGTGGTGGTAGTGGTGGCGAGAAAGAAAGACAAAAAAGAACAAAAAAAGGAGTAAAATCGTGAATAGCGAAAGTGGTGAGGCCCATCTTTGCGCATTACATCTAAATCACTCGTCTCAGTTCTTTATTCAGAGTGGTTTTATTTTATTTTATTTTATTTCATTTATTTTTTTGCGGAAAAGAATGCGATGCAAAAGCCCTAAATGGATGCTTTATCAGTGGATGTAAAATATTATTGTGCATAAAACATTTGAAATAAAATATTGGCGAAAAAAATGTCTTTGGATGTTGATAGAATGCTTTAAGTGCTTTTATATACAACTTTTCTTTGGCATATTTTGAATAAATGTTTGGATACTGTTCAAGTTAGACTGTTTTTTTACGGTACATGATGACAGCAAAGAGTTAGAAATAAAATACTTTTTATTTCGTAATAAAATAAGTTTTCTTTAAAAAATTCTTTTCACTAAATATTTATTCCAACATACAGTTTATTTTATTTATGAAATAATATGTTGGAGTATTTTAATGGCAAGTGACTAGCACTCTTTGCCACAAATTGTGGCTTCAAGTCCTGGAGGTGCCATGGATGTTTGTGATGTTTCAGAATCCACTTTAAACCGTAGGTGACGATCTAATATGACTGTAGAACGTAGTGCTGATAATCCTCCTCTGTAAACTGTAAACAAATCTTTTCCCGAAATCTACAAGTAGGCAGACGGTCTTGGCCCACCATAGGGCTGCTGCACCAATAAAGAAGAAGTATTTTAACAAAAACAGAATATAATATTACGAATTTTTATCAAAACTGATAAAAATAATTAAAATGTAATGTAATGTAATAGTAAATCAATGAATTCCAGACCACGCAAAACGCGCCTATTTATTTTCTACATTAATATATGCCTTTAGGAGAATTAAATTAAACTAAACATTTAAAACTTATCATCAAATCTCCAACAAAAATAATTTATGTATATCAAGCAAATAAATTTAAAAAAAACACTACAAAAGAATACTTTCCTTCCCACCATTCACACTGAGCGAATCCGTTTCTGGTGCTTTGTTTTATGCAACTTTAATACAATCAGTCTCTTGTCTCGGCTCAAATCCTCCAGAACATTGAAACTAAGTGAATCTCTGTTTATATTAGATGCTCTTGAGGAACAAAACGAGTCAGCTCTATCTCAATGAGGCTTTTGCCAGTTGCAAAAGAGGGCATATCAGGCCTTCATAAAAGAAGAATTGCACTTTTTTAGAAAAAGCCAGGCGGGCGCCAATCAATCGAAACCTAATGGAACTTCCAGATTCTTTTACAGTAAGAGGCGAGACCATTTGCAGTAAAATCTGCGGTCAGATTCGCAATCTTAAACGACATGGTACTAAACCGTTGCGGATATGTGTGAGCGACATCCATTACACAAGTGGTGGTAGTGGTGGCGAGAAAGAAAGACAAAAAAGAACAAAAAAAGGAATAAAATCGTGAATAGCGAAAGTGGTGAGGCCCATCTTTGCGCATTACATCTAAATCAGTCGTCTCAGTTCTTTATTCAGAGTGGTTTTATTTTTATTTTTTATTTTATTTTATTTATTTTTTTTTTTTGCGGAAAAGAATGCGATGCAAAAGTCTTAAATGGATGCTTTATCAGAAGGATGTAAAATATTATTGTGCATAAAACATTTGAAATAAAATATTGGGGAAAAAATTTGTCTTTGGATGTTGATAGAATATTTTAAGTGTTTATATATATATGTATATAAAATATTATTTGGCATATTTTGAATAAAGGTTTGGATACTGTGCAATTTAAACTGTTTTTTAACGGTACAGGACAGCAAAGAGTTAGAAATAAAATACGTTTTATTTCGTAATAAAATAAGTTTTCTTTAAAAAAATTATTTTCACTAAATATTTATTCCAACATACAGCTTATTTTATTTATGAAATAATATGTTGGAGTATTTTAATAGCGAGTGTCTGGCGCTCGGTACCACAAGTTTCGGATTCGAGCCTGGATGGATGTTTTGTAGTGTTCAAAACTCACTTTAAATCGATGGTCCCGGTCTGATATGATTGTAGAGCTCAGGCTGACAACCCAACCCCGAAAAAGGAAAATATTTTTTGTATCGAAATCTGCCAGCAGGTAGACGGACTTTGCCCACTAGGGCCAAGTCCGTCTGCCTACTGACAGTATTTAGTAATTTATATGAAGTAGAAATATTTTGACAAAAATTGAATATAATATAATGAATTTTCATCATACTGATATAAAATATTTAAAATGGACAGAAAAAATTACATTTATCTCAAAATTATAATTTATAAACAGTTATTAAATTATTTTTTAATTAAATTTATTTTTTGTTATTTAAGACAGGATCCGTAATTAGTTTTAATATTAAATAATAAATTCCTTAACTAAGTTTAAAATACTCTTGCATTTCAGAAAGTAAATACAGCTAAGCAGATCACTTAAAATTTCATCATAATTTATATTCTTCTAATTTGTATTTAACTCCTTTTGCGATATTGTAGTTCATTCCTATTGAATATCTGTACATTACTGTTCATAAAAGTTTCATTACGAAATGAATCATACTTTTTATTCTTCTAATTTGCACTTAACTAATCTTATGATACTTTAGATCATTCCTATTGAATATCTGTAGAATACTGTTCATAAAGGCTTCATTACTCGAAATGAATCACACTTTATATTCTTGTAATTTATATTTAACTCCTCTTATGCTACTGCAGTTCATTCCAATTGATTATCTGCAGATTACTTTTCATTGAGGTTTCATTACTTCAAATGAGCCATATTTTATAATCTGATAACTTGTATTTAACTCCTCCTGTGTTACTGCAGTTCATTCCTATTAAATATCTATTGATTATTGTTCATTGAGTTTCCTTTACTCGAAATGACTCATACTTTATATTCTTGTAATTTGTATTTAACTCCTCTTGTGATGCTGTAGTTCATTCCTATTGAATATCTATCATTGAATTTTAATTGCACGAATTGAATCATACTTCATATTCTGTAATTAGTATTTAAATCCTCTTTTGAAATAGTAATTTATTTCTATTGAATATCTGTAGATTATTGTTCATTGGGCTTTCATTCAAAATGAATCAGAATCTACACTTTAGTTATTTGTTCTCTACATTTCTTATGATATCATTGTGACTGAATATATGTGCATTGAATTTCCATTACTTGAAATAAATTATATTTTATATTTTTGTAATTGGTAATGAACTCCCCTTGTGATACTGTAGTTCATTCCTGTTTAATATCTGTGGATTATTGCTCATGAATTTACATTACTCGGAATGAATTATACTTTATATTTTTTGTTATTTGTGATACTGTAGTTCATTCCTATTGAATATCTGTAGATTACTGTTCATTGAGTTTTCATTACACGAAATGAATCATAATATAGATTTTTGTAATTTGTATTTAACTTCTTTTGATACTGTAGAGATATCTGTAAATTTGAATATCGACATATAGTATAATGATATCTGTACCTATTAAATATATGTAAATTACTATTCATAAATGTTTCATTACTCGAAATGAATCATACTTTATATTTTTGTAATTTGAATTTAAACCTTCTTCTGATACTGTAATTTATTCCTATTAAATATCTGTAGATTATTGTTCATTGCCCTTTCATTCGAAATGCATCAGAATTTATACTCTAGTCATTTGTTCTATAAACTTTTTTTGATACCATTCCTACTAAATATATGTTCATTAAATTTTAAATACTCGAAATAAATCATAATTTAAGTTAATGCAATTTGTACTTAACCCCTCTTATGATACAATAGTTCATTTTCTACTGAATATCCGCGGACTACTGTTCATTGAGTTTTCATTACTCGAAATGAAACACAACTACTTCTAGCACCTATTCTTCATGACATACCGCGTAACCAAGGGCGTTCCGCATATGTACTCGAGTAAAGGTTGGCACAAAATTTTACCCCTTTTCCAGTAACTCTAGAGAGGCAACTTTGACACGAAACATCTCATGGGTTTCAGTTTTATTAATTTGGAAACCGTGTCTCAACTGGAGCGGAGTAAAATTTCTCATTTACTCTATTTGAGTAGTCTTAGTCTTGAAATAATTGAAACATGACAGAAAAATTAAAGAATTTTGAGAAGCATGCACTTTGTTATAAATATGTCATATCCAATATAAACATTTTCAAACCCTTATGTGAGGGAATACAGCGAAATTGAAAATTTCCTGTGAATTACTTGTTATTTACTGTTACATATTTTTTATTTAGTACTATCTATTTACTAATTATGAAAGTAAAGCTTTTAAAGTTTCCATCATACTACTATGCAACCTTCGTTAAAGAATTATTTTTTTAAAAATTATACTTAGGAAAGTACGGTTTTTATTTAAAAATTTTTTATTTTTTTTATTATTTGTTACATTTAAATATGAATGCAGCAATAACAAAAAAGAATAATAAATTCGTTTTGTTTCTTAATTCCTGAAAAATACTGTGCGAACGGCTTTAAAAAACGGAAATTAGCAACATTTTCAGGCACAAAAAAATTGTTTAAAAGTTTTATTCTTTTTCATAACTTGTTTAAGGAACGTTAATAATTTTATGCATACATATAAAAAAAGAAACTTAAGTTATTTAAATTTGCTACTTAACTCTAGAGAGAATTGTATTTCAAAATTTTAGAAGCATAAAAACAAAAAGTCATTACGACGTAAAAATAAACGTGTTTCATTAGCATTGTAAAAGCAACATAAGAGGACCATAAACATATGCACTAATAAATGCCATGAAATTAGTTCAATAATTGCCACAGTAAAGAACTATTTTTCATAAGCAAAGTAAATGGATTTATTTTTGTTTGCCTTTAAAATTCCTTATTTTATAAATAATGCAAAAAAATTTATGTTTACATAAAATGTTATGGAAATGTTTGAATATTTTCATTGTATTTTTACGACATACTGCTTAGTAGCGAACGTCTCATAGATTATAAAAATATAATCTGTATATAAATTTTTTTTTATTCAGTGTTTTGGTAATAAATAAATAACAAATAATTGTTCACATCGTATTAGAATTCTTTACAACGATGACGGTTTTTAAACTAAGGTCTTTCTGAGTTAATCAGTAAATTTATTTCTATTTTCAAATTAATTTCCATAATCAAAATTTCAATTAATTAAATTTCTATAACCAAATTTTATTTCCTTTTCAAAGCACTTATTTGAATAAGATAAACAACTATATACTCTATATAACTTTTTTAAATAATGTTAAAAGTTTATATTATTTTTAAAAGGTCTTAAAACAAAGGTTTTAACCAGGGGTGGCCTACCAGCGGGCCGCATGCGGCCCAGCTAGAACATGTTTCCAGCCCGTGAGACTTATTTTACAAAATATATGTATTTTATAATGTCCAAAGTAGTGAAAATCCAGTATTAAAAAATACATTATGTGTGCATCCATATATTCAAAAATAAACTGTCGAAATCATGAGAAAAAATTAACTTTGATTTTAAAATAATATTCTTGTGACTATATGAGTGATATTGCCTCTTTTATTTTCCTCTTTCACAGAATAATTAAATTATGTTCTGCGAACTCATAATGCGCACGCATCTTGAAACAACTAATATAACAGGTTGTAATATGAGTGTAAAAATGTCTATAGTGGTTCTGAATCTAATATATATATAATTTTATATGCGGCCCGCGGAGTTATGACATATTTTCCAAATTGGCCCTCAAGACCATTTGGGTTGGCCACAAAGGCATTTTCTTAAGTTTGTCAGTGAATTTATTTCCATTCTCAAAGTATATCTTCGAATCAGAACAAATTACTATATAAATAATATTATATAACTATTATGAATAATGTAAAGAGATTATGTTTACTTAAAATGTTATGGAAATTCTCGAAATTTTCATAACATATATATGCGACACTGTGCTTAGTAGGGAACGTCTCATAAATTTTAAAATTACAATCTATATAAAAAATTTATTCAGTGTTTTGGTGATAAATAAATAACAAATAATTGTTCGCTTTGTATTAGTATTCTTTACAACAATTACAACTTTTAAACAAAGGTCTTTTCGAAGTTAACCAGTAAATTCATGTCCATTCTCAAAGCATATCGTAGAATAAGATAAACTACTAACATAACTCTTAAATTTTGACAATTACAAGGTATTGCGTGTTCAAGTATTAAATTTACATACGATTTATATGTAAAATATTTTTATGGATATGGAAAAACATGATTTACGTATACACTATTTTTGATATATATGTATTATGAATACCATTTATGAATAAGAAATTTCTTCACAGGTAATTTGTGTGAATGTTAAGTGTTGTAAAACAGGAATGCATATATCACTGACAACCGTTGATTTTCTAGTATTTTTTTACATCGCATTTCAATGTCTGTTAAAGTCGTATTGTTGTTATTTTTTAATTTTGTAATGTTGTTGGTTGTGCAGCTCCTGAATTATAAATGGGTGTGGTCGGGTTGAGACACAGGTTTGAGAACACATAGCTTTATTTACACGCGAGCAAACACCGCATACACATACAACAATTAACATTAATTATTAATAATTTAAAGATATCTAATTAAATATTCGTGGAAGGATTTCACTTCTAAGTCGAAAATAATGATATTTCCTCTCGAGATGAGAGATTGTAAACTAAACGGTTCTCAGTGGCAGCGCCGATTGCGCTGTACTTCCTCTCGGGTGAGAGTCTCGATACCTACTGCGCACAGAGAGCGCTCTTGCAATGCGTAGGAGGAAGCATGGTTACGATTTTAAGATATTTAGATAAATATTAAAACATAGAAAACGATGCTTTTCAAGTTAACGTAAAATTAGCATTTAATATTAGAAAAAAAATAATTTTGGTAATAAGAAATCCAAGTCTGGAAACTGGACCTTGATTTATGTCCTATTTTATTAATTAATTTCGTGTCTTTATTAATTATTTTTTATTAAAGCTCTAACCCATAATCATTTTTGCTATTTAGTCATTAACCATCAATTTCAAAAATCCGTTTCATTATTTTGTTTTACAATTTATTTTTCTTCTTCTTCATTGGCTCAACATCATCATGGTAGGTAGCTCAAGGCCGTCTGCCTATTGGCAGATTTCGAGACAGGAGATGTTTTCTTTTTAAGGGGTAGGATTGTCAGTCCTACTCCGAACGCTCTACAATCATATTAGACAGGGACGTACAGTTTAAGGTGGAATCTGAACAACTACAAACACCCATGGCACCACCGCGACTCGAACCCAAACCTGTGGCATCAAGCGCTAGAGAGTTAGTCACTCGGCATCTGGCCCTTTTACAATTTTGACTCACCAAAATAACTGCTGTTGTTGCTGGAATATTTAAACATGGAACAAGATAGGTTTGTAAACAAACATTTACGGGCAAAATTATTGACTCATTACTTTTGTATGTGATTAAAATTGAGGCAATAGCTAAAGCACTTATTAAATAAATACAATGAAATGCTTCAATTTATTTTTTTTTTCACTTTTTATTATATATTATTTGTTTTTCGTTATATTTATGCATAAATGAAATCAATATATGATAGTTAATATGCAAGATTTTAATTTTTTTATGTTGTAAAATAAATAAAATTATTTTTATTTATAAATTAAAAACATGTGGGAATCCTCAAAACAAGTTTCCTTTTTGAACTCTACTCCATAAAATAAATGATAATCTTCTTAGAATATTCAAACAGTTAGTATCTGAGCCTATTTCTAAGAGGTATTCAATTTATCTTCTTTGTTAATCATTAAAAAATTTTAAATTGTTAAAAAATTTTCATGTGCATATGATATCAAAATTTCGACAAAAATAACGGTCTTTTATGACACATTTATATAATTTAATTAAAGGTAAAATCGCTGAATAGGGTCCGTTGAGTTTTGGCGTCAAAATATTTTTGCCGAAATGCGCCAAGTAAGTGACTGCTATTGTAAGTGAAGTGAATTGCAAGTTGTACAAAAAACACATTTGTCAACTTATCTCTCAGTTGGCGGTACATAAAATTTGTCAAATATAAACAGCCCCAATTCTGCGATTTAAATAATTTAACTAACTTAAAATTATTAAAATAACTGACTTATTTCTTTCAGTTCAAAAGTTAAGCAAAATCACTGTAAATACTTTATGTATAAAAACTAAAAATACTATAGCACGTTGAATAAAATATATTTAAACATAAACTTTAAAATATTTCATATCTGTAAAAGTTATTCTAATTTACAAAAGTGCAGAAAATTTAATTTTATTTATATTTTCTTCCCCTATCCACTTTTCGCTTCATAAACAATACAAATCAAATTGTCACTTTTATTCAGACTTTCAAAAGAAAGAAGAAAAAAAAAATTTTCTTTAGAATTAGTATTCACAAAACTAAACTCATAAATTGGAATGAATAGAGGTACATTCTCATGAATAATACCATCAATTAATGGCCAGGAAAAGTTAAAGCTCTTTCCACAGCAATTTGCGCTTTTAAAAGAAAAATTATCGTTTTGTTAAAGGTGAAAAAAAAGTAACTAAAAAAATAACCAAAATCTGGAGTATTGCCAAAACCATTTATCAATAATAGAAACTCTCAAAAAATGAAAACATTTCGAGTCAGATGATTTTAACTTTTCTCAATTTTGGTGTAAACGCCTTAAGTCTTAATTTCAATATATTTATAAGAAAAAAAGGCTTTGCAGAAACTTTTCAAAATAATCAAGTGCAACTCTAACATTTAAGGAAACAATAATTTTAAAATACAATTTTATACTTTATTCAAGATAAGAAATAAAAGCAGAAATGTATTAACTAGAGGTCGTTTTAATACAATAGTTTAATATATAAAGCAACTGTTTTTATTTATTTTATAAAAAAATGTTTATATAAATCTTAAATCATACTTAATATCATACTTAAATATTAGTTCTTAAATTTTAGAAATGTTTGTGCAACAAATATATATATGTATATAAATTTATTACTGGAATTTTTCTTAAAACTATTGTATTACTGTATTTAGTATTATTATTTTATTTATTGCAGAATTGTTTTTTAAAACTATTGTAAAATATGTTTGACTATTCATCATACAGTAACTATAAACAGTATAGCCATACTTAAATATTAGTTCTTAAATTTTACAAAAATTTAGCAATAAATTTATATATATATATATATTATATAAAATTGAAGAACAATATTTAAGTACGGCTATACTATTTATAGTTATTGTATAATGAACAATCAGACATATTTTACAAAGAGATAGCTTAAAAATTATTAATATATCAAATAAAAAAAACATTATAAAACTTTTTTCTTTATATTAAAAGAAAATAATCCTAAAACTATATATGAGGCACATAATCATCAAAAGTTATGAAATAAATTAATATTTTCATAAATTACAAGAAAAATTTAGTAGCATAAGTGCTATAGGATTTGGTAACTTCTTACCATATTTAATCATCAGAAATTTATAAAACTGAAATGTAGATACATATATACATATTGAAATATTAAAAATCCACATTTAACATGATCATTTATTGCATCCATTTAATTCATCAGTTTCTTCATTCTTTTAATGTATAATACCAATAACTGATATGACTTTTATTAAAATAACAATGGATTAATGCTGTATATAATAACGAAATACGAATAAATCCTATTCAATGGATTAGAAACTAATAATACAGATCCAAGTCAGAAATAGTCCACTAGTAACTAGAGAAATTTCTGAGTGGAAAGCCTTGATTGAATTTGGGAAGAGCTAACAGAATCCACCGTATTCTCTAGAGTTTTGGTCATTTTGATCAGATTATGAAAATAGTGATATCCATTCATGGTTTTGCTGATGTTCAATGCATAAATGTATTTCAGCCATCAATAGAAATGGATCTGCTGATAAGGGTCATGATAGGAATATGCTCATTCCCATGGGAATATACCCCCATTATTCCTGATTGTATTGATGAATATAGATATATCATTCATATATAATAGTGCAAGGAATATGTACATTGTATCATTAAATCACAAGAATCGAACACTAAATTTAGAAAACACTATCTAACAAGTTAATAATACAAAATAAATATTATAAAAATTATATTATATATAATTTTTAACATATAGAAAGTAAATATTAAAAAATTATATCATATATATTTTTAATATATATAAAATAAATATTAAAAATTAGAAAAAAATAATATATTGCACACTTTCAACCTTAATAATAATCATCAAATACATCATATTATTCGTTTTTAATAAATAAAATAAATTACACTTATTGAGTAGATATATTATTGCAAAATATTTAAGCAAATAATATTGAATAGTTTAATATTAGAAACTATTCGATATATATATATAACATTTTTAGAGATAATTATAGATTTTGAATTGTAATAGTTTTTTATCTATAAAAACTCTTACATTCGATTTAGAAAAAGATTCTGGGATAATGTTCAAGATGTGGTTTATAAAAAAGTAAACACTTAACTATTAGATAAATATTTATTCTATATTTTCAACCTTAATTAAAAAAAAACATATTTGCATGCTTAATTATAATTAACATTGTCATCGTAATCATTTCTAATGAAAACCTATTATATTAAAATTATTGAGTAGATGTAAGAAAATATTGCAAAATAATTATGCAAATAATTCCAACAAGAAACATTACTCAGCTATGCAAACTTGTTTTAAGCATCATTTCTTCATATTAATCTAATTTATTCAGCAATTTAACCTAAGTCTTACGCTAGATTTAAACTAAGCCTAAGTAAGCCTTAAATAAGACTAAGTCAAATTAAATTAGTCTAAAGTTTTCATTAGATTAGACTGAAGATTTAATTAAAATTAGACTTTTCAGTTTTCATGTAAAAAAATATATATCTAAAACCAATATATTAAAATAATAATAATAAATTTAAAAATTAGAAGAAGATAAGCAAAATAATATATGTGTATAGTATAGACCCATAAAGCCAATATGGCATTTGAATGTGTATTTCAGGAACTAATTGTATTTTAAATAAGATTTCAATCCTTTTTAGTTAAAAGTAATAACTCATTTATAAAAATTAATATCTTAATAGTATATTTCATTAATTTTTTAAATACTTGCCTTGTTAATATTAAACAGTGGTCACGAAAATAATAAATAATTAAAAATAATAAATAATTTACTCAAATTACTATTTGAATTCGGCATATATTAATCGGAAAAAAATATTACATATATTTTTTGAAAAAAAATTGTATTAAGATAAAGCAGTGGTCACAAAAACATAAATTTCAAATTACTGTATTTCTTTATATTTAAAGAAATGAAAATATACTTTCAAAACTTTTTCAATGAAAAGATCTTTAATAAAAACATCTGTTTTTGAGTTCACTGTCATATTATAAATACTTCACTTTTTCCAAACTCTTCCAGAAATGTCAAGCAAAGAAACAGTCATTTTCGTCAAAAAATAAATAAAAAAACCATTAAAATTTAAAGCAGCTTACTTAATACTTTTATTTATTTTTTTTTCCTAACAGAAAATGTAAACAAACATAACTGAAACGGCAGATAAAACTGTCAAAAGTCCAAAAACATTTTAACAAGGACGAAAAAGAATTTTTTTTCTCTACTCTCTAATCTCCAGATTGGGGAATGAAAACGTGGTAATTGGAAAAACGGAATCAAGATAACACGGCTGAACAGGAATCATTTATTAAAACCAAAACTATCAGTAAACTAATTATGCTGGAGATTCATTTTCCCCGAGTCACTGGCATGGAGAAAAAAAACATTTTCTCCTCTCTGTTTCTTCTCCCAGAATCTAGAAATTGACTCAATGAACAAAAATAAATCATACTTCTGGAAAACGCTGATAAGTCAGATTTAATTACAAAACGGCTTGCGAGGTCAGAGCTCTAGTCAGGCATTTCGATAATCAATGCTCTGTGAGAAATGGGACTCATATTAAAGATTCATGGGGGAAGAAAAATATTTCTCCTCATAATTTGACAGAATATTTAAATTATCTCTTCGAAAGTCGTGTTCGCACGAGGGGGCAATTTTTAATTCTTCTTCGCAAAAGTAACTTTTCCGGGTGGAAAAATCTAATTATTGCTGATTTATTTTATTTCAACAATTTGCACAAAACGTTTCCGGTAATATTTAGAATTTGAATTCGGATATTTGATTTGGAAATTAATGTCTTGCAGTGTATGAAATATTACCAAATACGAGGGCATTCGAATGTAAAGTTTTTAAAAAAAGAAAATTCTTTTTGGAATAATATATTGGGAAAATGTGAAACTTTGTGTATATTTTCTACATTGCCGCACCCATCTTGAAAGCTAAGTTTAACAACGCTTATAAAGAGGTTTTTTTAATAAAAATTTCTTTGGTTGAATTGGCAACTGTTTATGCACCATTCGTTTTCAAATTCCTCCAACCAACTCAACGGTTGTTTTTTTTTGGAATATCGATAACCATCGTGTTTGACTGTAGAGTATTGACCTTTGGGTTGGCGTCCCTACCCCTTAAAAAGAAAATATCTTCTGTCTCGAAATCTACCAATAGGCAAGCGGATTTGGTCAACCCAAGGGATGTTGCATCATTAAAGATGAAGCTAGTGTTCCATTGTTTTTGCAACAAACAGTCCACCGACGGATTATGAAAAGATAAATGCTTTAATATTAAACAATGACCACAAAAACATGTAAATTTCAAATTATTATAATTCCATCAATTTAAAGAAATCGAAAAGAAACATTCAAAACTTTTTCAATAAAAAAAATTTAAAAACAATAATAAAAAAATAACATATGCTTTTGAGTTTACTGTCATGTTACAATAATTTCACTTTATCCAAACTCTTCCAGAAATGTCAAGTAAAGAAACACTTAATCATTTTTCTCAAAAAAAAAATAATAATAATAAATACATAAATAAAAACCATTAAAATTTAAAGCAGCTTACTTAATCCTTTTATTTATTTTTTTTACTAGCTGAAATTATAAGCAAGCATAACTGAAACGGCAGATAAAACTGTCAAAAGTCCAAAAACATTTTAACAAGGACGAAAAACATTTTTTTTTCTCCACTCTCTAATCTCCAGATTGGGGGATGAAAACGTGGTAATTGGAAAAAGGGAATCAAGATAACACGGCTGAACAGGAGTCATTTATTAAAACCAAAACTATCAGTAAACTAATTATGCTGGAGATTCATTTTCCCCGAGTCACTGGCATGGAGAAAAAAAACATTTTCTCCTCTCTGTTTCTTCTCCCAGAATCTAGAAATTGACTCAATGAACAAAAATAAATCATACTTCTGGAAAACGCTGATAAGTCAGATTTAATTACAAAACGGCTTGCGAGGTCAGAGCTCTAGTCAGGCATTTCGATAATCAATGCTCTGTGAGAAATGGGACTCATATTAAAGATTCATGGGCGAAGAAAAATATTTCTCCTCATAATTTGACAGAATATTTAAATTATCTCTTCGAAAGTCGTGTTCGCACAAGAGGGCCATTTTTAATTCTTCTTCGCAAAAGTAACTTTTCCGGGTGGAAAAAATCTAATTATTGCTGATTTATTTTATTTCACAATTGGCACAAAACGTTTCCGGTAATATTTAGAATTTGAATTCGGACATTTGATTTTTAAATTAATTTCTTGCAGTGTATGAAATATTACGAGAAACGAGGACATTCAAATGTAATGTTTAAAAAAAAATGCTTTTTGGAGTATTATATTGGGAAAATTGAAACTTTGTCTGAATTTTCTACATTACTGCCCCCATCTTTATGATTTAGCAACGGTTGTAATAATAATAATTTCTTTGGTTGAACTGGCAACAGCTTATGCACCATTCGTTTTCATATTCATCCAATCAACTTAATGGATTTTTTTTTGGAATATCGGTAATCATCGCGTTCGATTATTGGGTTAGAGTTGGCATCCCTACCCCATAAAAAGAAAACAACTTCTGTTTCGAAATCTACCAATAAGCAGGCAGATTTGGCCTAACATGGGCTTTGCGCCATTGAAGACGAGGTTAGCCTTCCACTATTTTTGCAACAAACAGTTCATCGACTGGTGATGAAGGATAATTGCATTCTTACATCACTTTTTCTACCCTCATTTGGGTATCGCATAGGATAAAACTCTAAAAATCACACAAGAATGGCTATCGATATTAGATGCTGTACATACATGCACGCAATATCCCTCGAGTCTCCTAGGTTGTGAAAGCAGTAGCTGCAATAATGCCGTCAAAGGATTCGAATCTTACGTTACGTTAATCTCCCTGTTTCACGATAGTTCCGCATGTTGTAACTCAGACACGAGTTAAGCGATAAGCAAAATTAAAAAAATTATAATTGATGTTATTTTGATATATTTTCCATTGTTGACAAAAATTTCGTTACGCAAAGCAAAAATGTATTTAAAAAATCGAAAAATTAATATGTTTTGAAGGTAACATTGAAAAAATTTACTTTTTTATTGAATAACGGTGGTCTTGGATGTATTGAATTTCATAAACGTAACATTAAATTGGGACATTAGAAATAAAACATTCATTTAACTATCGTTGCTGAATCTGTATTTTAATAATAAATAGTGTTGTATAAATTACTGTTTTAATACCAGAAAATATAATGTAAAACATAAAGATCAAAATGATTTTTTTTATTTATATTTATCTGGTAAAAATCATACTCTATCTGGTATTTTATTGTCTTTTAATAATCGTTAGTTTTTCAGCCAAATATTTATATATATTTATAAATATTCATGATTATTATCATAAATATTTCCAATGAATGTTTTAAAAATAAGAAGCTGAAGCATTTTTACCTATAAATTATTTTTATTATGCTATAATCTTTTTCTTAAATATTTTTGAATTTTAATGAGTAATATAAAGCATCGTTCTTAATCAATAAGTTATTTTATATTCTTTTCGTTAAATATTCTTTATTTATGTTGAATGAATTCTAGATATGTACTCTTCATCATTTTATCCGAAGAAAACTACGTTTATTAACACCGTATTAAAGTGATTACATTAAAAAAATCAATACTGTTATATTTTGTTATATTTACTAAAGAAAACTTAATCAAAATGAAAGAGCGAAATGTAAAGAGTTAACAACAAAATAATTGTGAATGATAAAGACTATTAATGTTATTTCCGTAAATCGCATAAAATACGTATCAATATTTTAATTGTTTCTTTTGTATAACACAAACAAGAAAATGGTTCTATAAAAGCATTAAAAAAGCGATAAAGCACGAAGGAAAAGTGATTACAGATAATGAAGATTACGCAAGTATGTCAAATAAGTAGAAAAAAAATGGTTCATAACATTAAAAAATGCGAACATTTTATGTATTTGATATCAGTTTTATAATGATTATTGAAGATATTATCTCAAATGTTTATTAATTTTTTTATGCTTTAACATAAAAAAAGAACATAAACTTACGTATTGCGATTTTATATATTCCATGATTAAAAATACTTAGAATTAAAACGACATCGTGAAAATATATTTAAACTACTCCCAAAAATATCTAAAAGAAAATAAGTATTTCATTCATTAATACGAGGACATTTTAGTGATTTATTGATAAAAAACATTTTAAAAGAAACTTCTCTAAAAAAAAGGTTAGAGTTCTAGGCAATCATACTTTAATATACTTTCATTCATATCAAATAGTGTACGAAATTATAACAAATAATTTTGGCACTCGTTAGTCTTAAAATAAGCAAAAACCTTTATTGCAGGAAAATATATTGTATTGCATATATCTTCTTAACATATATTGCATGCAATTTTTAAAAAAGGTCATTAAAATCACTCGGGAAATTATAACATATTTTAAATAAAAAAATTGAAATAAAAGCCCCTCCTAAAGTACAAGAAGAGTAATCAGTTGGAAATATTAATTTATACTCTTACTTTTGTTCGTCCCATGTGTTATTTTTAAGAACGTTACAGAGCTCATACTAAAACAACAACAATTTCACACATCCTGTTCACTGAAAACATTGTAAAATTAAACATTGCAAAAATTATATACATAATTATTTGATAAACAATCAAGGAATAAAATCACAAAATTTTAAAAGCTCATCACATTTCCTCACCACTAATTGGAGCTTCCATTCCCCAACAATTAAATCTTAACGAGCATTGAAAAAGTATATCTTCAATTATATATTTCAACTATCCAACACAAAATAAGTTACTCAACACAAAAAAGTGATCCTTCTATTGTTCACCATCAATTTTTTTTCAGCCTGTCCCGTAAATGAAAAGGAAATTAATGAACTTGAAATAATATGTTGTTAATTTTGTTCGACCCATGCATTATTTTTGTGAACGATACAGCTAAACACAACGCTCAACAACAGCAAACAACGCTCATACTAAAACAACAAAAATTTCACAAAAGTGTTTGCTTAAAACATTCTTAAATTAAAAATTTCAAAAATTATATGCATAATTATTTGATAAACAATCAAGGAATAAAATCACAAAATTTTATAAGCTCATCACATTTCCTCACCCCTAATTAGAGCGTCCATTCACCAACAATTAAATCTTAACGAGCATTGAAAAAGTGAATCTTCAATTATCCATTTCAACTACCCAACACAAAATAAGCTACTCAACACAAAAAAGTGATCCTCCTATTGTTCACCATCAATTTTTTTTCTTCTGCCTGTCCCTTAGCTATTCGTTAAGCCTTCACCAGAGGAATGTGGGAGGATAGCAGAACTTAACTGAGTGGAAATATCGCGAAAGCTCTGAAGAAAGTAGGCCATCGTCAGCAAGTTCAGAGTAAGCCAGTGGTAAAGTTAGGAGAATAAGATTTAACCTTCAATGAAAAATCTCGAGATTTACCAGTTCCTGCAGCAGAGGAACTTGATTTAATCTCGCTTTTCATTGAACGAGTTTTTACTTTTCTCTATTTCCAGCAAGAATAAAATAAAATCATTCGCTAACAAGTGATTTCTTTCTTTTTGTTTTAAACTGAATGTTTTCCAAATTAGAGGAAATGAGATAGCTGTTGAGTTGAATGGTCTGTGCATTTAAATTGAAATGTTGATGCTGATTTTATAGATTGTTTGGAAATGATTAAAAACAGATAAAAGGTATTGAAGAAAAAAATAAATTGCATTGAAAAGAAAAACTTGTAAAGCTTTGAGTATTGAATTGATACATTGCATAAATATTTGTTTTTGTCTACCTATTTGTTTAAATATTTTATTTTTAAATGTGGGACATGATGTTTACACATCATTTTTAACATGTGTTACATGATGTTTGACACAATATTTTAACATGAGCTGCATAATATTTTATACATTATATTTAACATGTGCTGCATAACGTTTTACACATTTTTAACATGATGTAGTACATTAACATGATGCAGTACATTTTTAACATGCAGTACAACACATGCTTTTCTAGGAAATCTATACGCTTTTTATTTCAATCAAAAACATTAAATTATATAATATAATAATAATTATTATTAAAAATTCTAAGCAAATAAATTTGACGACTCTGAAGGAAAACAAAGACACAACAGAAACAAAGACCTTTTAATTACTTGCAGAGTAGAAATTTAAAATGAAAATACATAAAATTAATAAAACGATTACATTAATTTTACAGCCCTAAAAATTAATTCATTTTAACGTGTTCTGCTGAATAAAATAAAATCATTCGCTGACAAGTGATTTCTTTCTTTTTCTTTTAAACTGAATGTTTTCCAAATTAGAGAAAATGAGATATCTGTTGAATTAAATCGGTTGTGTATTTAAAATGAAAAGTGTATGCTGATTTTATAGATTGTTTTGAAATGATTAAAAGCAGATGAAGGTATGAAGAAGCAAATAAAATGGATTTAAAAGAAAATCATTTTTTCCTTCCACTTGTAAGACTTTGTATATTGAATTGATACTTGGCATAAATGGTTTTTTTTTTCATCTACAAATATAGTCTTTTAAATCTTTACATATTTAATCTTAAATGTGTGACATGATGTGTTACACATTATTTTTAACATGTGCTGCATAATGTTTTATACATTATTTTTAACATGTGCTACATAATGTTTTACACATTTTTAACATGTGCTGCATATTGTTTCACACATTTTTAACATATACTGCATCATGCTTTGCTCGGAAGTGTCTGTATTTTTTTATTTAAATATAATATTAAATAATATAAACAAATTGATTTCACGATTCTTTTTGAACAAAACAAAAGACACAACAGAAACGAAACAAAGACTCTTTAATTACTTACCGAGTAGAAATTAAAAATTAAAATACTGAAACATTAATAAGAGATTACATTTTTACAGCTCAAAAAATGTAATTCAATGTAACGTGTTCTGCTGATTAAAATAAAATCATTCGCTAACAAGTGATTTTTTTCTTGTTTTAAACTGAATGTTTTCCAAATTAGATGAAATGAGATATTTGTTGAATTGAATGGCCTGTTCATTTAAAATGAAATGTTTATGCTGATTTTATAGATTATTTTGAAAAGATTAAAAGCAAATGAAGGCACATAAAGGTATTGAAGAAGGGCTTTGTGTATTGAATTGATATAATGCACAAATGTTTGTTAATGTTTTTCACGTTATTTTTAACATTTGCTGTTTAATGTTTTACACATTTTTAACATGTGCTGCATAATATTTTCATTGGAAGTCTTATTTGCTTTTAAATTTAAATATAATATTAAAAAACATAAACAAATAAATTTGTTGATTCATTGTAAACAGAAACAAAGACACGATATAAAAAAACCGTTTAATTACTTGCAATGTAGACATTAGAAATTAAAATACATAAGAATTAATAAAAAAAATTACTTTAACTTTATAGTCCTAAAACAAATTTAATTCATTTTTACTTGTTCTTTCGTTAGCAGCAGGTTTTATTATTATACAAGAAAAAAATTATCAAACTCAATGTAACAAAATGGTCAACAATTCAATTATTAACAGACATTTGATTTTCATTTTAAAAGAAAAACTCACCCATAAAAATTCTTTAAAAACTTATTATATAAAGTATTAAACCAATCTTTCATTTATACGAATGCCACTAGATGGCAGTGTATTATTTAATTTATGGATTCCTTCTAAGAGATAAATCTATGGTTAGCTTGAAAAGACAGTTTAAATTAGAGGGGAGTCACTGAATTTTAATTACATTATTAATTAAAATATGGATATTTCACTTAGAATACTTTATTTTTTCGCTAACGACGTTAATAGACTTTTCTGATTAAATCAATAAATTATTTTTGTGGTAATTATTTAAGGTAATAAAAATATTTAATAGATGCAAATTACTTCATGTTGGATTCAGTCTTCTTATATTAAAATGCATTGTTTTATGTATGAATATTTTTATAAGGAGTTAAAAATATAAACATTACTGAAATGAATATTATTAAAATTCATAGAAGATGGGTTTGTAGATTAGATTCTAAAATTAGAAAATTTTAATTTGTTTTATTAATAAAAAATTAATTTATTTTGTGCTTTGGATCAAATATTAAAAAAAAATCATCATTATTTTTATTCCTTTTTTGTGGTATATCATTATTTTAATTTTTTTTGTTGTATATCATTATTATTTTTTATTTGTAGTATATCATTGTTCTTACTATTTTGTGGTATATCATATTTTTTTTTTTCTGCTTTAATGAAAAAGTAGTGAATTGAAGCAAATTTTTATTAAAAAAAAGTGCTTCTGTTTTAGATTACTTTTGAGTTTATTTGAGAAATCACAGATTATTTTTATAAACCTCAATTTATTTTAGCAATTTATTTTTAGTTGATATATTTTTACTGCACAATTTAATATTTACATGTAAAAATATTTTGATGGTATAATTGTCATTATGATTATTTCACAGCTTTTACGAAAATTGTTATTTATTTTATGAATTTTTTTTGCATGAAAATATCAATAATTTGTTTATTTTACTATTATTTTTAGTTTGCGAAATGATGAGTTTACAATATCGAGAATTCTCAAAATAAATAAATAAAGGATACTCCTTGCAAAAACGTGATAGATTTTGTAACATAAAACCCCAAAAGAAAAGTACCAAAATAAGTTATTTTGTCATAAGAGACGAGTTATTTTCTCATTGTTAAGTATTTGCATATTGCTTTCTTCATGATGCAGGCTAATTATTTTAATTTAATGATGCATAAATGGCAACTTTTACAACAGATTCACTGTTACTCAGGAAAATGCAGTTAATCTTAGAATTATTACCAGAAGGCAATATCCACCATTTACTATTCGTCAGTGAGCTGTTCATGACATGCCTAAGTGTAACAAGAAGCCCATCATCCGCTGTTACTACTTAGTTATGGCGTCATGGCTGTTTTAGGAAGTTTTTTTCTGCATTTTATATACTGACAGATTTATTAAAGAGATGAAATTGTTTTCTTATTAAATTTTTTCAACAAATTAGAGGATTTGTGTGTTTGAATACTGAGATTGAAATTCGCACTCATAAAAAAATCTGTTGCAAACATAACTGATTTCCTTTTTATATACTTCATAATATCACGTGAGTTGGTCATATTTATAAATGTTTTTATGAACAAGAACTGAATAAGAGAGTGAGCAATGTGCTCCCTAACTTTTCTTGTTAAGGAGAAAGCATCTTCCTTAGGACAGGTAATTCTTCATAGATTGATGAATCGAGCTTCACTCTCCTGCTTTACGTGCGTATGGGTACGTGAAATGAGGTATTTACTTTTGTATAGTAAAAGGGAACTACTTTTACGAAAATTCTGCAAAAAATATTTATATTTGCTTTTATATTCAAGCTAAACAATATGAATAATATGAGAAAACTTTACTAACACATTAAATTTTAAAACAAACTATATAATATGGAATATATAGACTTACCAATTATAAGCAAAATCATAAAACTCAGCAATAAATAAAAGTTTTCAATGAAAACTTACCTAAAAGAGAAAGAGAAAAAAGTATGAATATACAGGTACATTAAAACATGTTGTTAGTTTAAATAAGTTTTTTTTTTTTTTTTTTTTTTAATTTTAAAAACGTTGTTTTCATCAAATGATTAGTAACATATATAAAACATTTATGTTTTTTATTCACAAGTTTTAGTAAAAATTTACTAGTATATAATGTCTTTATATGTAACACTTACCAGATATTTAAACTTACTAAACTTATATGTAACTACAATTTATGTATAAAATTTACTAGTATATATTTAAAATTATATTTGACAAACAATGTACTTTTGTAACTACAAGTAAGTGGAATAATGTATATATTTGGTAAGTTTCCAATATTTATAAAGTATTTACATAAATTTTAGCGATTACAAATTAACAACACACGCTTTTAGATAATAATGAATTCCTCATGAACATGATTATGGTTTCTGAAATAAGCGCAATTGCATTTTCAGCACATAATTGAACAGTTTGTAGTATTTAATTTTTAAAATATCATCTTTAAAATCATAGATACTAATAGAGTTTAAAACAACAATTATGTATAAAATATTTAAATTTGTATAAACTGCCACAATGAGGACTAAGATATTTAAATAAAACTAACAAGCATTCATACATTGTTTCGCAATATAAATACAATGCATAGTTTTCATTAACATATTATCCTTAAATTCAAAAATACCTTTAACCTATAATTTTATATTATTATAATAGCAGATATAACCGGCTCAGCTTAAGGAAAAACATTTTAAGTTTTAATAAATGTTAGCTAAAAATATCAGTGCATGATTAAAGATATTAGTTTTTTTTTATAAATAATTGATAACGAATTGTTACTTCACTTAAAGTAATAATTCGTAACCAATAGTTTACTAAAATATATATATATTGTTTTTTCACTTTTTATCTGTTAGGATTTTTTATTGGTGGAATAGTGTTTGTGTATAAAGGAATTTGACAGCTAATACAACAGAAAGAGCTACCTTATTTTTTCAGTTACCTGGCGCCAGTAGATGACGCCAGGTAGTCATTTAAGGTAGGCGCCTATGGGCGGAGAGATAATATGTGGGAATAAATTAAATAAATTAAATAATAATAATAATAAAATATTTTCATAATTTTCAGTTGCGAATCGGAATAAAATTAATAAGAAACGAAAAAAAAATTTACTTCTAAGTGATATATTTTTTAAATTTAAGGGAACACAAATATGCAGACAAATCTTATAAAACAAACAGACATTGCTGTCTTTTTACTTAAAGAATGACATATAAAAGCTATATCTATCTATCTATCAATCTCTCTCTACATATATATTCATTCACTTTGTTGACCGGATTACTTACTTAAAAAATGACATTCTATTCTTATAACTCATGATTAGATATTTGCAGATTTATTTATATTACAAATCTCCAATATGCATTTCTACATTTATTTACTTTATCAGCTTCAATCAGATATATTTATTACTTTTCTTTCTACTGTATGAAATTAATTATTCAATAGATTTGTTGGATGATTATGAAAACCAAATACACAAAAGTAAATCAATTAAAAAAAATTAATCTCCATCTGATAAACCCCACCAACCACAGAACAATAACTCATTCGAGTCGATGAAATATAATGGGCCGCAATTAATATCTTGTTTAGCTATCACTACATTTTCCGGATAAAGCCAGGCGGTGCAATCAAGCGGGGAGCAACACGATTTCAGATATGCCCGTTATCAGGGCCTCATAATGTGTCAGGCAGTTAAGACAATACTTGAATTTATGCACCCATATGTGCACTGACCGAGAGAGACTGGACATTATAATAAGCAGTGGCCGGGCGCGCATTAACTGCAGCAGGGAAGGGAAGGTCCAAGTGACGTGTGACAATTGGGCTAATTCACATCTCAACAGACCCGTTTCTGTGATTGCTT
The DNA here is from genome assembly GCA_021605075.1 of Caerostris darwini. Classification (NCBI taxonomy): domain Eukaryota; kingdom Metazoa; phylum Arthropoda; class Arachnida; order Araneae; family Araneidae; genus Caerostris; species Caerostris darwini. The sequence continues at coordinate 1,226,183 of BPLQ01007986.1, read as the reverse complement.
TGGAGAAGGGGATGGCCTGCTCGTTAGATAATGTTAAGACTGCCGTTGGATTTGGTAATGTTTCTAGTCAGGATCTGACAATTAGTGATGCTGTTCAGTGGAGTGAAAGAACGGAAATGGTATTGGGAGATTTTGGGACTGAATATCCAATCATAACAAATCGGACAGAGTTGAGGGTTTCAATAGACACAAATTCGTATGTCTCCCTTACCAACAAATATATTATATTATTTTGTATTAATGTTTAAACTGAACTAATTGTAAAACCAAGATGTGTGATTTTTATATAGTTTGATAATGGATTTGATTAGGGTTCAAGAGCTAATAATCGGTTATGTTATTCGGTGGAGTGAATGAACGGAAATAGGAATGAGCGATTTTGGACTGAATATCAATCTTAACTAATCGGGCTGTGTGAGGGTTTCAACAGACATAAATTCATATATCACCTTTCACAAAGAGTATCTACGATTAATGATGCAATTAGTGTAGGTGAAAGAACAGAACATAATTATTTCATGTTAAAAACTTTTTGATAAACACCTTTTAAAACTCGATTTTCAGTTTAAGTCCAAAGTCGATTTTTTTTTTTTTTTTTGCCAAATTTTAAAGAATACTTTATTTTTGCTAAATATGTTTAAAATATGCTTCTATGAAACGAAAGGTACAGCTATTTAAAATGTTCTTTGTTACTAGTTTTTCATATTTTGGATAATAATAAACATTAAAATTTGTTAAAATGTAAAAAAAAAAAAAAAAAAAATGAATAAAATTTAAATAATTTCAAATATTAAAATTTTCTGGCAATACTAAATCTTTTATATATCTGGCAACAAATCAAAGGTTTTAAAATTCTTTTAGACATGCTTATCTATATGTACTGAATCAAAATGTACAATTTAAATTATTCGATTTTTTTGAAACTGGAAATTTCTGATATTCATCCAAACTAATATTTGATTCTAATTAAGAAAAAAAAAATTACAGACATGACTATATTATAACATGTACATCAATGAATGTATATGTACATGATAGACAAGTATGTGTACATGTTTATCATGTACTTGTACGTGATGTACTTATACTTGTACGTGATGTACTTATACTTGTACGTGACTTATACTTGTACATCCAATTTTGTTAAAAAAGAACACATTTTCATAAGAATAGGAAATCAACAAAAATAAATAATTAACTTATGCCTGTTATTAATTACAACTTCAATCCATTATTGTGAAGAAAAATAAATTATTTTTAGGTAAATTTTTATTAGTATTTAAAGTACACTCAAGCATAAAAATATATTCGAAGGTGCCATATATTACAATACATTGCTTGCAGTTATGTTAATTATTTTTAAGATATCCCACCTTGTATGAATAGACTAAATTTTTATAAATATTTTTAATTTTATATATTATATTTTATTAATTATCACATATTCATATAATAATATTTATTGCCACAAATAAATACAATTCCATTAAACTAATCAAAAAATGCTTTGAAAAAAAAAAAAAAACTTTACGATACTTGGGATGCTTACCAAATAGTTGAAATCTAATTCAGATAGCAGTGTATGTTATCAATAACGCATGCTGGCCTCATTCCATCAAATGTAGATACCCATCATTAATTCATACACTATATTATATGATTAGGAATATGTTCATGCATTCATAGCTCTTGATGAGTACGAGACGGTTTGATCAATGCGCGTGGTTATTCAACTAGATTAGACTGCAGAAATAGCTTTCCTGGAGCAAATATATACTGGACCTTTGATTTTCGGCATGACCAGGCATATCTCTCTATAATAATGACTATTTATGCTCTGTATTGCATCATTCATTCACGCTGAATTCATTATGAAAATAGTACAAATTTTATGAATGACACAGAATTTAGAATTTATAAAATTCAGTAATCGAATTTTGTGAATGTAAAGCTAACTATATTGCATATTTTAAAGGAGTTTTTAATTTGTAAATTCTTGAAAGATTTTTTTTTAATCTATTTTTTGCCTGTGTTTTGATAATTTTATTTATTTAGAATTGATATATATATAATATTTAATGAGGAAAAATAATAATCATAATTGTTTTCTGTTCATATATAATTAATTACTAATATATCTGATATAAAATTTTTGTTTGCTTTTTTGGTTTATATTTTTTTATTTATGTAGTTACTTTGTTAAATATATTATTAAAATTTGTTAGATTAAAGATAAATAGCAAATTTTTACATACCTAAAATTTGAATATTTAAGTGCATTCATTAGTATGTATTCCTAATAATTACTAATAAATAATAAAAAAAATAAAATTACTAATTATTAATAAAAAAACACTTTAACTAGTGATAAATTATGGAAGAAAACAAAAATTTGACAAATTAGTTCACAATTTATTTAAACGATTTTTATTACTAAAACCAAAATATTAAAAAAAAAAAAGAAAGAAATATTCACACATTGTTCATTGTATTCTAATTTATTAATTTTATTAAGTTTTTACATGCTTAATATTTGAATAGTTATGTGTATTAATTAATATATATATTTTTACTAACATTTGCTTTTTATTTTAGTTAGTGATAAATTATAGAAAAAGATAAAAATTCGAAACATTTACAATAAGTTATTTAAACTATTTTTTTTTTTTTTTTTACCAAAAATAAAATATTAAAAAATTATTTTTAAGAATAGTTTGCTTTGTTCAATATATTTTAATTTATTTATTTTAATAAGTTTCTAAAATATATTCTTTTATAATTTATATAATCAAGTGACAAATTTATATTTTAACCAAATAATAGCTTTAATAACGTAAACAAATATTTAATGACAAAAAAAAATTCCTTAAATTAAGTATTTATCATAATGCAATGTTTGAATTTATTATATGTACAAAACTTCCAGACTTTCTAGTAGAAAAATTTGTATATTATTCAACAAATGAAATAATCAATAAATTCGAAATTTTCCTAGTATACTTCTTTTTATAAGACTATTGGATTTCAAAGCATAAACATTAATAATCGTTTCTATGGTGAGTAAAAAACATTCAAATATATACATTTATTTTTTTATATTCATATTAGTGTTTTTCATAAATTTACTGGACAAATTGGTAAAAAATACATCAATGCCTGTGCCAAATTTTATAAATTTACAATACTTTAGAAAAAGAGAGACACAGAATATGGAATATCCAATTATTGTTTAATTTGTTGGCGTTTTACTACTGTGCCCAAAAAGTAAGACCAATTATTATTTTTTTTTTTCAAAAATTTTTATTTATTCTTCAAAATTTATTTCATCGACTTCAAAGTAATCCCATCCGGACACAATGCACTTATGGCAACTTTTTTTCCAGTCCTCAATGCATGCTAAAAAGTCATAGGCAGGGATGACCTTCAGAGCGCGCGGCGATTCACGTTGAATCTCTTCAATCGACTCAAAATTGTGTGGAGTGACACCGGAATGGTCTTATGAGTTTAGGGAATAGCTAGAAGTCGCACGGTGGGTATACAGTGGCTGTGGAACTATATGGGTTTTCATTTTTGGCGAAAAAGTTACGAATAATCAATGCAGTATGATCTGGCACATTTAGTGTTTTCGGTACCAATCGAGATTTGGCGCGTTGAGCGATCCTTTTGAAATTCCAACTTTGACCAAACATCATAAGCAAGGTCTCTAATTATAAATCGACGATTTGCAAGCATCAAATCTATAATTTTAGCAAATCTATAGCTTTACCGGTTGAGGTTGATGGTCGATCAGAGGGCTCTTCGTCTTCAACGCGGTCTCTGACTTCTTTGAACTGTTTATACCACTTCTAAACATTTCTTTTCGATGTGGGAATGCTCATCGATTGCCTTCTGCAACATTCTATACGTTTCCGCAAACAAAACTGAATGCAAATTCTTTGCTCAACTAATGCAGACATAATTTTAGCGTCTCCCTAAGCCAAGCGTAACTTAAACACTAATGATTATTTTAACGTGAAATTTCATACCAATTGCCAATAACCTAAAAAAGAATAAAAAATGAAATTCCATAAGCCCCGTGAATTTTAAATTGAAAATTGGTCTTACTTTTTGGACACAATAGTACACATTCAAAATGAGTGATATATATATATATCACTCATTTATATAAAAGACTTTTAAAATTCCTTGTTGATCAAAACAATATTATATATATATATATATATATAATATTGTTTTAATCAACAAGGAATTTTAAAAGTATTTTATATAAATGAGTGATATATATATATATATATATATATATATATATATATCACTCATTTATATAAAATGTTTTTAAAATTCCTTGTTGATTAAAACAATATTATATATATATATATATATATATATAATATTGTTTTGATCAACAAGGAATTTTAAAAGTCTTTTTGAATTATATATTTTAAATTCTTATTTCTATTATATCGGGCTTTGAGAAAAAAATATTAATAAACATATTCACATATTAATTACATCCTATAAAAAGTCATAACTAAAAATATTTAGTACCAGTTTCTAAGGAAAGAAAATGTCTATACATTTAAGGATTTTTTTAAAATTATAATTTGATCAAAAAAATGTTTGTTTATTATTAAACTTTATGACACACACATATATATATATATATATATATATATATATATATATACAGTAAAATTGTTTTGAACTAAAAAGAATTTTTAAAAAGGCTTTTCGAATTGCATATTTTAACATCTTATTTCTGTTGTATACTGCTTTTTAAAAAATAATAATACACATTTTCCCATATTAATTTCATCCTAATAAAAGTTATAATTAAAAGTATTTAATATCAGCTTCTAAGGAACAAAATTTTGTATAAATTTAAGGATTTTTATTAAATTTTAATTTAATCAAAAACCTTTTAACATAATTTTATACATATTAATTACATATATTTGAACCGCTACGAATGCAGATATTATTAATATTTTTTATTAATTACATTTACTATTAATTTTTATTTATACTAAATATAAATAATAATAATATCTGCATTCGTAGCGGTGCAAAATATATGTAATTAATATTAATTATGTTAAAAAGGTTTTTTGATTAAATTATAATTTAATAAAAATTACTCTTAATTAAATTACGTTAATTGAATTTTATTTTACTATTTTAATTTTTTACAATGATAAATCTTTAATATTATTAATGGATTAAATATTTTAAAATTTAATGATGGGTTTTCGCTTGATGAGTATATTAATGAATCATTAAATGCATTGAGATTCTATAATATATTGAATAGTTTTGTAAAGTTTTATTTTGTATATCTTAACAGTTTTTTTTATCAAATATTGTCATTAATGACCGAATATTTTCAAGTAATATTGGTTATGCTATTTACTAAAATCACTTCATATTTATTTATTTACAACACATTAAAAAATGTTCAAAAAAGATTTCAAATTTTTCAGTATATATATATATATATATATATATACCCATATGAACAAATCCAACTCTAAGAGCTGATTACATTTATTTACTTATTAGCAGGAAAGATATTTTTAATAAGCATTGAATAAGATTTACTAGATTTATTTTATTTTACAAGACCTATGTTTAGTTCATGATTTGTATTAAAATTGTGCTAATTATGTACGTTATTAGTATAATCGAATTAATAAGTTAAATGGAAATGTATGTGGTAAATATAAATATTTAATTTATGATCCAAATTTTTTATTACTTAGAAACATAATTTTACATGCTTCATAGATGTAATAAAATTTGATAAAAATAATTTTTTATAATTATGTTTTAATAGCATTTATGCATTTAATTTAATAGAATTGATGCATTTAATTAAATAGCATTTATGTATTTAATTGAATTGAATTTAATAATTTAATTTATTAATTTCCTTAATTCATTTTTTACCATTCATTAATTAATTTAATAGCATTTGTGCATTAAAATATTGTATTTAGCATTATTAATTAATTTGATAGCATCATTAATTTATTTTTTAGCATCTATGCTTTATTTTAATAGTATTTATCAATTTAATTTATTAATTATTTCATTTTTTTAGCATTCATTAATATCATTTATGCATTTACTGAAATAATTTTCGTAAAAATATTTTATTTATGAAAATATTTAAAAAAACATATTGGACCATTGTAGTAATGCTAAGACAATTTATTTGCCATTATAAAGCCAAAGAACCATAAATTTCAATAATTATTTCATAAATTTTCTCCTATTTAACAACGTTATTTATATGTTGAAATATCATTATAGAATTCTCAGGTCTTTCCTGTTTCGATACAAATAAGTTATTGAACAGGCATTAATCACTTAAATGGAGGAAACAATTTCTGATACTTTTCCATTTCTAAGAGTACTTTTGGAAATAAATGTTGCGTCATTAGTGCTAAGTATCATTGGGGCTTCTTTTCAAAATCAGAGTAATATGATATCGTTAGCACCGAAACTGAGGTAAATGGTCCGACCTTTCTTAATTTCACCTCCAACAATTTACGAATTTTTTTAAAGACATTCATTTTTCAGACACCTATTTAAAGAGATTCGTAAACGTTTCTTGCTACAATTATTTAAGTCCCTCTTAGTATCATATTTAAAAAAGCCATACGAATATTACGATTTTTACAATTATAATGTAGATACTCATATCTAAGGACATTATAAAATATATGAGCTTCAACTTTCATCCTACAAATAACAATTTTAATAAGAAATTTATTATGAAAAATATTTAATGCTAGTGTAAGAAATTTCTTAACATTATAAATTTATACAAGCGTAATAATGTAATGAACAATTTAAGAATTTTTTTAAAGGCATTTATTTTTCAGACACCTATTTAAAGGGATTCGTAAACGTTTCCTGCTACAATTATTTAAGTCTCTCTTAACATTATATTTAAAAAAGCCATAAGAATATTCATATATTTACAATTTTAATGTTAATGCTTATACCTATAATATTGCAAAATATATATAAATATGCTTCAACTTTTATCCTATAAATAACATATTAATTAAGATATTTATAATGAAAAATATTTAATGCTTTTGTAAGAAATTTCATAACATTATACGTTTATACAAGCATAATAATGTATATATGTAATGAGCAATTTAAGCATTTTTTTAAGGCATTCATTTATCAGGCAGCTATTTAAAGAGATTCGTAAGCTTTTCCTGATATAATTATTTAAGTCCCTCTTAACATTATATTTAAAAAAAAGCCATAAGAATATTCTGCTATTTACAATTATAATACAGATACTTCTATCTAATGGCATTACAAAATATATATAAAAATGCTTCAACTTTATTCTATAAATAGTATATTAATTAAGATATTTATAAGAAAAATATTTAATGCTTTTGTAAGAAATTTGTAACATTATACGTTTATACAACCGTAATAGGTAAGTGTACAATAAAAATATTTATGGAAAAGTTGTAATTAAAATTACAACGAAAAATTATTTAATAAACATTTTTCTTTAATTTGTATTAAGTAAAATATAATATAAAATAAAAATATAAACAATCATTACTTTTAAATATTATTATATTTAAAAGCTCTTATTTAATATATCGATTAAATTCGAATTGGAAACATATTTCTCATGAAATAAAATTTTACTTTTATGACACTTCATGTAAAATTGTTATGACAAGTACAAGTATTGTTATGACAAGTATTGTTACGTAAAAGTACTGTTTTGATACTTTATGTAAAAGTACAGTTTTGACACTTTATATAAAAGTAATGTTATGACACTTTGCGTAAAAGTAACGTTATGATAATTTATCTAAAAATAATGTTATGCCATTTTATCTAAAAGTAGTGTTATGACATTTTATATAAAAGTACTGTTATGACACTTTGTGTAAAAGTACTGTTATGACTCTTTATGTAAAATTACTGTTATGATACTTTATGTAAAAGTAAAGTGCAGTTTTTTTTCTCTCTAAATATATATTCTTAATAAAAACTTTCTTTTAATTAGTATTAAATATAAAATAATAAAAAAAATATATATAAGCATACATTTTGTAAAGCTCTTATTTAAAATATCTATTAAATTCGAATTGGAAATATATTTCTCATGAAAAGTAATTTTACTTTTTTCTCTCTTTGTGTCTGAGTAGAAAAAAATATTCTAGTCCATTTCATAAAAAAATCCACCCATTCCATAAAATAGTTTTATAGTATTTCAACTTCTTAAGAATATACAAGAAAAAAAATGCCTGCAACTAAATTCACCGTTACTTCTTTATTTTTCTAAATGTAAAGTTTTTTTTTTCTTCATATAAACATGAAATACTGAATAGAATTACATAGTTACGGTACGGTGGTTTAACATCCTACTTTTCCATATAATTTTTTTCTTCTTCTTGTAGTATTTCAGTTTCTTATCTCTTGTAGGAATAAAAAAAAAATAAAAAAAGTCTCGTAAAATTTTAAACCAACTTCAAAGGCAAACTCTTGAAGTAAAAGTAGTCAATAACAGAGAATATCGAGAGAAGAACACAAAAGGGAAAAAGGAACAATAAAGAACAGCAAAAAAGAAAAAAATCCAGGAATTCCAAACGCACAATGGACGGAAAAAAATATTTAAATTCCAGTCCAATGGTCAAAAAAGTTGTAAAAACACAAAGCAAGTCCTTGTAAGGAAAAGTATAAAAAGGAAACAAAACCGAACGTAAGATTAGAAATGTGTTCATTTTTTTTGTGTCCCTCTGTCCTGATGTCGCGCACGAGCATTCCATACAAAATAAAAACAACATAAGCTCGCCAGAATCCACGAAAAAAATAAATAGATTTTTGTGTAGTTAAGTCTTTGAATAGCCAAGTAGTGGTTATTTCATATTACGACAAAAAGAAAACAGTTGAGGATCAGCTGAACAATTTCTGGCTATTGTCCAATACTCGCTGTAAATTTCCTTTGCCGAAAAACTGCGAATGTGATAATGTAGCTCGTATTTGCTGTGGAATTTCAACTGCTGCGAGGGGCATCCATATTTATAAGAAGCCAGTGCGTTATTTTTTCTATTGTTTTTTATTTATTTATTTGTGTGTTGTGTATTGTGTATTTGCCACATGTGCATGTGAATTACTTCGTGAGATGTTTTATTACTCATGTAGCACTGTGGAATATTTTATCATCAATAATGAGTTAAGTTTAGTTTTTGTTTTAAAATTACTTGCTTAAAAAATTTAGAAATTCAATACAGTTATTAATTAAATATGAAATTTTCATATTTATTTTGCACAATAATAATCAAAATTGTAAAGAATTGCACTTCAATTGTTTAATTTCTGCAATCAAATAATTACTCGTGAAATCTTTGAAAACTTGTATGTGCAATAGTGCACCAAATATGCAATACATGTGCAATCGAATATATTTTCCGCTGAATAATAAAGAGTTTTTTTAGTTTTATTTTAATTCGTTTATATTCAGAAATATTTTAAAACTATAATTTCCGAAATGTTTAATATGTTATTCTATATCACTAATAAAAAAAACCTATACTAATTATCTAATTGAAGCTAAATTTGCATTTTAAACATTACACTTATTAAAATACCAATAGTTAATAATTAAAAGCGAATATATTTAACAGCTATATATTAACAGTATGAAGTACTTTCGTTTTAGTTTAAAAATATTTTTAATTAAAAAAAAATATATATATACATATATAAATCTTTTATATACATAGAAAGATCGATGATAAATGAAAATATATATGAAAAGAAAATAAATCAAGGAAAAATGAGTTTTAGTTTGAAAGTTATTAAATGTTGAAACAGTATTTGCATAATTATTTAAGTATCATTTTTAACGACCATAAAAGTACTATATGTTATTAGGCATAGAATATATAGATTAATTCATAGAATAAGCAGAATATACAATATGTTTTGAAAGACTTGACATTTTTCTATTATTCGCTTCGAAATTTTGTTTGATGAGTATATTTAGATTTTTAAAACTAATAAAAATTAATTTGAAAAGAAAAGTAGAGTTTAAAATTTTAGAAACATAAAAAATATTCTATAGATAATTTTTTTTTTAAATAATACACATTTTTTATTTAGAAAGAAATATAAATAAATTCATAAAAAAATATATACACTAGTGATAAAGTATATACAATAGCAAATTTTAGATATACATATGTATTAAGTACAAAACATATTATGTAAGCAAACTAATCTTTTCAAAACAAAATTAAACAAACAAATCAAATTAATTAAATCTTTTTATTTTATTTTCTCTCATAGGTCAAGTTTATTATAATTTGGTATACATTTTAAGAATATTTGATGCTTCTTTTGATCGATAATTCATGTTATTTTACTAGGCATTTTGATATAAAAGATTTTAATATTCTTCTAATGCAACTGGCAATACAGAGACAGTTAATATTTATGCCATAAGCAAGGGCTGTACCTCTGTTACTCCTTTAGTACTACACAGGTGGGTGCATGTAGCTTGAAGATATGCTATGATACATTATACTGCAACACTACTATCGTATAGTAGTGTACGAGTAACACTACTCCCCACAACGCTATACGATCCTATTAGAGCGTGGATTTCAACCACTAAAAACATCCATGGCACCGCCGGTACTCGACCCAAAACCTATGGTTTCGCCTTCGAGTGTGAGGGCCAGAAACTCGGTCATCAGGCATCTAGGTAAAGATTTTATAAAATATTTTAAAATTAGATTAATAATTCTTTTTCTTATTGTTGTGACTACTAGTAAAATATAATACGTTTAAAAGAAAACTAGTTAACGAATTTAATTAGGAAAAGCAAAATTGTTTGGGATATTCCACAAATGAGCAACATATTACAAGAAAACCATGAAAATCCATTTGAAATTCAGGAAGAGCTTCAAACTGGATCGCACTCTCCAAAACCCAAGCATCTGGGGAAATCAGGGCCCAAACCTTAAAGAACCAGAGAAAATACTTAAGCTTAAGAATAAAAGACAAGTATTTTTCCCAGTTGGCTCACCAAAACATTGAATCTTAATAAACCCTAACCTATAAAGGGCTCTTGTTAGCATCTCCGACTGAAGCCAGCAGCCAAACTAACTAGTCAGATGGCAGGCCTCTATCATTCACTATAACAGGTCAAACTTCGCTGCAGGGGCTCATTAAAATGTTTATTTATTGGAGCATTAAAGTACTGTCGGTGGAAATTATAATTCCCGTACGGATTACCGCTGGCTCCTTTACGTGCCCATAATGGCGCTGTTTAGTGCTTGTCGTTAAAGCTGGCCGAGGATTCCTAGGATTTCTGTGACCTTTACAGTAAGGGATATCGGGAATTTATAGTGAGTCTTGCGCAGGGAAAACTGGGTAGAAAAAGTCAGTAAGGGTAAGTTATGTCGTTTCCGGAGTCATCAGGTTTCAAGAAGTTTTGTCAAGCACGCACGTAAACTGTGAAATAATTAGCTTGCTGATTCTATTGGGACTTTTGGAAAGTGTATTTATGTTTGCATTAGGATAAGTAAACTGTGTAAGTCTCTATGTTTATACTATGAAAAGTTTTAAATATACGTAAGTTGTATTTCGAAATATCCTTTGTGCAATAATTGCAAAGTATAATTTTTTCCTTTTCTATATAATAGTTGTTGGAAGAAATTGATCGATTTCATGAAAATCTTCAACTCATTATTTATGTGTATCTAACACAACAAGTATCTGAAATAATTTTCTATTGTCTAAATTTGCAGTCTATTAGTTATACGTGAAGTTAGCGTGTAAAAGGCATATGCTGTTAGCATTTATCAATTGTTGTCTTTGCTTTGGTAAGTTGGGAAATTTGATGGCGATTGTGAAAAGTGTATATAAGTCTCTGATATCAACAATTAAGCTGCCTATTGGAAATTTTCCCGGAATTTTCAAATTGTTTTCCAAAAGATTATGGCTCTGTTTAGTTCCTGTCGTTAAAGCTAGCCGAGGATTCCCAGGATTTCTGTGATCTTTACAGTAAGGAATATTGGGAATTTATAGTGAGTCTTGCGTTAGGAAAACTGGATAGAAAAAGTCAGTAAGGGTAAGTCATGTCGTTTCCGGGGTCATCAGGTTTCAAGAAGTTTTGTCAAGCACGCACGTAAACTGTGAAATAATTAGCTTGCTGATTCTATTTGGACTTTTGGAAGGAGTATTTATGCTTGCATTAGGTTAAATAAACTGTGTAGGCTTTCTATGTTCATACTATTAAAAGTTTTATACATATACTTTTAAATATAAGAAGTATTTGAATATATTCTTTGGGAAATAATTTTTATAGTACAATTTTTCCCTTTTCTATACAATAGGGCGTAAGAATTGATGGAATTCATGAAATTCTTCAGTAAATTATTTATACGTATCTATCATAATAATATCTAAAATAATCTTCTAATGTTTGATGAGCAGTCTATTAGATATACATGAAGTTAGCGTGTAAAAGGCATAGGTTTGAATTTGTTAGCGCTTATCTGGACGAGGATTATTACCTGGACGAGGATTCCTAGGATTTCTGTGACCTTTACTGTAAAGGATATCGGGAATTTATAGTGAGTCTTGTGCCGGGAAAACTAAATAGAAAAAGTCAGTAAGGATAAGTTATATCATTTCCGGAGTAATCAATTTTTCAGTTTTCTCAAGCACACACGTAAACTGTGAAATAAGTAGTTGCTGATTCTATTGGAACTTTAGGCAGGAGTATTTATGTTTGCATTAAGTTAAGTAAACTGTGCAGGTTTCTACATTTATATAAATAAATGTTTTAAACATATTTAAAAATATAAGTTGTATTTGCAAATATCCTTTGTGCAACAATTGTTAGAGTTTAATGTTTCCGTTTTCTATAAAATATGTGGGAAGGGATTCATTGATTTTATGAAAATCTTTAATAAATTATTCATACGTATCTAACATAATAAATATCTAAAATAATTTGATGATGTTGAATTTGAAGTCTATTAGTTATACATGGAGTTAACGTACAAAAGGAACATCCCTGAATCATCGAGTGAGATTACGTAAACTGCGTAGGTTCTCTTGTTTCTACTATTAAAAGTTTTAAACATACTTTTGTAATATAAGTCGTATTTGTAAATAACATTTGGGAAGTAATTGTTAAAGTATAATTTTTCCATTTTCTATACAATATTTGTGGCAAGGAATTGATGGAATTCAGGAAAATCTTCAGCAAATTATTTATATATATCTAACGTAATAAATATCTAAAATAATTTTCTATTGCTTAAAATCGCAGTCTATTAGTTATACGGGAAGTTAGTGTGTAAAAGGCATATGTTTGAATTTATTGGCGTTATCTTTTCTTTGAGAAGTTGGGAAATTTAATGGCGATTGGGAAAAGTGTTTGTAAGTGTATCAATGTAAACAATTAAGCTGCCTATTTTAAGTTTTCCTGGAATTATCCCATTATTTTCCGACACTCCAATTGTTGGCAACAACCCTTAAAAAACATACTGGAAGGCAATTTGTTCATCATTCAATGATTGCTAGCAAAACATTCATGTTATAAGTGGTACGCAAGATTAGTGCATAAATTCACACATACGTATAAGTGTTTTTAAATTATTATTTATTTCAATCGTGAATGTTTTATGTTTTACAACCGATTTGATATTTACTAAAAAAAATCTTTCTTAAATTTTGAAAGAACATCCCAAATTTAATTTCACATTCTAAATGCAATAACATTTCATTTATTTTTTAAAGACGTATAAGAAAATACAATAAGAAATGCTTTGGAATTTAGATTAAAAATTACTGCTTTAATATTTTGAATTAAATAATTACTGTAGAGTTATGATTTATTTCCTTAATGTTATAATTTTTTCCTCAATATTTACAAATTTTTTATAATGTTTTAGTAAGCATTAAAAACCAAATGATTTTTAAAGTATTCTTTAACTATTAAAACTATTTTTCGTGCAATACGTAAATATATTATTAAAATGCTAATGGTTTATAAATGTTTTGAATGATTTATTTTTAGTTCACTAACTTGCTTGGAATTGAATTATTTTGAATAATGGCTTGAGAGATAATGCGTGGATAATAAGAGATAATGAATAGTTTTTCCTCTAAATACTAATTGAAATTTTAAAACATGAGCAATTGCCAAACCGTAAACACAATTAACGATGCAAGTTTAAAACATAAATTTTAACTTCTTAAATTAAACTAATGCAAACAAGAAACAGGCAATTAAAAAAATAAATATGTTAGTAACTTAATACAGTAACTATGTACTCGACAAAATATGTTACTATTTCAATTACATAAACTATTAAACTCTATTAACTACTCTTAGTAGCTACTAGCCTGCACTAACTATTCATAGAATGGAAAACAAAAAAACTATTTACCACTTTCTATTAAAACATATTTGCATTCAAATGGAAATTTCCTGTTAAAGAAAACATACGTTAAACAAAGCGGAGATCATCCTTCTGTCCTGTTACAGCAAATTAATGATACTACATCTCTGCCTCACCATTTTTAATTATACATTTTAACGGGCGAGGCGATATTTGTTTGATTAAAAACACTGTATTAAGGCTTTGCAACGCAATACGAATTAAATATTGATAGGACATTCACTAACAGCAACTGTCCTAAGCCTCGAACAGTAAATTAACATTAGTGAGGAAAACATTATCGCTGTTGAGTTCAGTTTTGTTTTCTTTTGCTGCATAAAGCCAGCTAAGAAAAGAGTCTTCTTGTCTATTTAGTCATAAAAGTTTTACTTACATGAATACTTTACACTAATTGCATTTTTCGGGGACTGAATTTGATGGTTCTTTCATTAAATTAGCGAGATATACCCTCGGATATTATGCGTTGAGTCAAAGATTAAATAGAAAAGTGAAAGATAATTTACTAAGGAAGTTTAAATTGAACTTGGTAAATAAACCCGTGTCAATTTAAGGGCATTAATAGATAAGTTAAGTCAATAGCATATGTGAATTTACTTTTAAACAAAACTGTTTGCAATTTAAAGAACTTTAAAGTTACCTTAAAATATTAGCAATTAGAGATAAATATGATAAATATAGAAATGTGTTAACCGTATTTTATATTTTTTTCATTATTAATTTTATTAAAATATAATAAAAAATATGGATTAGTATTTAATAAAATTAAGGATTCATAAAATATAAATTATTATTAAGGATTCATAAAATTAAATTGAACTTGCTAAATATATTCGTGCCTATCTAAGGGCATTAATAGATAAGTTAAGTCAATAGCATATGTGGATTTGCTTTTAAACAAAACTTTTTGCATCTTAAAGACGCTTTCAAGTTATCTTCAAATATTAGCAATTACAAATAAATATGATAAATAGTGAAATGCGGTAAACTTATTTCCTTTTTTTCACTATTAATTTTTCGCTTAAATGTTTGAAAGATTTATATTTAGCTCACTAATTTGTTTGAAATAGAATTATTTTGAATAATGGTTTGAGAGATAATGTGTGGATAATAAGAGATAATCAATAATTTGTTCTCAAATTACAAATTGTATTTTTAAAATATGTACGATTTCCAAACAGTATGTCACACAATTAACGATGCAAGTTTAGCACATAAATTTAACTTCTTAAATTAGACTAATACAAACAAGAAACACGCATCTAAAATTAAAAAAAAATTTAGGGAAAATTAATACAGTAACTGAATAATAAAACAAGTTACTATTTCAATTACTTTAACTATTAAACTCTTCAATAAATCGTGAGCACTAAATAAGCTGTAAGATACTAACTATTCACAGAATGGAATACACACAAAAAAAATGCTTTTTACCACTTTCTATTAAAACATATTTGCATTCAAATGGAAATTTCCTGTTAAAGAAAACGCATGTTAAACAAAGCGGAGATCATCCTTTCTGTCCTGTTACAGCAAATTAATGATTCCACATCTCTGCTTCACCATTTTTAATTATATATTTTAACGGGCGAGGCGATATTTGTTTGATTAAAAACACTGTATTAAGGCTTTGGAACGCAAGACGAATTAAATATTGATAGGACATTCACTAACAGCAACTGTCCTAAGCCTCGAACAGTAAATTAACGTTAGTGAGAGAAACATTATCTCTGTTAAGTTCACTTTTGTTTTCTTTTGAGAGGCATAAAGCCCGCTAAGAAAAGAGTCTTCTTGTCTATTTAGTCATAAAAGTTTTACTTACATGAATACTTTACACTAATTGCATTTTTCGGGACTGAATTTGATGGTTCTTTCAATAAATTAGCGAGATATACCCTCGGATATTATGCGCTGAGTCGAAGATTAAATAGAAAAGTGAAAGGTAATTTACTAAGGAAGTTTAAATTGAACTTGGTAAATAAGCTCGTGTCAATCTAAGGGCATTAATAGATAAGTTAAGTCAATAGCATATGTGGATTTGCTTTTAAACAAAACTGTTTGCATCTTAAAGAACTTTTAAGTTATCTTAAAATATTAGCAATTAGAGATAAATATGATAAATAAAGAAATACAGTAATCTTATTTATTTTTTTTTCATTATTAATTTTATTAATAATATTAAGGAACCATAAAAAATTATAATAAGCTTGATTTATTTATCAAAATCAAAAAATGATTTAAAAATAATTTGTTTTTATACAATTGAAAAAGGTAATAAACTTGATTTATATATGAAAATCTAAATATTTTAAAAAGACTGTTTTTATAAAAAAAAAATGAATGTGCTGAAATTATAATACAAAATATAGTAACATTAATAGAAAAAAATATATATATAAGTAGAAACGATACATAATTTTGATCGTAAATATTAATTTTTTTGATATTTTTTTTAATATTTTAAATTAGTTTATGTAAATTGTTTATTATTTCACAAATTATTTATTAAGTCTCATATAAGTTGCACAAGATGTTTATAAAATGTTATTCGATTTATAGAGCATTGTTTTTAAAAGATTATTCTTTTCTTTCCCCGTAAATATCTTATTGGGATTATATATTTATTTATTATATATTACTGATTATATTTATTGTTATTATTTATTATAGTTATTATATAATTATTTATTATATTTAATTATTTCCTACCTTAGTTTATAATCTAAAGCTTTATGTGAATTTGAAAGAAAATTAAATCAATAAAATAAATTCTTTACTAATAAAACGTAAAACTTTAAAAATAGTATTAATTTACCCAATGAAACTATTTATAAGTTGGATGTTTTATTTTTAATCCAGGTGAGCGGATATCCCTATATCTGAGTAACTAAGACTGGCAAGGAAAACATTTTCATGAATCTTATACTTCATTTAATTTTTTCATGGCTAGGAGATAATAAATTGAATGCTTAGAATCTGAAGTTTATGATTTTATAATATAATTAAATATAAATCTGAATTCAAAATAAACTTAACTTAAAATAAGTTTATTTTTCGCTTTCGGTTATAAAATAGTATTTTTACCTTTCTTATAAAACCAATTCCATATATAAATGGATACATTTAGTTTAAAGATTTCATTGTTATAAATACTTCAATGAACCTTATTTTTTGTAAAAGAATTTTTCAAAAATCCCTTTTATCAAAAGACATTGCTTCTCATTTCAAAAAATAAGCCTGTTATTATATGACTGGAATAAATAATCAGTCTTATGGCATTATTATTCAGTAGTCCGATAGCTATAGTTTGTTACGCCAGTAGTTCTTGTTTATTATACCGTAAATTTACTTTGTTCACATAAATCTTTTTTGTCAGCGAGAGTTTGGACATCATGGAGCCATTTCTATAAATTATTTTTAAAGCTGCAGCTATTTGCATTATGCAGAGAGTAAAGTTAGACTTCAAGAGCTCCACAGTTACATATAATTTAAGAGCTTTTTTTTTTCTTTTTCTTTTCTTTGAAGCATTTTCAAAAAACATGGACAACGACAAATATGTTAGCGCTGATTCGTTTGTAAATTCCTTCAGTTAAAACAAGTGTGACGAAGTTATTAAATCTATTTTTAAAGTATAGAAGCAAGAGTATTTCTTGCAACACTTGGGCATCATCTATATAAGTTATACAACTATTTAAATTGATAAATGTGATCACTAAGGAATTGTAGGAATTTATAAACAAATCTATTTTATGTTATTTATCTTCTTTGACGATCTTTTGAAAAACTTTCTGCAGTTGCGGAACTCTAGAAATTTAATTTTATTTTAGATTATTTAAATAGCTGCAGCCTTAAAAGTAATTTGTATGAATGTAATAACGTTGTCAAAATTCTTGTTGATAAGACATGTCATTGCTTAAAACAACATATTAAATAGATACAACGATATCATGCATGTTCATAACTTTATCATGCATGTTTAACTGTAGGAATTTATTTGTCGCTATTCATGTCTTTGAAGACTCTTCGAAAATTTCTGGAACTTTTTCAAATGATCTGCAAAAACATAAACAGCATCAAATAGATTTGCTTATAAAGAACTAAAATTAAAACAGACAGGTTGATCGCATTTATCTGTTAAATCTGTTTGGTTAAGAAATAGAAGAAGGAGGAAAAATCCAATGTATATTTCTTGGATGATTAGACATATATTTTCTTATACAATTTAAAATTTAATAGTTTTTCTTTTCTTTCATGGGTTGTAGAAAACAAATTCTACACAAAAATTTGAAAAAATTCAACAAAAAAATATTTCTACACAAAAATTTGATACACCATGTTGGGAAATTCAAGTATTAAATTTCTATAAGAAAGCAGAAAGTTGCATTGTGAAATTGATTCTCTTATTTCTTCTTCGAAAAGCGAAGACTTATTGAATTATTACAGACTTATTGAATGTGGTCTAATAAAATCCTGAATTAAATCTAGTAGCAATTCTGTTTCTAGAAACGTTTTTATTCTTAAAAGAATCTTTAAAGCACTAACGTAGATCATTCCAGCTATTAAATAACAATCATCAAGACATTCTATTGATATGAAACCTTTAAACAGATAAAAAAAAAGTAATTTAACATTCAATTAAATTTTAATTTAACTGTTTCCGCATTCAGTCGAAAAGTTAAATATGTGTCCCAAGTTAAATATATTCCCCTACTGTGTTGAGAAATTCAAGTATCAAATTTGTGTAAGAAATCAGATAGCAGTATTGTGAAATTGATTCTCATATTTCTTCTTCGAAAAAAGAAAATTTCACAGACTTATTGAATGTTGTCTAATAAAAACCTGAATTAAATCTAGTAGCAATTCTGTTTCTAGAAACGTTTTTATTCTTAAAAGAATCTTTAAAGCACTAACGTAGATCATTCCAGCTATTAAATAACAATCATCAAGACATTCTATTGATATGAAACCTTTAAACAGATGAAAAAAAAAGTAATTTAACATTCAATTAAATTTTAATTCAACTGTTTCCGCATTCAGTCGAAAAGTTAAATATGTGTCCCAAGTTAAACCTGTCTTATTACAGTTGAAATTTCTCGAATCACATGTAGTAAGAACAGAGAAAAAGAAACACAGCATGAAATAAAATAAAAGCACGCACCAGGGAATCACATAAAAGGGGGTGCGTGGGGGGAGATAGAAACATGATGCGTTGAAATTCAAAAATCGATAGTCAATTATTTCGTCCTTCAGCACACTCGAAAAAAAAACACGAATAAAAAGACAGAAACGAAACTAATTTCCAAGTTAAAAATTTGTCCATCGAATTTCAGACTGGAGCAATAAATTAAATGTGGAATGTGATTTAACTTGAATAAGACTTTCGATTAGATACTAATTACTTGGGCTTAAATTTGAGACTTTCAGTTTGAGATTCAGTTCTTGGATGCCAAAAGAAGACAAAAAGTGATAATGTTGTGAAAAAAAAAACCATACATATATATATATACTAAAACAGACAATTAAAATAAGATGCAATGTTTTTAGTTTACGCGCTGATGAAATAAAAGGCAGTTGTGTAAAAATAATTCCGGATTTTCTTGTAATTGAATTGGACTAAACAGAATGCCATTTTTCTGCTTCAAAAGGATTTACTTTTTCTTCTTTATATTTAATTTAGTAGACACTTATTCGAGTGTTTAGAATTGTTTGTTAGTTCACTTTGACGAGAAAAAAATTTAATTTATGTAAATTAATTATTCTAAAAGGTCTTAGAAAATAATCAAACATATTCAATTAGGATATTTCAGTTAGTTTTCACTTCAGTTAATTTTTGAAGCTACTTTCCAAAATCCTACTTTTTAGTTAGCAATCACTTGATTATAATATTTGTGATTTTTTTTTTGTTATTTATTCTTGATAATAACATTTGCATCTGTACTATTAACTAAAAATGAAAAGATTATTTTACTATATTATTCTGTATTGGTCAATATTAATTTTAAATATTTCGTCGGTCTGTTAAATATCTTTACAATATTTCAAAAATTTTATAAAATTATATATTTTTTAATTTACAAATCCTAGACTTTTCATTTGTGCATTTTTATGAACATGCATAATATATTTTTAATATATCAGCATATATATATATATATGCTGATACAGTAAAAATATATTATGCATGTTATATATATATATATATATAAGTAAGTATATGTAACTCTGATTAGTATAATTACATATACTGGTATACGTAACACATCTAATATGCACACTAGTATATATTTATCTAGTATGTGTATATGTATACATTATATGTATACAATCCTAGTATATGTTGCTGTTGTTCTAATGCAGCTGGAAATATAGAGACAGTTCATCTTTATGCCATAAGCAAGGACTGCCCCTCTGTTACTCATTTAGCAAAGCCCATTGGGACACGTGCAGTATGCTACGGACGCGAGTAACACTATTTCCACAACGCTCTACGATCTATTAGACCTTGACCTATGGTTTAAAGTGGATTTCGAATCACTACAAATATCCATGGAACAGCCGGGATTCGAACGCATATGTATATCTAATATATACACTTCTAGTCTATGTAATTTATATGTGTATCGGTAGACGAAAACCCAATCTATAATATTTCAATATTTCTGATATTCTGCAAAAAGGCCATTATAACTATTAAAAAATAATAACTTAAAAAAAAAATTAATAGCAGAATATTTATTATTGACGAATTTAACTTAAAATATTTCATTCTAATCGTTTTCAATGAACTAAACATGCCAAATTAAAATGATTCGTTGAAAGATAACCTTTGATAGATTCAAATTTACATCTATTAATGGGCGCGCCATAGTATATGCAACACATCTAGTATAGAAACTAGTATATACAAATGTAGTATATGTATATAATTGTAGTATATGTATCTGTATATTCGTATTTGTATACACATCTAGTATATACACATCTAGTCTATGTAATTTATATGTGCATCGGGGGAACAAAACCAAATCTATAACATTTCAATATTTCTGACATTATGCAAAAAAGCCTTAAAAATATTTTTTAAAAAACTAAATAAATATTTAATAACAAAATAATTATTATTGACGAATATAACTTAAAATATTCCATTCTAATCATTTTCATTAAATTTAGCATGCCAAATTAAAATGATTTTTTGTGAAATAGCTTTTGATAGATTCAAATTTACATCTATTAATGAGCACATCAAAATGAAAATAATTATTTTTATTCGATATTTCAGTATATCCCAGTAAACAATCTTCTTCGAATGCATATTCAGTAAAATTACCCAGAGAGGAAAACGAAGATTTCCATCCCCAAAGCTCTGATATATATCAGATGTTGCAGAAAAATATTTTTATGTATTTTAAAATGCACTTTATCTTCATCATGGATCATTTTAAATTCGTCTCATGGGTGTTATTCCTCATCAAATGGAAACCAAAGAACCACCTCTATCCACATCCATTAAAACTGCTATTCGATTCTCTCCGGAGATATAAAAATACTTTTAAACCTTATCTTTAAGCATAAATATCTTTAAGTATTTTTTTTCCTTGCAAGGCTTTGCATTGGCCTTTTTTATTTTTTATTTTTTTATTTTTGTGAGATTTAAAATTCTTTCAGATTGAGGTTCCTGGCGAAGATGAAATTCTGTCTTCTTCCCCCAAAAAAGAGGTGGTAAGGGGTGCATCAAAATATCCTGCAGCAATAAATGTCAGAGATTCTCGTAACACTCTCGCTATAAGAAGTAACATGATTCTATAAATGTAATATCTTATAGGGGTTATCTTACTGTTATGTAATGTTATAAGAATAATTAATAATAATTAACAACGAAGTTAAAAATAGTTAATAATTAACAATTTTTAACTTCGTTTTTTTAAAATTATTACAGAAAATTCAACTTTTATATGAAATATTTAATTTTTAATTTATTTATTTTAGTTCCATTTGCATGGAATATTTTCCTGTTCGTCATTGCTATATGCTGGCAGAAATGTAATTATCAATGGCCTTCTAATTGTTACTTGTCGAAGTTAGTTTGTTTATGTCCACGTCCAATAAAACTGATATTCGATTCTACCTTGATAAATAAAAATACGTTAGACTTTAAGCATAAATATCTTTAAGTATTTTTTTTTCTCTGCCAGGCTTTGCATTGGCCTTTTTTTTCTGATCAGATTTAAAATTCTTTCAGATTGAGGTTCCAGGCGAAGATGAAATACTGTCTTCTTTCCCCAAAAAAGAGGTGGCAAGGGGTGCATCAAAATATTCTGCTGCAATAAATGTCAGAGATTCTTCTAACACCCTTTGCTATAAGAAACAACATGATTCTAGAAGAAGACCTGTATCTCATACAGGTTTCTTACAATTAATTTTAGTTAAAAATATTGATTCCGTTTTATTGAAATTATTACGGAAATTAATATACAATTTAAGTTATTTATGATAAAGTTATTATTTAAGTTATTTTTAATTCTAATTATATATATAGAATATTTATGATTTATTTGATTTTAAATGACTTATTTGATCTGCATTTGCCTGGTATCTTTTCCATTCATCACTAACAGGGTAGAATATTAGCAGATATAGAATTACCAATGGTCTTCTAATTATTACTAAGCGAGTATAATTTTTTTTTATATCTTCGTCTAATAAAATTGCTATTCGATTTTCCACTGATATATAAAAATACTTTTAAACCTTATCTTTAAGCATAAATACCTTTAAGTATTTTTTGTACTGCTGGACTTACCGTTGACCTTTTTTTTCTTGTGAGATTTAAAATTCTTTCAGATTAAGGTTTCTGTCGAAGATAAAATTCCATCTTCTTCCCAAAAAAGTGTCACGATGTGCATCAAAATATTCTGCTCCAATTAATGTCAAGGATCTTTTTAAGAAGTAAGAATATATATATAGAAGAAGTAACAGAATATAATATCTTATAGGGGTCATATTAAATGTTGTTTTAATTAACATTTTTTATGACTTCTTTTTATTTAAATTATTACACAAAATTCAACTTTTTTAATTATATTTATATATAAAATATTTATAATTTATTTATTTTATCTACATTTGCCTGACATTTTTTTCCTATTCGTCATTGACAGGGTGGTATGCTAGCAGATGTGGAATTACCAATGGTCTTCTAATTGTTACTTGGAGAGTCTAGGTTTTTTTTTATATCCACGCCCAATAAAATTGCTATTTCATTCTCTTCTGATATATAAAAATAGTTTCAGATCTTATCTTTAAGCATGAATATCTTCAAGTGTTTTTTTCTTTCTGACTCTGTTTTGGTTTATTTTTATAAAATTTAAAATTAATTTAGAATGATATTTCTGGCGAAGATATAACTCTGTCTTCTAAGAAGAAGTTTAATAATTAAGATTAATTTGAGTTCATTTAAAAAATTAAAAATAATAAATGCAATTAAAAAAACTTCCTTATTCTGATGTCTGGATTAAATAAACATTACTACAGCAATAACATTTCTACTAATAGCAAGCATATGTGTGACTTTTAATGCTAGCTTTAAAATCTTTTATTCGCTTCTAAGCTAAAAAAACACGAGTAGTACGCGGTTCCATTATAATTGCAGTTATATCTCAGAAAAGCCCTCTCATATCCTTCCTGTCATCGTGTTTTATCGCTTGTTTTTTTTACCTGTCTAGAAAAATTTTCCCATTTGTCAAAGTGTGTTTTTGCAAGGCCCTCACAGAAGCGCCTTTCACCATGCGATACACCAAGAGAGTTAAAGAAACATCTTGACGTACCAAGCTCTTTGCTTGTCAACGTACCAATCAGAAAGACACTCTGTTCTGTCTTTGTTTACGTTATGTACGTTTTTTTTAAACATGTTTTTTGTTTTTTTATTTATTATTTTTTTTTTTCCTATTTTCTGCTTTAGTGAACTGTTTTCAACGAGTAAACTTCCTGTTCTGCTACATGCTTTATAAATGTTTAAGCTTCGTGAAATAAATGTCTTTTTGGACGCGTATAGGGTTTGACATAAGGAAGTAATATTCTGTTTTATGAATGTGGATCAAATTTGGTTTGATTTATCGATATTTGTTTGATGAAAGAATAATGTGTTTTTTCCCTTTGATTCTCACTGTGTTACGAAATTGTTGATGTAGTAACATAGCATGAAAAGAACGCAGTAGAGGACACTGATTTAAGTGACAGTAATTTCCTCGCTATGTTCATTTTGCATTGACGATACTTTGGAAAAGAATAAATGTCTTTTAAAATTGTGTATAGTAATGGGAAAGTAATTTTTTTAACCATAAGAAAGTAATTTTTGCTTTATGAATGTCATAGTAATGAATGTTGGTTTAAATTATCGATGTTTGTTTGATGAAACATAACGTGTATTTTTTTTTCCTTTGATTCTCACTATGTTACGAAATTGTTGATCTTGTAATACAGGATGGAAAAAATGCAGTAGAGGACATTGATTTCAACGATTTTAATTTTCCTTGCTATATACATTTTGCATTGAAAATACTCGGAGAAAAAAAAAAATAAATGACTTTTCAGAAATATGTATAGTGTTATCATCGGAAAGTAATTTTTGGTTTTATGAAAGTGGGTTAATTTGGTTTGATTTACTATTACTTTCCTGATGAAAATAAAATATTTGTATCAACTGGGTTTCTCTGGGTTACGAAATTATAACATGTAATGAAAAAGATTCACTATAGGGCCCTGACCCATGCAGAACATTACGATTCAGAAACATTTAAAAAAAAATCATTACAACTTTATTTAATTATTATTAACTATACTTTGACGATTCATAATAAATATATAATAACAAAAAACTGAAAGGCGTATAGTCAAATTAAATTGTAGACAAATTTTAACTATAATAAATAAATTAATATATGAGAAACATAATATAGTGTTTAGAATAACATTATAATTTTCATTTAGCCTAACTAACTTTCATATATTGATTTTATTGATGAAAATATAATATAATAATCATATTCAATCAATATTTCTTATTTAAGGTATGAATATTTCTATGCTAAAATTTAAAATTTAAATATATTATTTTTGAAAACTCTAGAAAATTCTATGAATTTCTTTTATTGATACAAATTTTTTTGGTTTTGAAATTTAATATTTTAATATGCTTTAAATATGTTTCACTTTACGTTTCTTTAATATTTTATGATTCTTAAATATTAATATTTGATAAATGCATATTGTATTATAAAAATTTGTCAAAAAATATTTCTTTTAAAGTAGTTTAAAGGAAGTATACTTACTTTTAAAATTATAAATTTAATGAAACATAATAATATAACATAAAATAAAAATGTTTCAAATATTTGTGCCCAGTTAATTAACTTTGGCTAGTTAAATTTAACAATTTAATGAATATTTAATAACAGAAACTAATTTTTTAAAACAATAGTAATTCATTAACGCTCTTCTTCCCACAAAATTATCAACAATAATATTTTTCGTATATTTAGAATATAATATTTAACTTATGTACATATAAATGAAAATTTTGATAGCATTTAATTCATCAGTCTCTCTGCAATTAGATAGTGTAATAAGTCAATATTTTAAGAACAAGTATTAAATTAATTATTTATATATTTAATATCATCTTGTTTTATAAGTTAAAATTTCATTATATTATTAGTTATTTTTTCTTTATTGAATTAATTCATTTGTATATTAATTTTTGGTACGATGTAGTCTAAAAAATATTCATTCGAAAACCTTAAAATTTTTAAATTAATTTATTTTCTCGACACATTTTAAAAACTGATTTCAAATATGATAAATATATAGTATTTAATAAATTATAGTATTTATTAAAGTTATAAATTAATATTATTTTTATATTAATTATATATTTAATATCAGTTATATATTATTTTTGACAGTGAAATTTAAATGCATAATATTTGACTTTTGAAATATTAACGATACCATTTGCAGTTTAATAATACGAAAAAATTGCCATTATGGATATATTAAATAATGTTTAGTTACAATGTTCATGTTATATAAATTTCGCATATCAATAACAATAGAAATATAATTCAAGCATAAACTAGTTCATTTCAAGAACAATTCTCATGCTCCAAGCACGTAGGGCAAAGTTAACGAAGTTGGACCATGTGTAATAAACGTCGAGACCTCTCCCAGAAAAAAAAAAAGAGAAGAAACTAGTCAGACTAGATACCATTCCTTCAGGGACAATATCCTTTATTTTATTGTTGGTCCAGAGAAGTAAGAAAGGAGAATCCATAGTTTTCTATTGCAGCCCATTGCCATTTCTCTGGTAATACGACACATTTCCTACGAAATGGCGCTCTGCAGTAAGAAAGGAGCAAATAAATCAAGAAAACAACAACAACTGTCACACTGAAATAAATTAGTCCTTCGGATTTTGGTGTATCTGGACAGGCTGGAGGTGAAGGTCCGCTGCCGTTTGTCACAATATGACAAGTTCGTATGAGGACGCTGGAGATGTTTATCAATGACCAATGTTTCAGTAGTTTGTAGACATTGTTCCAGTTTTCTGGCATGCAGCTGTACCGGGAAATATATAAGGGTATTTGTCTCTTTCATATCAAGAATAGTTTGTTTCATCATGCTTGCTTTCAATTAGAACGGCAACAATTTTATTATTTTTTTATATTCCAAAATGCGTCATTATAAAATATGTCATTACATACACGTGTCAATAGTTATTTTATATTCCAAAATATGTCATCATTACAGCATTTTAACAATTATTATTGTAATTGTTGACCGTAAGAGTTTTGTTCTTGTAAATAAGATAATTTTTAATTAATCTATGCAAGAATAGGTTCAAAAATAATGAAAAGTTTTATTGTAAAGTTTATTATCAATTCTTATTCAATAAAGTTCTAATGTGCAATATGCCTCACATATTTTCAGTAGTCAGAACTCATGCTTGTTTTCAATTAGAATGATAACAACTTTATTAGTTTTTTAGATTCCAAAATATGTCAGAAATAACTATATAATGAATAATAAAAGGGTTTATATAATGAATAAATTATAAATAATATTTTATAAGAATAGTTTGTTAGAAGAAAATTTTAATTTACAATTATCGATTTTATTTCAAAAATTTATATTCAATATATTTACATATTTTTGCACCAAAAGACATCCAAACACTTGTTTTGTTTTTAACAATTTGGATTATTTTTAAAAATATTTAACCTGTTATAGAAAAAGTCATACATCCCATTTCTCAAACATTGCTAGTTCGTGATACTGATAATTCGTAACAGACACATTTTAACTTGGAACATATTTTGAATTAAAAAAATATGATATATTTTCACAAATACATCCAATTTCTTCAAAAAAGACATCCAGACATCATCTTGTTTTTAACACCAGAATATACCATAGTAAGAAAAGATAGAACTGTCATCTTACTGTAATAAAAAATAAGTTATACAACCCATTTCTCCAACAAAAGACATCCAGACACCATCTTGTTTTCATTATTCGAATATATATTAACAATGTTGGACCTGTGATAGAAAAAGATCATACAATCCATTTCTCCAACAGTGATAGTTCTTGATAATGGCAATTCATTATAAAAACATTTTAATTTGGATACATTTGGATTTTAAAAACATTTTAATTTGGATACATTTGGATTTTAAAAACATTTTAATTTGGATACATTTGGATTTTAAAACATATATTTTCACAAATACATCCAATTTCTCCATCAAAAGACATCCAAACGCCATCTTATTTTTAATATCGAAATAAACTATATTAACAAAAGATAGAACTGTCATCTTACTGTAATAGAAAATAAGTTATACAACCCATTTATCCAACAAAAGACATCCAGACACCATCTTGTTTTTATTATTCGGAAATATATTAACAATGTTTGACCTGTGATAGAAAATAAGTCATCCAAACACTGTCCTGACTGAGAGAGCATAACATACAGTACTTATGGTCCAAAGGAACGGCTGATAAAGCGGCAACTTCAACTAAGATATCTTATAGTAAATTGACCAATATTTCAAACTCCGCCAATCCGTTCTAAGTTTATTGATTTTCTGCACCTTTTGGAAGTAGTTTTGGTGGAAAAAAAAGATGTTCCACAGAAGATTTTTCCAGTTCCCGACGACGTAGATAGCCCCTACTTAATCAATCATAGAGGTGAGATGATCCCAAACACCAAGTCCATTTACCAGAAAAGACCTTTGGATGGCGGGGGCTTTGGAAATTTGAACTTCTACCCATCCAGAATTATAAGTGCTATCAGAAGGCAGCAAAAAGCGTTTCTTAATACACGATTTTTCTGCAACATTAAGCATCAAGCCTTCGTTTTAAATCTCCATTTGGTACGTGAGTGTAGTGTTATATTTCCAACTGTGAAATGGGTTTTCTTTTTCCTTTTATTGAAACATTTTTTTGTATCTTTTAGTAGATTTTTTCCCCAAAAATTTATGTGAATAGAAATATTGATATTTTTATTAGATGGTAGATTATACTGAAGATTTGATGGTGAGAAGTAAATATATCATTAAGATTATTCTAAATGAATTAAATTGGAAATTGCTATAACTTCACAGATATTGCTATCTTGAATGAATAGTTTATCATAGCTTTTTTTCCCCCTTTATATGGTTAAAAACATAATAAAGAATGTTAATTACAATTGATCAATAGATAATATATTTTACCAAATATTAAATATATTTTTGCAGAAAATTAATAATGTTTGATATTCTAATTGAAAAATTAATAGTAAAATAATGCCAAGAAACATACATCAAAGCATGAATTAGTTACACTTATAAAACGTCAAATTTTTGTAAATTAAATAAATGCAATATACATTGAAACTGATAAAAATGATATTTGATACTATGAAATTTATCTTTTTCAATATTATAAATTTATAACGTGGATTCTCGGTATTAAAATTATAGCTTCGACTGTGTTGCAAATGTTTATACAAAAATATGTTTTACATTATAATTGATTTGTATAATAAATTAATGAATTATTTAATTCCCAATAATAAAGTTTTAGCAGCAAAATTATTTCATATTTGCTGTTTTAAGTTTCTATGAAATGTATAAACATATTATTTTATTATTCAAATGTATTAAAATATTTTCAAAAGGACAAATCCAATAGATGCTTCACATTTCTTTTCATTTGATAAACTAATACATCAGTTTTAAATTAAGCCCTTTTTTGTTTTCATAATTTCTTTCTCATCCGTCATAATTTAGAGTAATTTGTCCAATTAAAAGTTGCAAATTCCTATTCATTTCATAAAATAATACATCTGCTATACTGTAGGCCATTTTCAGTAATTCCTTTAGAAAACAAAGTTTAAAAGTAATGACTTCTACTAACAGAAAATTACCACATCTTTTATTTCTCTCACTAACTTTGGTTAGCAGTCGGAATAAGAAAAAAAAAGGAAATAATAAAATCATTGGAAACTCTACAGTTGGACCTTTTTCAATTTAAAGCATGGGGAATGGCTTAGAATAAGAATTACTTTAATGATTACTTTGAGTGTCTTGGGGGAATGCAAGGAAATCTGTGATCGAATTGAATCGACGAGAACCCAGCAGACCTTTTGTTGGGCTTAAGGGTGCTAACAGCAACAGCAGAAGCATCAGCAAAGCCTGTCTATTTATGCCACAAAAGGAGAACGACTTAAGTTATTTTCCCCGTCTACTATTCACGCGAAAATGAAGATTCATTTCTCGCATCAGTGAAGAAACGACTCGATTAAGTAAAAAATAAAAACAAAATCTCAAAGAAAAGAGAAAGAATATAGAGTTGGGGAGGGTCGAAAGAACGAGATCACGAAATAGCCATCAGACCAGCCAATCAGAGAATCCAATCAGTGCAAATGGTCCAAAGATCACATTCAGCCAATGGGAACAACTCTTCCCCAGGATTCTTAAGAGTACAGATCATTTGGAAAGAACGTTTAGCTAACACCACTTAAAGAGGAACCGTTTCCAAGCCAAAACACGCCATCCAGGGTGATGCGCTTCAATGTGTTTTCCTCTCGCCCAGGGAAACTTCATCTTTCGACCGTTATGGGAAATTGCTGTAAATTATGAGGGATGAGAAAGACTGCATTTTCAGAGATTCTCTCTCGTTCGACGTGAAAAATTACCGCAACGAAAATTAAAGGCGCTGTTTTAAAAATATATTAATTTAAATCGAAATACAGCTATTCGAATTTAATTGAAAATCTTTCATTTTTATTTATCGAAACGTGCCGTTTTATGGCTTTCAGCCATATATCAAAGCCTTTCACAGAGATACTTCACTAAATTATGAGGGATACTATATTTTGTGTTATTCTTGTTTGACGTGAAAAAATACTTAAAAAGAAATTAAAGGCGGTATTTTAAATAAATAATTTAAATTGAATTACTTTGAAATACAGCTATTCGAATTTAATTAGAAATCTATCGAAATGTGTAATTTTATAGCTTTTAACCATAGAACAAAGCCTCTCGCAGAGAAACTTCATCTTTTGACCGTTATGATAAACTTCACTAAATTATGAGGGATACTATATTTTGTGTTATTCTTGTTTGACGTGAAAAAAATACTTAAAAAGAAATTAAAGGCGGTATTTTAAATAAATAATTTAAATTGAATTACTTTGAAATACAGCTATTCGAATTTAATTAGAAATCTATCGAAATGTGTAATTTTATAGCTTTTAACCATAGAACAAAGCCTCTCGCAGAGAAACTTCATCTTTTGACCGTTATGATAAACTTCACTAAATTATGAGGGATACTATATTTTGTGTTATTCTTGTTTGACGTGAAAAAATACTTAAAAAGAAATTAAAGGCGGTATTTTAAATAAATAATTTAAATTGAATTACTTTGAAATACAGCTATTCGAATTTAATTAGAAATCTATCGAAATGTGTAATTTTATAGCTTTTAACCATAGAACAAAGCCTCTCGCAGAGAAACTTCATCTTTTGACCGTTATGATAAACTTCACTAAATTATGAGGGATACTATATTTTGTGTTATTCTTGTTTGACGTGAAAAAATACTTAAAAAGAAATTAAAGGCGGTATTTTAAATAAATAATTTAAATTGAATTACTTTGAAATACAGCTATTCGAATTTAATTAGAAATCTATCGAAATGTGTAATTTTATAGCTTTTAACCATAGAACAAAGCCTCTCGCAGAGAAACTTCATCTTTTGACCGTTATGATAAACTTCACTAAATTATGAGGGATACTATATTTTGTGTTATTCTTGTTTGACGTGAAAAAATACTTAAAAAGAAATTAAAGGCGGTATTTTAAATAAATAATTTAAATTGAATTACTTTGAAATACAGCTATTCGAATTTAATTAGAAATCTATCGAAATGTGTAATTTTATAGCTTTTAACCATAGAACAAAGCCTCTCGCAGAGAAACTTCATCTTTTGACCGTTATGATAAACTTCACTAAATTATGAGGGATACTATATTTTGTGTTATTCTTGTTTGACGTGAAAAAATACTTAAAAAGAAATTAAAGGCGGTATTTTAAATAAATAATTTAAATTGAATTACTTTGAAATACAGCTATTCGAATTTAATTAGAAATCTATCGAAATGTGTAATTTTATAGCTTTTAACCATAGAACAAAGCCTCTCGCAGAGAAACTTCATCTTTTGACCGTTATGATAAACTTCACTAAATTATGAGGGATACTATATTTTTGTGTTATTCTTGTTTGACGTGAAAAAATACTTAAAAAGAAATTAAAGGCGGTATTTTAAATAAATAATTTAAATTGAATTACTTTGAAATACAGCTATTCGAATTTAATTAGAAATCTATCGAAATGTGTAATTTTTATAGCTTTTAACCATAGAACAAAGCCTCTCGCAGAGAAACTTCATCTTTTGACCGTTATGATAAACTTCACTAAATTATGAGGGATACTATATTTTGTGTTATTCTTGTTTGACGTGAAAAAATACTTAAAAAGAAATTAAAGGCGGTATTTTAAATAAATAATTTAAATTGAATTACTTTGAAATACAGCTATTCGAATTTAATTAGAAATCTATCGAAATGTGTAATTTTATAGCTTTTAACCATAGAACAAAGCCTCTCGCAGAGAAACTTCATCTTTTGACCGTTATGATAAACTTCACTAAATTATGAGGGATACTATATTTTGTGTTATTCTTGTTTGACGTGAAAAAATAATTAAAAAGAAATTAAAGGCGGTATTTTAAATAAATAATTTAAATTGAATTACTTTGAAATACAGCTATTCGAATTTAATTAGAAATCTATCGAAATGTGTAATTTTATAGCTTTTAACCATAGAACAAAGCCCTCGCAGAGAAACTTCATCTTTTGACCGTTATGATAAACTTCACTAAATTATGAGGGATACTATATTTTGTGTTATTCTTGTTTGACGTGAAAAAATACTTAAAAAGAAATTAAAGGCGGTATTTTAAATAAATAATTTAAATTGAATTACTTTGAAATACAGCTATTCGAATTTAATCAGAAATCTATCGAAATGTGTAATTTTATAGCTTTTAACCATAGAACAAAGCCTCTCGCAGAGAAACTTCATCTTTTGACCGTTATGATAAACTTCACTAAATTATGAGGGATACTATATTTTTGTGTTATTCTTGTTTGACGTGAAAAAATACTTAAAAAGAAATTAAAGGCGGTATTTTAAATAAATAATTTAAATTGAATTACTTTGAAATACAGCTATTCGAATTTAATTAGAAATCTATCGAAATGTGTAATTTTATAGCTTTTAACCATAGAACAAAGCCTCTCGCAGAGAAACTTCATCTTTGACCGTTATGATAAACTTCACTAAATTATGAGGATACTATATTTTGTGTTATTCTTGTTTGACGTGAAAAATACTTAAAAAGAAATTAAAGGCGGTATTTTAAATAAATAATTTAAATTGAATTACTTTGAAATACAGCTATTCGAATTTAATTAGAAATCTATCGAAATGTGTAATTTTATAGCTTTTAACCATAGAACAAAGCCTCTCGCAGAGAAACTTCATCTTTTGACCGTTATGATAAACTTCACTAAATTATGAGGGATACTATATTTTGTGTTATTCTTGTTTGACGTGAAAAAAAATACTTAAAAAAAGAAATTAAAGGCGGTATTTTAAATAAATAATTTAAATTGAATTACTTTGAAATACAGCTATTCGAATTTAATTAGAAATCTATCGAAATGTGTAATTTTATAGCTTTTAACCATAGAACAAAGCCTCTCGCAGAGAAACTTCATCTTTTGACCGTTATGATAAACTTCACTAAATTATGAGGGATACTATATTTTGTGTTATTCTTGTTTGACGTGAAAAAATACTTAAAAAAGAAATTAAAGGCGGTATTTTAAATAAATAATTTAAATTGAATTACTTTGAAATACAGCTATTCGAATTTAATTAGAAATCTATCGAAATGTGTAATTTTATAGCTTTTAACCATAGAACAAAGCCTCTCGCAGAGAAACTTCATCTTTTGACCGTTATGATAAACTTCACTAAATTATGAGGGGATACTATATTTTTTGTGTTATTCTTGTTTGACGTGAAAAAATACTTAAAAAGAAATTAAAGGCGGTATTTTAAATAAATAATTTAAATTGAATTACTTTGAAATACAGCTATTCGAATTTAATTAGAAATCTATCGAAATGTGTAATTTTATAGCTTTTAACCATAGAACAAAGCCTCTCGCAGAGAAACTTCATCTTTTGACCGTTATGATAAACTTCACTAAATTATGAGGGATACTATATTTTGTGTTATTCTTGTTTGACGTGAAAAAATACTTAAAAAAGAAATTAAAGGCGGTATTTTAAATAAATAATTTAAATTGAATTACTTTGAAATACAGCTATTCGAATTTAATTAGAAATCTATCGAAATGTGTAATTTTATAGCTTTTAACCATAGAACAAAGCCTCTCGCAGAGAAACTTCATCTTTTTGACCGTTATGATAAACTTCACTAAATTATGAGGGATACTATATTTTGTGTTATTCTTGTTTGACGTGAAAAATACTTAAAAAAGAAATTAAAGGCGGTATTTTAAATAAATAATTTAAATTGAATTACTTTGAAATACAGCTATTCGAATTTAATTAGAAATCTATCGAAATGTGTAATTTTATAGCTTTTAACCATAGAACAAAGCCTCTCGCAGAGAAACTTCATCTTTTGACCGTTATGATAAACTTCACTAAATTATGAGGGATACTATATTTTGTGTTATTCTTGTTTGACGTGAAAAATACTTAAAAAGAAATTAAAGGCGGTATTTTAAATAAATAATTTAAATTGAATTACTTTGAAATACAGCTATTCGAATTTAATTAGAAATCTATCGAAATGTGTAATTTTATAGCTTTTAACCATAGAACAAAAGCCTCTCGCAGAGAAACTTCATCTTTTGACCGTTATGATAAACTTCACTAAATTATGAGGGATACTATATTTTGTGTTATTCTTGTTTGACGTGAAAAATACTTAAAAAGAAATTAAAGGCGGTATTTTTTAAATAAATAATTTAAATTGAATTACTTTGAAATACAGCTATTCGAATTTAATTAGAAATCTATCGAAATGTGTAATTTTATAGCTTTTAACCATAGAACAAAGCCTCTCGCAGAGAAACTTCATCTTTTGACCGTTATGATAAACTTCACTAAATTATGAGGGATACTATATTTTGTGTTATTCTTGTTTGACGTGAAAAAATACTTAAAAAGAAATTAAAGGCGGTATTTTAAATAAATAATTTAAATTGAATTACTTTGAAATACAGCTATTCGAATTTAATTAGAAATCTATCGAAATGTGTAATTTTATAGCTTTTAACCATAGAACAAAAGCCTCTCGCAGAGAAACTTCATCTTTTGACCGTTATGATAAACTTCACTAAATTATGAGGGATACTATATTTTGTGTTATTCTTGTTTGACGTGAAAAAATACTTAAAAGAAATTAAAGGCGGTATTTTAAATAAATAATTTAAATTGAATTACTTTTGAAATACAGCTATTCGAATTTAATTAGAAATCTATCGAAATGTGTAATTTTATAGCTTTTAACCATAGAACAAAGCCTCTCGCAGAGAAACTTCATCTTTTGACCGTTATGATAAACTTCACTAAATTATGAGGGATACTATATTTTGTGTTATTCTTGTTTGACGTGAAAAATACTTAAAAAAGAAATTAAAGGCGGTATTTTTAAATAAATAATTTAAATTGAATTACTTTGAAATACAGCTATTCGAATTTAATTAGAAATCTATCGAAATGTGTAATTTTATAGCTTTTAACCATAGAACAAAGCCTCTCGCAGAGAAACTTCATCTTTTGACCGTTATGATAAACTTCACTAAATTATGAGGGATACTATATTTTGTGTTATTCTTGTTTGACGTGAAAAAATACTTAAAAAGAAATTAAAGGCGGTATTTTAAATAAATAATTTAAATTGAATTACTTTGAAATACAGCTATTCGAATTTAATTAGAAATCTATCGAAATGTGTAATTTTATAGCTTTTAACCATAGAACAAAGCCTCTCGCAGAGAAACTTCATCTTTTGACCGTTATGATAAACTTCTCTAAATTATGAAGGAGGAGAAAGACTGCGTTTTCAGTGATTCTCAGTCGACGTGAAAAATGACCTCAACGAAAATTAAAGGCGTTGTTTTAAAGATATATTAATTCAAATTGAATTAGTTAGAAATACAGTTATTTGAATTTAATTTGAAATCTATCAAAATGCCTATTTTCATGGCTTTTAGTCATAGATCAAATCCTTTCACAGAGAAACTTCATCTTTTGTCAGTTATGTGAAACATCTCTAAATTAAGAAGCATGAGAAATACTACATTTTCAATGATTCTCAATCGACGTGAAAAATTATCTCAAAGAAAATTAAAGGCAAAAAAATATATATATTAATTTAAAGTGAATTAGTTTAAAGTACAGTAACTCAAATTTAATTGGAAAAAAAATTGTGTCGTTTTATAGCTTTTAGTCATAAATCAAAGTCTCTCACAGAGACACTTCTCTAAATTATGAGGAATGAGAAAGACTACATCTTCAGTGATTCTCAATCGACGTGAAAAATTATCTCGACGAATATTGAAGGAGATGTATTAAAAATAGATTCACTTAATTTAATTTGAATTAAAACGAAAAAGTGCTATTCGAACTTAATTGAAAATATTTCATTCGTGCATAAAAGAAATGTAGTGTAATTTTATAATCATATGAAATAAATGCCATAGGTCAATGTCTCTTGAGAAAAACTTCTCTAAATTATGAAGGGTGAGAAAGACTACATTTTCAGAGGATCCCAGGGATTAATTAAAGTGAATATGTTTCATATATATTTTTTTAAATAAATTAGTTTCAAATAGGACTATTCGAACTATGATTGAATATGTCTTATTGTTGAACAAAAAACAAGAAATGTCATCTTATAGTCTTGTGCAATTAAAACTCAAAAAGTACACTATATTTCGCAGCAACAGTGAGAAGCTGATTATAGAATATAAAATAGCACTAAGCAATTTAATTTTTTAATAAGTAAAGCCATAATTTGTATAGTGATATAATTATATGCATTTATATTTCTTTTTATACATTGGGCTGTATTGTATGTTTGTGTATTTGTTGCGTTTATTTAGTGCATTTCAATTTTTGAACCTGTATTTCAAAAATATGGTAATATTGCAATAAATCCTATATTACTAAGCAAAACGAAGAATTATTCAAAAATTACTTATATCATTTAAATATAAGATTATAGGTCAAATATACTATAACGTATATCGAAAATAATAACACTGCTTCGTAGAATGCTGCTATAGAAAGTTAAAAGATTGAAAATTTACTATTTTTATTACACCTTCAATAACATATATTATGGTATAATAGATTTATTATATATTTATAAACATATCCAAAACATTATTCTAAAAATGATTTATTTAGTTAACTTATAAAAAATTAGACTTGTTTTTCTGCAAATTAGTTTTGATTCAAATTAGAAATTTTAGGGCCACAGAATAATATGAATTAAAATATAAATAAAAATTAATTCATAGATAGTACATTATTTTATTATATGAGACATGCAACAAAAACGGCATATGCAATTTGTGCACTTCTGCGCCCGTGTATTTGTAATTTACAAATATTTCATATTTTGATTTTAATACGGCTTTAGTTCTAGTTTTATATCATTTTGTTGTTTCGTAGTTTAAATTTAATAAAATTTAAAGCACGCGAACGAATTAAAATTTGAATATAATAAAATATAATACATAAAAAAAGTTACGAAACATATGCATATAATTTAAAATTTTATATTTAAAAAGATCAGCTTCATTCTTTATTAAAAGTTTGGTTTGTATAGTAATTTGAATATTTCTAATTTAAACGGTCTGTTTAGATCCATTATAAAATTTGTAATAATAATTTCGTTTTTAACTCTAACTTTTCTCAATACTTTCATTCCTAAGAACAATATCGTTTTGTATTGCTTAAAAAAATCGTTGCTGCAGCCTGAAAATGAAGATTAAGCTGAAGACATAAGAAATGTTTACTTTTAATGTTTCCCATGGGAGATTATAATTACTTTGGGTGGAATGTTCATAACGCTCGATGCAAGGAACTTAGCAGGTGTCAGATTAAATAACTGGGAAATTAATGTCTTCAAGGGATATAAGTTTTCAAGTTATTTCCAGTTATTGTGTAAGGCAATTTATTTTATATTTTCAGATATTAATAAGCATACCGTATAAAGGCTTCTATACTTCTTGTGTAATATATTAGAGCTTGGATCATTAGCTTTATCAGAGTTACAGGCAATCATTCCCAAAATTAAAATTAAATTTTGATAACTTAAAAATATATGAGTAATATATTTAATAGCATCTGTTTTGCACTATTTATTGTTTCCGTGATCTATACACTCAAAATTTGGTTTCTGTATATCCCCTACTACCCTTGCATTATTTTTTTAACAACACCTTCTTGCCTATTCTATAATGGTTGACTTTTCTTTTGTGTACTTACTGCAAGCTTCTAAAAAAGTACCTAATAAATTGCTCGATGGTCATAGTCTTTGTCTACCAGACGCCCTGCAACTTTCTGAGTGTTCGGATGTATTTTCCAAGCATTTACATTCCCATCTAGAGCCTATTGTTTAAACTCCCTCCAATATTTAATAGAATAATATAACATATCAGGTCTATTCATTTCTTTGTTAATTCTACCTAGATTTTCAACTACACCTTGCAAGGGCTTCTGGGCTCTCCGTACATACATATCTTGTATAGCGTATGTTATATAATATGTATATATATAATATGTGTGCATATAATGTGTGTGTATATAATGCGTGTGGGTATTATGCGTGTACAGTGTGTATGCATATAATCTTAAAATTACTTATTTAATGGGCAGAGAAATCCAGCCTAGGCATTTAAACAATCACTTCATCCAATTTGGATAAAGAACATTCAAACCATTTCAGTAATAATCTCACATCTAATTTATGTACAAAGACACCTTACAAACACACAACATATATTGTACATACCCACAATAAAATACACTATATATACACTTTTACACACACATTACATAAAATTAATTAGGTATTTTGCAAGTATTATAAATGGCGAATCAATTTGTCTTCTGTATCCACTTCAAATATAACTCAAATAATTATCTTTTAGAGACTAGCAACGAAATTGGAATCAAAGCAACACAGGACGAAAATATTTCTGAATAATTTCTTAAGTCCCAAAAAACGATAGAATGCTTACAAGTTATCATGATCCATTTCTAACATGCCTCAAAAGCATCAACCGCTCAAAGCTGATTTATGCTACTGCGGAGGAACTGGAGAACCATTCCACAAAATTACACGTCCTCTTACAAACTCATAACACCTTAAAAATCCCTTCTAAGCCTTTTTACAGTCGGTGGCACATAATTATAATTTTCAACCCAAATAATAGATGGAAAATTATCAAATTAATGAATTTTACAGAAGAAAATGAACATTTAATCATCCCAAGAAACCATTACCACTGAAGTACAAATTGAATAACACTGAAATACAAATACAAATCTATCACTCTTAACAAACGTACTTCATTCTTCATAGAATGAAAGCTGTCATAATATTTTGTATCTCATGTCATACGTTTTCACATGTTGATCACCATTATTTATTCCTTTCGCATTGTATACTTCTTGTTTCACTTACTTATGTTAATTACATAGTTACTCTGTTAGTTACCAGCGTGTTTTCCTTCTGTAATGCAACTTTTTTTTTATATTTATTTATTTCTGTAATTGTATGTTTTGCTTTTTTCTCCATTTTTCTTCATATTATTTTTTTTCTACACCCATCTTTTTAACTGGCAAGTGGCTACATATTCATAGGCACAGCAGGGAGATGTGGTGTTAAGTAATGCAAAGTATGTATAGTGTGTTCGTTAAGGAGTGTGTATATAATATGTATGTACAATGAGTATGGAGACAACGGCCATACCGTGGTGAATATACCGGTTCTCGTTAGATCACCGAAGTCAAGCATCATTGGGCCCGGTCAGTACTTGGGTGGGTGACCACCTGGGAACACCGTGTGCCGTTGGCATTCACAAATTTGGGACCTGAATGGTTGAGTATCTAGCGCTCTGACGCTCGGTGCCACAGGTTTCGGGTTCGAATCCCGGCGGTGCCCTGGATGTTTTTAGTGGTTCGGAATCCACTTTAAGCCGTAGGTCCCGGTCTCCTATGACCGTAAGAGCGTCACGGAGCCAAAGTCAGACTTCTACCTACGGGTGCTCCATCACAACAAAGCTGCTTCCTTCCCCTTCAACCATGAGTACGTATGGTCTCGTGGGCTTGGCCAGCCAAGTGGGATAAGAAACAACAAACAAACAACAAACACAATGAGTATAGATAGTATGTGTAGTTGATGCATTGTCAGTATATTTTATGTATTGTGTGTATATAGTGAAAATGTCTTTGTAAAGTATACATGTGTGCGTAAGATGATGAAATCAATGTACACCATGTACTCTGCTGTAATAGGATAATTGATTATATCAAAATCGGATTAACATTCTGTTTAGTTGCAATTTCAACACATATATTTTA
Source organism: Caerostris darwini (assembly GCA_021605075.1). Lineage (NCBI taxonomy): Eukaryota > Metazoa > Arthropoda > Arachnida > Araneae > Araneidae > Caerostris > Caerostris darwini. The sequence goes on along the minus strand of BPLQ01007986.1, from coordinate 1,185,394 downwards.
ATATACGTCTCTTTGACTCAATGAAAATTTAAATGCCCCAAAACAAACATTTATGAATATCCTTATTCTAACATTTCACACGTTTTTTCTAATTTTCTCTAATTTTAATTGTTGTAGGCGAATGCAATACTTAAAAATTAATTGCAATCACAATTTATAGAGCATTAGTTTGAAGTTTATACAAATAACAAAAAAACTCATTTTCAATTTTGTATCATTTATTTATTTTATTTAATTATATGTCTGAAATAAAAAAAATCTTGAATAATTAAGCACAATAAAATATTTTAAGTACAAAATTTTCACAGTACTTTAACCATTAAATGAGATAATAGTTACAGCACTTATCAAAAAAAAAACAGATTGTTATTTTTTTTTATAATTATTTTAATTTTAAAATATTAGGAATATAATACAGAAGCCATATAATTTTCGAAAATGTTTTTTTAAAAAAGAATAGTAAAAAAATCCACACCTAAATATTTTAATAAATAAAGAGCATTGATCTTTTTTTTATATTCATCGGACTAAATGTTGATTAAAATTAATAAATTTAAGTAAAGACTTAAAATAATTTTTTAAAAGCTTTCTTTCTTGAAAAAAATTACATTATTTTCTTCAGAATTGGCAGATATTATAAGTGAATATTATAAGCAACTAAATGAATAAGTAAAAAAAATAATGAGTGAATTCATAATAAATAATTAATGAATAAGTAAATAAATGAAAATTAAGTAAACAATTTGAACTATATAAGATAAATATTATTAAAAAAATTATTAGTCTTTAAAAATAATAATAGTTAATAATAATAGTTTAATAAAAGATGAATAATTATATAATAATAACAGTTTAATAAAAGATTAATATTAATATAATAATAATGATTTAGTAAAAGATTAATACAAAATTATTATTTTTCTGGAAGTTGGTAGACGTTAAATATTTAAAATAGTTGAACTATTATTGCATCGCTATTTAATCTGGTACAGTAAATTACCATCTGTTCGATGAAGTCCGTTGTATAAATAAACAACAAATCAAAAATGGATAATACAACATCCTGTACATAATAAAATTAAATATTTTACAGTCGCATTTCTAAATACCAAGCACAGAGAGATATAAGAACACCACACACTTTATGGATATAAACTTGAATAAGTAAATAAGTGAATATTTTAAATAAACAATTTGAAGTATAAATAAATATTATTAATTAAAAGGTCGCTGCACTGTTACACATAAATTATTTGCATTGAACCGTTTTTTTTTTTTTAATTCACCGCCAAATTTTTAGCAACATTCGCGAATTTATGTAAAACAAAAAAATGAATAAATAATTAAAAAAAATAAATGAATATGAATAAAAATAAATAAATAAATAAATGAATACCTTTAACTTAACATTTTTCCGGAAGTTGTTAGATAATTAATATTGAAGTTATTGTGCATTAATTAATCTCAAACTCCCACTGTTTAATCCGGTATATCAAAACACCAACTGTTCGATAAAGTCCGTTGTACAAGTAAACCACAAATCAAAAATGGATCTAACAAGAACCTGTTTATAATAAAATTAATTATTTTACAGCCGCATTTCTAAACACCCCGCACGGAGAGATCTAAGAACATCATACTACATTTTATGGTCGAGCGGCCATAATTCGACGTCTTTAAGTCTGTCAACGTGCTCGGAATCCAACTCTGGAGGGAATCAGCAAGCTTTTGATCTGTAGGAATTGTGAAGCTCAAAGACTTGATCATGTAGCTGCCCGGACAAGGTACTGCACAAGCCCTAAATTAATTAAAATCCCTTATGTGGCCAACTGTACATAGATCTCAAATGCGTTGCCCTGCCCAAATCAGTGCACTTTCCAGAAGCACGGGGATTTATTCCGGGCGGTATCTATCCTTTAAGTCTAACATCATGTTGAAAGTTATCTTGCAGAGATTTGTTACGGTTATTAATTATGATTCGCGAAGCAGAGGTTGCATTTATCAAGTGTAAGTTGAAGTGAATACTCCATTAATTAGGAATGCATTATTAGTGCATTTATGTGTTCAGATAATGAGTGGCTTTGGTGAATTGTTTTGCAATAAAAATGATGGTGGTTTTTGTGGTACATCATGCAATAACAACAAAAAAATGTGGTTTAAAATTCATTGGCTATTAAATTTAATTAAAGGCCAGATTCTAATTAGTAATATCATATTTAACATCCAAGGAAATTATACAATTATTTATATTTTTTATGAAATAAAGATTAATTATATTTTTGTATAAATTTTTATCTAAATAAGTTAAATAATTAATTAAAAGAACGCAATTTTATTTAAATTTCAACAGAGGCTATCAAGCCAGATTTTTCTGATATTACTAAACAAATATAATCACATTGCCCCCAATAAATTCTAATTAAAAGTAAAAATTTGTAATTTAATTAAAATGTATCTGTAATGCTTAAAATAAATAAATAATAAAGGATTATTATTTAAATTAATATTAAAATTATTATTTAAATATATAAAATTATTATTATTATTAAATAATATTTATTTAAGATAATTATTTAAATAATATTTATTTAATAAATTATATTCATTTATATTTATTTTTAATTAATTTATAAATTATTATATTATTAATTTATAATTTATATATTAAATAAATTTTTTATTTTTTGTTTTAAAATATTATATTAAGTTAATTTTTTATTAAAAATAAATTAATTTATAATTATATCATAATTTAAAATTGTTTTTTTAATTTTTATTTTTAATTAATTTTATTATATATTTACATTTATTATTAATTATAATTAAAATTTGTAATTATTTTTTACCACAAAAATTATTTAAAGTTATGGACTGTACCATTATACAAAAATATACACCAATAAAAATTAAATTTTTAAAATAAGAATTTTAAATTTATTCTTTTTTTCAGTACCACTAGATATTTTTTATTGATAAATTCGTTTTATTAAATATATTACATATTTATCAAAATTTTATGAATAATTTTAAAATTTATATAAACGTTTAAATCATGTCAGTTGAAATAATCGTGTCATATAATTTATATGAAATAAAATTCAGCGTGATTATTTAAGAAATATATTATAGGATATTTGTCCATTTATATATTTATATAAGATGTGTTGAAAAAAACGCGGATTACTTAAAAATCCAAGAATAACTTTATAAAAACTAAAAACATTTTATTTAGAGTACCTTGCCAAATAACAAAAATAAATGATACGACTGAAATTTATAAAGAAGATAATTTAATTGTAATGGATTTTGTATAATAATAATTGAAAATAATGAAATCAGATAAAAATGGAACTAAAATATATACTATCAATGTTTTTGTAACCTTGGTGTATCTGAATTTCTTCCTTTATGCTTAGGTTAAGGACTATTATATTTGGTAGGTATTCAACTAACTTTTTTTAAATTAAAATAACAAAATTAAAAAAATAAAATTTATACATAATTCATAAAAAATATATAATTAAAAATAATAAACAATGAAAACAAAAATAGCATCACATGTAATTTATAACGTTTCAAATATGCAAAACTTCTGATGCTATAGTAAATTCCTTAGTAATTATTTATTTTTAAATGTTAACTATGATAAATAGAAGAAATATAAATTATTTTTGACTCAAGATGTGTTGAAAAAATTTTAATTTTTTTAATTTTACATTTTTTATTTTTTTATTTACTTTTTTTAATTTTTATAATGATACGATGTTTTATAATAATAACATTTAATACTAAATTTAATGCATATGGCTAAGATCAAACGAAAATTAATTATATTAATTTAATTATTTATTTTAAAAATGCATAACAATTAAATTTGTAATTAAACTGTGTTCAGAAGTGTATAACAATACGAGATAAAAAAATCCGTGTCAATTAGCATTTTCAAAATTAAAAACTATTTATTCAAAATATATTTACGAAAACGTCATTGAAAGAGATGACACGCATTTTAACTTTTTGAAAAATGCATTAGATGGATTATGTTAAAATGTTTTGAAAATAATTATTAAACTCATGGTGATGTAATTAAATTTAAACACCTTTATCATATCATCCTATTATATGGTACAAGTAAGAGAAAAAAAAATATTTGAAATAAATATGTGTACCAAATTAATTTAATCGAAAAGTAGATATAATTAAGCCTTAGGGGACTCCATTTTATTTAAAATTAAGCATAATATTCTATTAAAATAATTATCATTTCTTACTTAATTCATTTTACTGAGATTATTTTAAATGATAAAAATAAAAGCTTTATGGTAATGAAAAATCACATACATAATTTCATATATTAGTTTTTAAATAAATTAATTAAGATCTATCAGAAAAATGCATTTAATAAACACCTAATTAAATTTTTATAATGATACGAAATTAAAGCTTATAATATTTAACATAAATGGTTTATTTAATTTTTCCAGTGTGTTTATATTTTGAGGATGCTTGTATTTTCTTACTGAAAATTAAGAACTATAATTATAAAGTAATTATAATTTAAAACATAGATGCAATTTTAATTTATCCAAGTAAATTCAAAAAATAATTTATTATATTTAAGAAACAGTCTTAAAATATCATTAACATATTTGAAAAAGCGTTTTTATAGCGATAACTAAATGAGATTTTAAGTATGAAGACTAAGATAATAATTAATAATTTTTAATTTTTTTCTTTTAATTAATAGCTTTTAATTTTTCATTTAATTAATATTTTTAATATAATAATTAATAGTTTTTATTTTTTATTTTTTATAATTTAAATATTTATACTGAATTAATTTTTGCAAATAAGTTGCGAATTTTTTGATAAATTATTTTATATCTTTTATTAATATTCAAATTAAGGAAATAAATTTAAATATAAAGCACCACCTCGAATAAAACAAATGATTGAGTTTATTTTATTATTATTGAGTTTATTTAAAATACTATTAGTTTATTTAAAATACTATTACTTTATTTAAAATACTATTAGTTTAATTTAGTTTCATTAGTTTATTAGATGATTTGACATTTTAGTGAAAACGATTGCCAGATGCTCTTGTGCAATAAGTATAAAACGAACTTAAAATTTCATTCAAAATCTTGCAATTCATCCAACAAATCCAACCAATTTTAATGTAGAATTTGCACTCAGTAAAGTTTGTCAAGTTTTCTAGGGAAAATTTCACTTATTACATTACTCAAATGCAAGACAATTACCCTGAATCACACTAAAAAAATCAACTCTCTTTATCCCCCATTTTGGTTTGGATATCGGGGCATACATAATTAGCACCCCGATATCCACTGATGTATCATTGATTAGTACCACTGATTTCCCTTAAAAATTAATAGAATTAATCTCAACTTTGAATTAATCTTTTTTGTTATATAATCAAAAAATCAGTATAACATATTGTTAACTTGTAATATATATTTTATTAAAACAATCATTCTGCTTTTGAAATTAAGGGCCCTTTGGCCCTTTAAGTTTGATAAAAATGATTAAGTATGTTGATTTCCAAATTTAAGATAATCATTTTTAAAAACAATAATTGTTTGTAAAAAAAAAAAAACATCTTTGAAAAATTATATTTCAAAGCAACGCCATCATTTTTACCAATGAAAATCCCTTCATTTCATCTCCTATTGGTTTGCTTTTCGGGGCATACATTATTAGTACTACGATATCCACTAACGTACCACTGATTAATACCACTGATTTCCCTCAAAAATTATATTAAAACGAATATTAAAAAATTCAACATAACATATTGTTAACATGTAATACATTTTTTTTTTAAAATAATCATTCTGCTCTTGAATTTAAGGGCCCTCTGATCTTGAAGTTTGATAAAAATGATTAAGTATGTACATCTTCAAATTTAAGATAATCTTTTTTTTAAAATTATAATTGCTTGAAAAAAAAAAAAAAAAAAAAAAACAAATTAACATTTTATTTGAAAAATTTTGTTTCAAAGCAAACGCCATCTTTTTAACCAATGGCAAAAGAAAGTTGCCCTAAGAATCCAATTGATTACCGATTTCAACAATTTGATTACCGTCTTTAATCACTTCCTGCTCCAGTGGAACCAATAACGTTAGTGCGAGATTTATGGTTCCGCCTCAAAAATCACATCTCGACGAGGAGATGTATGGAGGGACCAGAAGATGATCGTTACGATAATGTGCTGGTGCCTTATTTTTTGAAACTTTCCAACTATTAGAATTTTCTCATTAGAGTAAGGCCTTAATTTATGTCCCCCTACAAATAATCAATTAAGACTATTGTTTCGAAAACGGCCGTTAGTAGCATCCCCCTTCAAAACGATTCCTTGTACTGGAGATAATTTTCCGCGCAGGGAACTTACAAAGCGATCTTTGTATGTTATAATTAGAACACTGCAGATTAAAGAAATTCGCTCGCTTCAAAATAGAAAGTTTTATTTAAAAGCTTGAGTTCTTCTCTTTTCTCCAAAGAGTGCTGTCTTTGTCTCAGCAGTTGAAAACTACAATGACCATTAGTTTTGGAAGTTAGGCTTCCACGTTTAGCATTTTATTCATATTTTTACACAAAATTGTCTTTTTGTGATTACAGACAATGGACAATGTGGACAATGTAAGAAGGGATTTTTAATGACGAAAAGATTAAATGAAGGTTTAAGCACATACTACGTCTGGAACAAAAAAAATAATTTGCTCTTGTAGCAAATATAATTGGACGTCATTTCTCAATTGGAACTTGATAAAAGTGCTTAAGCACATGTAATCGTCAAGTTTAAAGCACTCGTTTTAAAATGGTCCCGATTAAAATGACACAAAGCCGATTTGGGTAAATATTAAATTAGGGGAAATGATATGCACATGCGAATGTATTTCAAAGAATTTTAATTATATGTGTAGAAAAACATTAAAACAGCTGAAATTGATGTTACGGTTATTTAAATTCAAAAGTTTGTAGTTAATTTTAAAATTAATGAAATCTTTTGAATTCTTCACATTAATATTAATATACTGATAAAAATAATGAGTAAGTTGTATCTATTGAAATTCAATTTCATTTCGTATTAAACCCTCCTTATTTAAATTTAATCGGGATTTAGTTTTAAATTAATCATATTATTTTTAATTAATTACAATACATATGTTTACCAAGCGTTGTATATATTTACTCTAGACGGAAGAAATTAAATAAATGAGCTCATTTTCAGTTGAAATTGTTTTCAATGAAGTATTAAAATACTGATGTGCTATAGAGTTGCCATGGTATTTTTATAAAAGTGGTAATATTATTTTTAATTTTATAATATAACATAGATCGTATCAATATTAATAATAATGTTCGATATACAGTGTGTGATACAGATAATTGTGTGTAAAAATAAGTGTGTGATTGTATTGATATTAATGAGGGTTTAAGTACATAGTATGTTTTTAAAAATAATCTGCACTTGTAGAAAAATAATTGGACGTCATTTCTCAATTGGAACTTGATAAAAATGCTTAAGCATATGTAATCTTCATGTTAAATGATCCCGATTAAAATAACACAAATCCGATTTGGGTAAATATTAAATTAGGAGGAAATGGTATGAACATGTGAATGTAATTCAGTTAATTGCATTAAAAAGTCTAATTTAAAAAATAATTTGAATACCCCTTACAATTGGTTAGAAAATTTTAATTATATGAGTTTCGTAAACACGTGGAATAGCATTAAAGATAACTAAAAATGTTGCACTTATTTAAATGCAAAAGCCTGTACTTAATTTTAAAATGAATGAAATCTTTTGAATTCTTCACATTAATATTAACATACTGATAAAAATAATTAATGAGTGGCTATTGAAACTCAATTACATTTGAATTTAATTTCTTTTAAACCATACTTATTTCAATTTATTCAGGATTTAATTTAAATTGATTCCTATAATTTTAAATTAACTACATTACATTTATGTTTACTAAGCGTTGCATACATTTACTCTAGATGGTAGAAAATAAATAAATAGATTTCTTTTCAATTGAAATGGTTTTCAATTAAATATTAAAATATCCAAACGCTATAGAGTTATCATAATATTTGTATACGTTAATTAAAGTAGTTATATATATATTTTTTAAATTATAATATAAAATAGATAGTATGGATATTAATAAGTGTGTTCAAGTATATCAAGCTCATATATTCTATATCATAGTTTAAGTTTGAAATTTTTTTAATTAAAATTGAAAGTATTATCTAACAATGCACCCCACACACACACTCACACATACAAACATACATAACACGTGCACACACATATATACATACGCGTACACACACACACAAATACATATACATACACGCACACACACACATTATGTATATATATATATATATATGCTCATGAAATATGAAATAAATGCATAAATGCATTACAAAATATTTTTCTTTATGTAAATGATATAGTTGGAATAATGAATAATGAGTTTAATACAACATTCTTCATCATTAGCTCATTAAGAACGAAACTCTTTCTTACTAGAAATAAATACAATTTAATTTTTGCACTTATAAAAGTGTAATTAAGGGAACAAAAGAGAAAATGAAAAAAAAAAAAAAAACTTGACTTGACTTGAGTTACGCAATGTTGCAAAACTTTAATATCATTAAAAAACCATTTATTATTCAATACGTAAATTTTGCAAAATCTATGATATGTAAAGGTACATTATATTTTCTACGTTCAGTTATATTTTGATACAATAAAAACTTAGTTTTATAGAAATTTTCTACTGGTACAAATATTTATGAGAATAATTTAAAAGTAAGGAAAAAACTCTTACTAATTAATTACTCTTCATTATTATAAAAGTAAAAAACAAGTTTTATAGGTTATTTACTTCTGTCTAACTAAAGCCAATATAATTTAATATAAATTTAATTGAACATGCTAAATAAAACACAGAGTAAAGTTTTATTTAGCATGTTCACGAGTAATATAATACTCCATTAATGTAATATTTATGAGAATAACTCAAAAGTAAGAAAACAATCTAGGAAAATTGTCTAAAAGATTACTCGTTATTATTTTAAAAGCAAGAAACAAGTTTAATAGCGTTATTTACTTCTGTCTAACTAAGTCAACTATAATTTAATACGAATTTAATTGGACATGCTAAATAAAACATAGAGTGATGTTTTATTTAGCTTGTACACGAGTAATAGAATACTTTACTAATGTAATAGAAATACCCCACTGAGAAATTATATTTCTCTTTGATCTCTAAAAATAAGCAGAGAAAGAAATTCAAGAATATTGATAACCCTTGACCTTGGCCTCCATATCTGAGTGTTTTTGCTCTATTTGGAGAGAGGAATACGAAAATAAATCATCGAGAAGGAAATTGACTTGTAACTGTAAAAAAAAAAAAAAAAAAAAAAAAAAAAAAATTGAGATATGAAAACGTTTTTAACCCTATGAAAAAAAAAATTGCAATCGCAGATTTAACAAGAATACTCCACCCAGAAGATTATATGTTAAAAATAAGAAGGAAAAAATAATAAAGGGAATTCTACCTCTTGGAAGCAATTTCCTGAAGGAAGGTAAGATATTGCAGTTACTCGCTATGATTGCATCCGAACTAGGCTTTTTATTGAAAATATATTTTCAAGCTGTCGTTTCAGATCAGGAGGGTATATAGAGATTTATTAATAGAATTATAGCTGGAGGTAAGGAAAGGGTAGTAAAAAAATATCTGTTTTCAGTTTTCTAAACTTATCAGTAGTAAATTCGAATAGATACATCAGGCTTAAATAAATCCGAGCAGGTTTCGCTCACTGCAGTTTAATATAATAGATAATTCTTCATACTTATTTTAAACTATGTGCTACACAAATTAAACAAAAGTGATTTTATTTTGTATCCAAATAAATATTTTAGTTTGAAGTATTTGTATTTATTTTTTTAAATATGCTTACAGTATATTATAGAAATGTTGCTCATAGTATTATTTATTTAGGAAATATAAAGAAAGCGAATAATATATTGCAGTTTTTAATGCTGATTAAATTTGTAAAAACACTGTCTGAGATTTGTAGTATTTCTAACATTTATTTATTTATTTTTTGAAAATTGCAGAAGAATTCACATTTACATGTTTAGAATTTTAAATGTGTTAACATTCTTGAAATTTCTTTAAAATAGTATTTATATAGATTTAAAAAAATTTAGACTCTATTTAAACAAATATTTTCTTATTTTAAATGTTTATACATGTTCAAAATGTTTTTGAAATATACATATTTAATTACGTATATTGAAACATATACAAAACATAATGTAGTTAATCTTCTAAAAGTTTTTTAAGGAATTTTTAATTTAACTACTTGTTCATTATTGCAAAATATATTTTAATATTTAATTTCGCAAGAATTTTTAAAAATTAATTCTGATTAAAAGCTTTACAAATAGATTTTGTAAAACAAGTTATTATAAGTAAGTGCATATGCAACTTGGAAATTTTTATTTAAAAATCTCATTAATAACAAAAAATAATTATATTTCAAAGGTACTTTTTTATAAGGAAGAAACACACTGTATAGAAATATTTTCATGACTGCTACTTCATTTGGAAACTACTAATGATTTATACACAACAAAAACGACATCGTTTGTAATTCAGTAAACGATAAATAAAGAAATGGAAATGCGTGATGATGGCACACACACATTATATATATATATATATATATGGGTTCAAAAAATTCCGATATACAAGGAAAACTAAGCACTATATTACATTTTAAACTATTTCTTACGAAAATTTGTAAATAATATTGCTTTCAAATACCAGGCATTTTGATTTAAATCCTTTTTTACTAAAGCGGCCTAGATGTAGTATATCAGTTTTAACTAGAGTGTCCCCTGAACGACCTGTTATACCTCACCCACATTTCGCCACCATAATTTTGAATGAAGGCCCTATTAGTGAGCCACTGGGATGTTTGAGCCAACCCCTATCCAGTCTAATCCCAAGTAAGAACATTTTGGCCCTATAGATTTATCGTGTCCCATTCCCGGTTGATGCTGTCTGTTCGTTATCCCCTGGTGGGTTGCTAACTGAACACTCTCGGTTTGGAAGCCTAAAGCATTATCCATTTGTGGCCTTAAATAAAATTACTAAATATATCGAAATAATTATTAAATAACTTTAAATATTTAACTATGATAATCGTTACTTTTTTTATTTGTATGTGCTGTAGTTGTACTGCTTCATCAAACTACTTCATTTTATCTTTGCCATCTGAATCTGTTTAAATTATAAAATTGGTCTGGGTGTTACAAAATCTTACATGAAGTTTTGTCTTGAATATCATTCATGAAGTGATTGTTTATGAAGAAAATATTTAATTATATTGAAAATTTTAAGATTGAAAAATTCTTATTAAATGTATATATGTAAGCTACTTCATTTTAGCTTTGTTATTTGAATCTGTTTTAATTATAATATTAATCTATGACTTACAAAAGTCTAACTTCAAGTTTGTTCATGATAATCATCATTGCACTGATTGCTTATGAAAAAAAAAATACTTAACTTATATTCAAAATTTTAAGATTGAAACATTTCTTATCAAAAACTCATATTAGCTACTACATTGAGCATTTTTATTTGACGATTTAAATTTGTTCTAATAAAAACAATAGTATGCTTGCAAGAAAAGCTTTACTTTAAACCTTAAGTATCACTCTTGCAGTGATTTTTTATCAAATAAAATAATAAGCTTATTTCAAAATTTTAAAATGGAAACATTGCTTTTTAAACTTAAATTGATTAATAGAATGGGTTAATTTATCTTTTTTTATTTTGACCCTTATTGAAAAATACTTAACAGTGGTAACTTTGAATCCCAAAGACTTTCAGACTTCCATTTTTTATCATGAAAAAGTTAAAAGAAAACAATTTTTTGATATTGCTTTTCTGTTACTCTTGGGTCATAAAAAACGTCAGAATTAAAAAAATTCTTCTGTCGAAATACTTATGAAGATTAATTTTCTAACAAAGTTTTTTTCTTCTCTTTCTTAGACACTTCCGTGTTTATTTTCTTGAAAGGAAAATTTTTTTTTCTAAAGTAAGAAACAACAAAGTTTTTTAAGAAGTGTGTTCAGTATCTTGTAATTAGTATTTTTCTTCTTGACAGACATTAGTGCGCGTGTTTTTTTTATTTAACTTTTGCAATTATAGTTTTATTTTTCAGTACCTATTAAAGTATTTAAAATAATAGTTTGTGTGAAATACTGTATTCTTAGAATGAATTTTCGTCATTAAAATCTTTTCGATATCACATTTATCCGATACAAAATAACCAGTGGTTACAAGAATAAAAATATTTATAAAAATAAAAAACAAAAATTTATCTCTCTCTATATATTTTTGTCGATTTAAAAATTCAAAATCTGTAGTTCATATTTGTAGCAAACATCATAAATAAGATTTTTAGTACATGTGAATTTTCAATATAAATTTCATTAACTAATTATATACCATAATATACACTGATATTAAAAGAATACCATACTCCATAGATTATAATAGATAATATAATAAGTATATTTTATTTATAACACATTTAACTAATTATACAATAAATGTGAAACTAAATTTCTGAAAATGTACTAATTTAAAAAATTGAAATATTAAAATTAAATAATTAATTAAATAATAGAAAATTAAATAATTTTAAATGCATATATGCTGTAAAAAACAAATCAAAATTTAAAATAATAATAAAAATATTTAGAGGAATACGTAAGCAAAAAGTAGCTGTGATGAATATGTTAATATTGTTTGTAAAGTATTTTTAAAGATTCAATAAAAAATGTAATAAATATAAAAATTCGTTTTCTCTTACATTCCGCTAAATATAATAAAATATTATTTTTATTAATGTTAATGGATAAAAATATAATGATGGATAAATAACGATTATCGATAAATAATATAATATAATTTATAATAAGGATAATGTATAAATTCAACGATAACTAATAAACTCTACATTGTTTACGGCATGGTATGCAATTTAATTTTAATTTAAATTTCTTGTTTTGATACCCCTCCACCATATTTAATTTGTTAGAAAGCCCAATGTGAAAAAACTGGTATTGATTCTACAATTAAATTTTCTTTCTTTCTTTTTTTTTTTTTTTTAAACATGAAGTATTAAAAATTTATTGTTTTATTTTCTAAGAGCAAATATCATTTTTTCGATTTTTTTTTTAATTTTCTGATTTGATTGAATAATGTTTAAATAATTTATTGATAATTAATTTTTTGCACTTAAGAATGACCTTTAAAAACCTTTTAAAGGACATTTTTTTAAACGAAATGTTTTCATAAAATATAATTATTCTCATTCTCATTCAAAATTTAATATTTAATTATTTTTAATCTGATGAAAGCTCCAAATCGAAAAATGCTTTAAATATAACTTCGCTTACAAAAAAATGTGTTTAAAATTAATTTAAAACCAGATTTCTTAATTATATTTAACTCTTCAAAAAAGATTAAAATTTTAACAGCGAGAGAGATAACAATATAATGAATTTAATCATCCGCACATATGTTCCAATACATAAACAATCAAAAAATTAATCAAAGTATGTTTAAACTAACAAATTATTTTTGTTTGCTTACACTTCAAACCTTTAATCAACTTTCTTTAAAAGCAAGAGTCATCATTTTTGTCACATTTGTGAATGTTGTGTGCACCATAACAGCTTGATAATCTTAACTGCATCACAAAATATATAACGGTTAATTAAATAGAAGTTTGTTTTCTGAAAATAAATTTAAAAAAATAATAATTGCAATTTTTATTTCGTATATTTTTTTTCCCACAAAGTTCTAAAAGAATAAAATATTTTTCCACACGGCGAAGATAAACCTCAGAACCCTCTAAATTTCGAAAATTGAGAAAAGAGATTAATTGCTTTCACTTCACTTCATTTTGGACATGGAGATTTTTTTTTTTATCGTCTGAACTTCATTTTGGAGCATATATAAAAGGAGGCCTGATCGCAGATTAAAATACTGAACAGAAGGGCAATTAATCAAGGAAAACATAATTAAAAAATTTGCGCGTCATCTGTCATTGAAATCGATCGTTCTTTATTTTGTCGATGTAGTTAAATTATTGTAGGGATTATTTTTTTTAATTTTTCCCTCAAAGGAATTTCATTAAAAACTAACCTTAAGTTATTCACACATATTCCTTTATTTTTTAAGCGTTATAACTTTAGTTTTTATACAGTACTAGAATATTATTAATGTAGTTTTGTTGAATTTGAGAACTGTTTCCATATTTTCAGAATGTTAATTTCAATATTTTAAAATAAGTACGTAAGCAAATTTTTGATAAAGTACATTTTTTTATTATATAAATATGTTCAAATTTGAAATCTCTCAATCTCACTTTTTTTATTATAATAAATGTGTTCAAATTTGAAAACTCTCAATCTCACTTTTTTATTATAATAAATGTGTTCAAATTTGAAAACTCTCAATATCTCTTTGTTTAGTTTATGTAAATAAAATTATAGATAAGCTACATTTTTTAAATGTGCTCAAAATTTGAAATCTCTCAATCACTCTTTGCTTAGTTTACATAAAGCAAATTTTACTACATTTACTACTACATTTGAACTACATTTTTTTATTATAACAAATGTGTTCAAATTTGAAATATCTCAATCGCTTTATGCTACTTTTATATGTAAAGCAAATTTTAGATAAACTACATTTTTTTTTATAATAAATGTGTTCAAATTTGAAATATCTCAATCTCTCTTTGCTTAGTTTATGCAAAGCAAATTTTAGATAAACTACATTTTTTATATTATAACAATGTGTTCAAATTTGAAATCTCTCTTTGCTTAGTTTACGTAAAGCAAACTTTAGATAAATGACACTTTTTAATATAAAAAATGAGTTCAAATTTAAAATCTCCCAAGCTTTATATTAAATGCTTAAATTCACATGCAACAAATATGGTGCTCTAGATTTTTATATTTTTAATCAAATAATTTTAGATTATATTGGGAAAAGGTATATTTTTAAATTGAATACAATAGCATTCCTTCATATTTCTTGGCATGGCTGATTCCTCTCTTTGTGAAAGGGTTTTTTTTTTATTTATATTTTGTATCATTTTTAAATAAACCTTTAAAAATTTGATAAAACACGTTATGCTCCAAGCAAGCTGAAATAATTTCTGCGTTCGATTTTTTAAAATACTTTATTGTATGCATGTATGTTTGATGGGAAGCGTTTGTTACAAAAGAATTAACTTCAAATATTTTTTTGTATTAAAACAATTGTGTTTTTTACTGTAATAAACAAAGATTTGTAAAATATTAAATGTTTTTTTTTCTTTCTAATGCAGCTGGCAAACACTTAGACAGCTTGGCCTTGGATGCCTTAAGGCAAGCACTGCACAGACGTTACTCACTTTGCAGTACTCAGGAGACGCGTGTAACTTGAAGATAAGCCACGGACGCGGAATAACAATGCCCCCGCAACGCTCTACGATCCTATTACACCGGGACCTACGGTTTAAAGTGGATTCCGAACCACTACAAACATCCATGGCACCGTCGGGACTCGAACCCGAAACCTGTAGTACCGAGCGCCAGAGCGCTAGCCACTCGGCCATTCAGGCCCGATATAATATTAAATGTTTAAACATGTATAATTTTAAAATAACAATTATTTTTTGTTTTTTTTAATAATGCTTTAAGAAAAAAATTAATATCAGATTAAGATTTTTAAGATTTAAATTTAAAATCAAAAACTACAGATTTCAACGGAAAGAAATAAATTAAAAAAATGTAATAAAAAATATGCACAGTTTAAAGATATTTTTTTTAAATCATTAAAATTAAAAATATTACTTTTAACTCATTTAGTAATCAGAATTAGTCGTAAATAATTTCACTGTTCTGTTTTAATGCGGCTGAATCGATGCATTGATATTCAAATAAATTGCAGTTTATATAGCATTCTTTTGCTTCCTTTTCTTACTGGAAATGGTTTGACGTGATGAGTGTGGTTTCTCAATTTGATTTATGCATATCATAGATACATATATACAATTTTAATATTTCTTAAAATTTCCAGCTTTCATGTACTAATTTTCGATTATATGATTTTTATTAGTGTATTAAAATAAAAAAAATGATAAGAGAAAATTTTTTAATTTTTATTATTTTTTTTATCAGAGAAATGAATCATCTAATGTGGCATCTTTAAAATAACATTCAAAATTTAGGAAATAATGAGCAAAAGAACAAGTTTGAACCAGAACAAACTGAACAGGATTACCATTTGAGTAACAGGATTACCCTTTAAGCAGCTGAATATATTATTTTCACTTATTAATGCAGTGCATTTAAAATAACTTACTAAAAATACATGCAATTTTTAACCATGTGGCTTTAGAAGAAATTTTTTTGTTATACATTATTGTTAAAGAAAAATAATAAAAAATACATTTAAAATAATGGAACACAAAATTCCTTTCAGATTATTTTATTTAAGTGTCAAAAATTTAAGTATCCCTCTGCTGTCTTTTGAAGTCTGAATGGCAGCATAAATTAAGGCATAAATTGAACAAATTCCTTAAGTAACAAAAGTGTTTCAGAATTTTTATTTCTGAGTTGAAAACCAAAACAATCCGAGAGATGCATT
Source organism: Caerostris darwini (assembly GCA_021605075.1). Classification (NCBI taxonomy): domain Eukaryota; kingdom Metazoa; phylum Arthropoda; class Arachnida; order Araneae; family Araneidae; genus Caerostris; species Caerostris darwini. Next base: position 1,168,616 of record BPLQ01007986.1, on the reverse strand, counting down.
AAAAAATTCATCCCAAAAGAAGCAACTATCTTAACTTTTCTTAAGTTTATTTATTTAATCCCTCAGAGGTAAAACAATGTTGTTTTTATTTTTTAGTACCAAGAAACATTTGAAAACCAAGAGAATTTAAAATGCGATTTGGTTTTAAAATAAAAGATTAGGGGATTCAGGTACAGCGGGAAATCTTTGAAGCTTAAAAGTTGTTCTTGCCAAAAGTTTGTTTGGAATAGAAAAGCATGTGTTTATTTAATATTGCTATTTTACGTTTATTTTTATTGTTTATGAAGAAAGTTGTTTTATTAGAATTGCTTTAACAATTTTGTAAATAAGATCGTCAATTATATCATCGAAAAATTCAATTTGAGAAAACTAAAATTAAATATTTTTTCGTTTTTGTTTTTAAGAAAATATTTTGCTTTTAATCAATTAATTGTATTAAACTTTAGAAACAAAATAAATTATATTATATATCAAAATTTAATTATATAGAAATATAAAACATATATTTCAAATCGAAATATTTTATAATTTGTATTTCGATGACTTATCAGAAAAACCTTCTCATTATTATTCTGTGACAAATAATGCTCAAAAATTAGATGAAATTTTTTTAATTCAATTTGCAGAAAAAAATGGTATGAATTAGTAATGGGAATGAATATGTAAATTTAAACTATAGGTTTGAACATTTTTTGGTGTTATCTTGTTTTTTGGAGTTATTTCGGATAAATGTCTAACAAATGTCTTTGAAACATATTAGTAAATAAATCCTCGATTTTTTTATTAGAATTAAAAATTTATATTTTTTTAATTAAATTGTTTGGGAAATTATGTAAATTACAATCTTCTGAATTATAAATGATGTAAATAGTAAAACGATGTTATTTCTGCAAAGAGTACAACTATCTAAATAACTGCTCCAGTATTTACATCAATATAAACTAAAATTGTATAATAAATATAAACGAATATAAAAAATTTATAATTACTTTCCAATGCATTTGTATAAGCAATACAAACTAATACCATTTTTAGAAATGATTGTTAATAAATTTCGCAAAACAAATTATTTAAACTCAGTTGTAAACTTACAGTTTTCAGTACTTAATTTCAGTTTACTTTTTTATGTAATATATTTTTATTATTGAAATACCATTTTAATTAATTAAACATCCTTAAAATACCGTCGCAATATTATCAAATCATTATCACAATAACATCATATCATCAAATATAATTTTTAAGAATAGCATCTTAAATATTTATCATTAAATACTGTATTAGAATATCTTCTGTTCATACAAAATTACAATATATATATTCAAAATATTAGGTATTATAATCAATTTGCTTGATATTTTAATTATTAATTTTTGCTTTGTTTACAGCTAATAGAAGAATAATTAAAACCATCATAAGTATTATCTTATTACACAAAATATTTGCATTACCTTATATAAAGAAGAATCCATTAAATAATGTACAAGTTAGTCTAAATAGTTTAATTGATGGTTGTTTATTGTACATTAAGAAAACTATTAATAATTTTTTCTGAAGAGGGACAAAATTACAGTTTTTAAAACTGTATTTAACAAAATTAAAAAAAAAAATGAAAAAATACAACCTTATAATTTTCTAAATACCAAAAACACGACTTAATTGCAAGCTACGAATGGATATTCTAATAAACAGAAACAGAGCAAACTTCGCCAAAATACCTGTAACCAAACACCCGAAATTTCACCTAATGTTTTATGTATACTTGTCAACCAAATGGTATTTTGCATAAACCAAACATTTTGAAGGCGGAGTACATTTTCAAGAACTTGGAAAATAGAAGGTGTAGTGCTTCATGCCAGTGTAGTATCTTTCCGCATATTACTCCCACAGGGTAAACACAGCAAAATTTTTCCCTATTTTTCTTCTTTTTCCCATTAAGAAACAGCGAAAGGAATAAGAGGGGGGAAATAATGCAACGTGAGAACGAACTTGTAGTCTTGGGAAAGCAAGAAAAAAAATGGGGAAAACAAGAAAAAAAAAGGGAAAAATGAGGGGAAAAAGTAATGTGGAGGAACAGAACAAATTTTCGTATAATCTTAACAACGGGATAGGCGAAACATCTTTTGTTCGTGAGATGTAGGGCGGTGCAACATATGAGAAACGCCACAATCTTTCTCGATCACATCTGCATAATATAATGCGACAGAGCACGCCACGTGGAAAGAGTAGGGAAAAAAAATCTCGCTATGTATTAATATCGATTTTTTTTAGTTTACGTTGTCCTTTTTTTTACCTTAAAAAGCCTTGTGGCTTTTGAATCAGAATTTTGTGAAAAATTTTGTGTAATAGAAAATAGGGAAAATAAGGGAAAAATAAAGTTAAAATAAGGATTTATTTTATATTTTGGAGGAAAAATGTTTAATTCCATATTAAATAAAGTATTAAAGTAATTCATAAAAAATAAAGTAAATATACTTTCATACATACAACTAAATTGAAAATTAATATAAAAGTTTAAAAATAGTTTGAGCACTTTTAAATAAATTTTAAAAGAGAAAATTAAAACAACGAAATCTACATGAACATTAAGAAAAATTAAATAATTTCAAGAATAAACAAAGACTTCAATTTGTTTTTAAATAAGAATCATGAATAATAATAAAATTATGAAATAAATTTTAATACTTTTTAATAATGAAATAAGTTTTAATAATTTATAATAATGAAATAAATTTTATAATTGTTTTTATAAAATAAAAAGAGAAATTCAATAAGAATTAAATAAAACGGATACAACTATGGATAAGGCAATAGAGCAAAAACAGGCTAAATTAGTGAGTAACAAAATTAAATTGTTAGTTATTATTTTACAATACAAGAATGTTATTTTGAACAATTTCAAACTTAATTAAAATCATTAATGGTTTTTAATCGACAATTATTTGGAAAAAAAAGGTATAGATTTAATTGTAAAAATTTTAAATTATGTTTTTTAGATTTTAGTTTAATTACTGGAAAATAATGAATTTTAACAATGGACTTCTATAATTTTAAGTTAGCGATATCATCCAAAATTCAGTTTTATATATGAATATATATATATATATATATATCTTTAACAATGTTTCATTAAAATTTAAATTTGTTATCTTGTTTTTTTCGATATAATTTGCGAATATATAATATGTTTATATTTCTTGGAAATAAATCGCAATCAAAAAATTTCAATGTTTTAAATATAATTTAGAGAATATTTAAACATTTTAAGAATTTGATACTTGAAAATAAATCTATCGCTAGAATAATTTTATTTCGAATTCACTTAGAAAAGTAAAGAAACATTATTTTATTGCATCGTTAAAAAATTTATTATAAAGATGCAATAAAATAAATAATTTCAATACAAATAAATTTATTTTATACATTTTGAAATATATAATATTGTTGAAATTTATATATTTGTGGGAATAGTTTTCAATAAGATTTAAGTTAGAATTTTCTAAATATAAGCAGCTTAAAATATTATCAAATGTGAAAATCTATACTAAGAAAATTTTACTTTCTATTTTCTTTACTTTTATATTTGGAAGTCAGTTGGGCAAAATATTTTACTCTAAAATATTTTTCCTAATATCGAATTTTACAAAACTCATAAATAAATTTTAAATGTGAATTCCTTTTATATTTTTATTCTTTCTCTAAAGCAATTAAACTAGAAGAAATTCAGATAAATTCGAATTGAGAAAATATTCATATACGGTAAAACTGGACAGGGGTTATCAAATGAAAAAAAAAAGAATGCATGATATTATTGAGAAATGTATAATAAAATCTGTAATTCAATTTATAGACTATATACTAATATAAACAATCTATTCGGTTTTTAAAAATTATAATATAAGTTCAATTATTTCAATGTTTGAAATAAATAGTGAAATTCATAATCTTATTTTAAATTTCTAAATAATGAATTATTTTAAATACTGTGTTTGGTTGAGAATTCAGTCCAAAATTTCTGAAATTAAAATAAAATATTAAGAATTTTGAAAACTTAGAAGACGGAAGAAAAAGGAAAATAAAAAATATTTTTTAGTTTTAACTAAAGCAAGTTCTTTCTTATTATTTTCAATTTCATACATCTTTTTATTATTTAAATTGAATTGATAATATCTAAACTAAAAACTTCCTACAAATCATACATAAATAATGTAATAAATTAACTATTTCTTAAACATTTTATAATAATTTAATTTTGAAATTTTAATTTAAATTTACAGTTATGTATTTCAGATTTATTTAAAAAAGTATTTATATCATAAGCAAAGTGTTTGATTGAATAAATTAAGTTTTCAAACAAAGTTATGTGACGTTATTAGAAATTTATAAAGTAAGAGTAAATTTGTTTTTTGTTGTTATATTAGCTATATATGTTTTAGTTTACTGCAATAGCCCATGAAATAAATTCAATTAGTTTTTGATATATAGAATATCTTCTTAATCAAATTAAATTTTCGTTGGTCCTAACAAAAAATGTTAGCAATAATATTAAAAATATTTTTTGTCTTTCAAAGAATTTTTATGAAAAGGAGATATAAACATAGCAGACAGAAAATAAAAGATTTTTATGTTAAATACAATTTTATGCAAAGTGTAGTTAATTGATATCTGGATTGAATGCAAAAAATAATTCAATTAATTGCTATTCTGAAGTTGTTGATACAACGCGTGGTTATGGATTAAATTTTCTACTGTTGAAGTCATTTGTGTTAATATTTGTCTTAAATTTGTAATGACTATTTAATATTTAGGCAATTGAGAAACAAGCTTTCTAATTGTTATCAATGTTTCTATACTGTAATTTGTCGAAAATTATTGCCAATAATTGTATATGGCATATTTGTTTTAGTTCAGTATATAAAACAATATTTAACAATGCCTTTTTTTGTGTAAACATTTATTGTATTTATCTGAATAATTTTTAATGTAATGTTTTGTAAATAAATAGATCACTTTAAATATTCCTTTCTAACTTAACTAGGTTTTTGCAAGTACTGGTTTGTAAAGTTTCATTCGTGACTAAAAATTCAGTTTCATGAAGTGCAATAAACTTCAAATGTATACACACTAGTAGAATTTTATTTTCTCTTTCTATCATAACTTTATCAATATGCCAAAAAGAAAAGCATTAATATATACACTGAAGTGACAAAAGTCATGGGATAGCAATATGCAAATTTTCAGATGGCAGTAGCATCGCGTAGAACAGGTATAAATGCGCAGTGCTTTCGCAGAGCTTTCATTTCTGTTCAAGTTATTCATGTGAAGAGGTTTTGACGTGATGATGACCGCACGACGTGAATTAACAGACTTTGAACGCGGAATGTTAGTTGGAGCTAGACGCATGGGTCATGCCATTTCGGAAATCGTTAAGGAATTCAACATTCCCAGATCCACTGTGTCAAGAAAGTGCCGAGAGTATGAAATTTCAGGCATAACATCCCACCATGGACAGCGCAGTGGTCGACCGCCTGCACTTAACGACCGAGACCGGCGACGTCTGCAAAGAGTCGTAAATTCTAACAGACAAGCAACACTGCGTCAAATAACCGCAGAAATCGATGTGGGACGTACAAGGGACTTGTCTGTTAGAACTGTGCGGAGAAATTTGGCTTTCTTGGGCTATTCCAGCAGATGACCGACTCGAGTGCCTTTACTGACAGAACGACATCGCTTGCAGCGACTCGTGGGCACGTGAGCATATGGGTTGGTCCCTAGATGAATGGAAAACCGTGGCCTGGTCCGATGAGTCACGATTTCAGTTGGTAAGAGCTGATGGTAGGGTTCGAGTGTGGCGCTGACCCCACGAAGCCATGGACCCAAACTGTCAGCAAGGCACTGTTCAAGCTGGTGGTGGCTCCGTAATGGTGTGGGCTGATTTTTATGGATTTTTCATGGCATGGACTTGGTCCTCTGGTACGACTGGACCGAACATTGAGTGGAAATGCTTTTGTTCAGCTTGGAAGATCGACTTGAGTCCAGCCATTCATGGACTTCAGTGTAAAACCCAAACAATTAAATTAAACGATGAAGATAAACATATACTATTGGTTCATGAAAATCATAATTTTTTTTGCCTTCAATGAGACAAAAAAATCCTTATAAAATTGTCGAAATGACTATATTTCGTTCCCCATATCTTCCATAACTTAAATGTATCGTTGCAGAAATGTATATAAAAGTATCAGCCTCAAGCTACGAAAACAATAAAAATTAAATATTTCCGTTAATTTTAAGCCAAAACTTTAAAAATCTATTTCACAAATATATACATTACAAAAAGTGTAAAAAAAATCTATTTCTGTTTTCCTTAAAGAGGATGTTTTCAGAAAAAAACATTTCTTGTCTGTGACCGAAACCCGCAAACTCACAATCAATTACCCCTAATCTTCAATATTACACGAGACGATAGCAAAATTTCGAGAAGTAGGTTAGAGAAAAAATAACCGCGTCGAAGAAAATTTGTCGAAAGAGATACGCATTCTAAATATTAAAGAAATATTGTCGTCTAGTATTCTACATATTTCTGATGGAAGGGATAAGAAGAACGATATATCATTACTTGCCAAAGAAAATTTTCTTGCTTGACAAGAGCGCTTTTCTGCCGTATATCAGATTGTCGCCTGCAGGCAAGATTTCAATATTTTTTTTATTTCCTACGTCCTTGCATCCTCTCATCGTTATTTTGTTGTTTTCACGCTCTTTTTTTTGCTGTACAGCCCATGGGCATTTCAGATCCAGAAAACTGTAGTAACGAAAGAGTGTTTAGGGAATGTTTTCTTCTCCCTCAACGTAGTTTAGAATTTGGGTGTTTCTGCAATATATGACAAGATATTGCTTTTTTGAGTTCGAGATCTCCTACTCAAAAGTTTTCTTTATTTTTTCATGAAGAGTGTGGTGGAGGTATGTTCGCAGACTACTATAGTTCCGTAAGCAAAACACAATCTTCTCTTTCTGTGTTTTAAAACACTTTTCACTTTTGGCCCCGAGCTATAACTCACCCACGAACAGAATCAATATACTAGTGACTTTTGTTTCTTAACTTGATATTTTGTTGCACGTTTGTAATTGCGTATTGTGTAAAGAAAGTGTGTGTAAGGAAGAAAAAAAAATGAAGGACAAAAGTGCTCAAACGAAAAAACGTTTTACAGCTTTTCAATATGTTTTAAGCATGTAAAGGTTTATAAACTTATATGAAAAATAAAACGAAAATAATCATGTGATATTCATTTATTCAGCAGTGAAGAATCATGTTTTCATATGACTGCCGGTTTTGTCAAGCTAAAATAAATGGAACAAAGTTATTATGCGGCATTTTAATATTGCATTATGTATTAATTATGTATTAATATTGCATTATTTAATTATGCAGCATTCCATATTGTCAACCTGAAATAATGAGTCCATCGTATATTATTTACTTATTTCCTTTAAAATTCATTCATTAAAATCTATTTCTCTAGTGTATACATTACAGAGAGTTAAAAAAAAATCAAATTATGCTTCCCTTAAAGAGGATGTTTTCAGAAAAAACATATCTTGTCTGTGATCGAAACCAGCAAACGCACAATCAATTACCCCTTATCTTGAATATTACACGAGACGATAGCAAAAATGCGAGCAGTAGGTTACAGAAAAAATAACCGCGTCGAAGAAAATATGTCGAAGAGATACGCCTACTAAATATTAAAGAAATATTGTCGTCTAGTATTCTACATATTTCTGATGGAAGGGATAAGAAGAACGATATATCATTACTAGGCAAAAGAAAATTTTCTTGATTGGCAAGAGAGTTTTTCTGCCATATATCAGATTGTCGCCTGCAGGCAAGATTTCAATTTTTTTTTTATTTCCTACGTCCATGAATCCTCTCATCGTTATTTTGTTGTTTTCACACTCTTTTTTTTGCTGTACTACAGCCCACGGGCATTCCAGATCCAGAAAACTGTAGTAACGAAAGAGTGTTCAGGGAATGTTTTCTTCTCCGTGAACGCAGTTTAGAATTTGGGTGTTTCTGCAATATTTGACAAGATATTGCTTTTTTGAGTTCGAGATCTTCACCTCAAAAGTTTTTTTTTTTTTTTTTTTTTGCAAAGAGTGTGGTGAAGGTATGTTCGCAGACTGTAGCCTCGAAAGCAAGACATAACGTTCTCTTTCGGTGTTTTAAAACACTTTTCACTTTTAGCCCCGAGCTATAACTCACCCACGAATAGAATCAATATAGTAGTGATTTTAGTTTCTTAACTTGGCATTTTGAAACACGTTTGTATGTTTGTATTGTGTAAAGAAAATAGGAGGTAAAAATAGAAAAACCAATTCAGTATTAAAAAAAAAAAAAAAAAAAAAAAAAAAAAAAAAAAACTTTTTACAGCTTTTCAGTTTGTTTTAGGCATAAAATGGTTTATAAATTTATGTGAATACCGAATACCAAAAATAGTAATGAGTTATTAATTGATTTGGCAGTGAAAAATCATGTTTTCTTATGTCTGCAATATTTTCTTAACAAAAACAAATGGAATAAAATTATTATGTGGCATTTCATATTGCAAGCAATATTTTGTATTTCATATTGTTAAGCTGAAATATAGGATCCATTGTCTATTAATTACATAGATTATTTCCTTTAAAAATTAAACAGGAAAGTATTTTTAAACAACAACTTATTTTTACACCTTTTCAGTTTGTTTTAGGCATAAAATGGTTTTATAAACTTATATGAATGCGAAAATATAACGAAAATAATAGTGTGAGGTCATTTATGTCGCAGTAATAAATCATGTTTTCTTATAAACTTCCACATTTACTTATCTAAAATAAATGAAGGACAGTTATTATATGACATTTCATTTTGCAAGCATTAAGTATTTCATATTATTAAGCTAAAATAATGGATCCATTGTCTGTTAATTACTTAAATTATTTCTTTTAAAAATTAAATTCAAAAGTATTTTAAGCAATTACAATTCTCTTATATAGATTCACAACAAAATTAGTTAATTTAGCTAGTAAAATCTGTTTTCTGCCATATATCACATTGCTTGGCAAGAGAGTTTTTCTGCCATATATCAGATTGTCGCCTGCAGGCAAGATTTCAATTTTTTTTTATTTCCTACGTCCGTGAATCCTCTTATCGTTATTTTGTTGTTTTGACACTCTTTTTTTTGCTGTACTACAGCCCATGGGCATTCCAGATCCAGAAAACTGTAGTAACGAAAGAGTGTTCAGGGAATGTTTTCTTCTCCGTGAACGCTGTTTAGAATTTGGGTGGTTCTGCAATATTTGACAAGATATTGCTTTTATTCAGTTGCAGATCTCCTACTCAAAATTTTCTCTTTCTTTTATTTATTTATTTTTTTACAAAGAGTGTGGTGGAGGTATGTTCGCAGACATAGTCTCGTAAGCAAGACACAATGTCCTCTTTCGGTGTTTTAAAACACCTTTCTCTTTAGCCCCGAGCTATAACTCACCCACGAATAGAATCAATATACTGGTGATTTTTTTTTTCTTAACTTGACATTTTGTAGCACGTTTGTGTCTGTGTATTGTGTACAGAAAGTATGAGTACGGAAGAGAAAAAGAATTTGAGGACAAAGGTGTTCAAAAGAAAAACTTTTTACAGCTTTTCAGTAATTTTTTAAGCATGAAATGGTTTATAAATTTATATGAATGCCAATATATAACGAAAATAATAGTATGAAGGTCATTTATCCCGCAGTGAAAAATTATGTTTTCTTACGTTTTCCAAACTTGAGAAGATAAAATAAAGGGAACAAAATGTTATGTGGCATTTCATATTCCAAGCAGTATTTTGTATTTCTTATTGTTAAGTAGAAATAATGTATACATTGCCAATTAATTACTTAAAATCATCCTTTACAAAATTAAAGTCATATTATTTTTAAATAATTACAATTCTTTTATATACGTTCGCAACAAAATTAGTTATTATAGCTAGTCAAATAATAAAAATTAGAAATGTCCATTAATTTTCAGTTGAAATTTTTAAAATCTATTTCACTGATACATATATCACAGAGAGTTGAAAAAAATCAAATTCTGCTCACTTTAAAAAGTATGTTTTTAGAAAAAATATTTCTTGTCTGTGATCGAAACCCGCAAACTCACAATCAATTACCCCTAATCTTGAATATTACACGAGACGATAACAAAAATGCGAGAAGTAGGTGAGAGAAAAAATAAGTGCGTGAAAGAAAATTTGTCGAAGTTATACGAATACTAAATATTAAAGAAATATTGTCATCTAGTATTCTACGTATTTCTGATGGAAGGGATAAGAAGAACGATATATCATTACTAGGCAAAAGAAAATTTTATTGCTTGGTAAGAGTTTTTCTGCCGTATATCAGATTGTCGCCTGCAGGCAAGATTTCTATTTTTTTTTTTTTTTTTCCACGTCCTTCCATCCTCTCTTCGTTATTTTGTTGTTTTCACACCATTTTTTTTGCTGCACAGCCCATGGGCATTTCAGATCCAGAAAACTGTAGTAACAAAAGAGTGTTTAGGGAATGTTTTCATCTCCTTCAACGTAGTTTAGCATTTGGGTGTTTCTGCAATATTTGACAAGATATTGCTTTTTTGAGTTCGAGATCTCCTACTCAAAAGTTATTCTTTTTCTTTTTTCTCTTCAAAAAGTGTGGTGGAGGTACGTTCGCAGACTATAGTCTCGTAAGCAAGACACAATGTTCTCTTTCGGTGTTTTAAAACATCTTTCTCTTTTAGCCCCGAGCTATAACTCACCCACGAATAGAATCAATATACTAGTGACATTTTTCTTTAACTTGACATTTTGTAGCACGTTTGTATCTGTGTATTGTGTAAAGAAAGTGGGAGTAGGGAAGAAAAAAAATGTAGGACAAAGGCGTTCAAAATAAACACTTTTTAAATCTTTTCAGTATGTTTTAGACATGAAATGGTTTATAAACTTATATGAATACCAAAATATAACGAAAATAATAATGAAATATTTATTTTGTCCGCAATTAAAAATCAAGTTTTCTAATACACCTGCCAGATTTGCCAAGCTAAAATAAATGGAACAAATTTATTATTATGTAGCATTTTATATTGCAAGTAGTATTTTGTATTTCATATTGTTAAACAGAAATTATGTGTACGTTGTCTATTAATTACTGAATATATTACCTTTAAAAATTAAAATCAAATTATTTTTAAACAGTTACAATTCTATTATAAAAGGAATCTCACAAGAAAATTAGTTAGATTAGCTAGTAAAATAATAAAAATTAGAAATTTCCATCAACTTTCAGTGACATTTTTAAAAATCTATTTCACTAATATATACATTACAGGAGTTAAAAAAAAAATCAAATTCTGCTTCCCTTAAAGAGGATGTTTTCAGAAAAAACATATCTTGTCTGTGATCGAAACCCGCAAACTCACAATCAATTACCCCTTATCTTGAATATTACTCGAGACGATGGCAAAAATGCGAGCAGTAGGTTAGAGAAAAAATAACCCCGTCCAAGAAAATTTTTCGAAGAGATACGCATACTAAATATTAAAGAAATATTGTCGTCTAGTACTCTACATATTTCTGATGGAAGGTATAAGAAGAACGATATATCATTACTGGGCAAAAGAAAATTTTTTGCTTGGCAAGAGAGTTTTTCTGCCGTATATCAGATTTTTGCCTGCAGGCAAGATTTCAATTTTTTTATTTCCTACGTCCGTGAATCCTCACTTCGTTATTTTGTTGATTTCAGTCTCGGTGTTTTTCCAGTACAGTCCATGGGCATTCGAGATCCAGAAAACTGTAGTAACGAAAGAGTGTTTAGGGAATGTTTTCTTTGCCGTAAACGGAGTTTAAAATTTGTGTGTTTCTGCAATATTTGACAAGATAGTGCTTTTTTGAATTCGAGATCTCCTACTCAAAAGTTTTTCTTTCTTTATTTTTTCTTTGCAAAGAGCGTGGTGGCAGTATGTTCGCAGAATATAGTCTCGTAAGCAAGACACAATGTTCTCTTTCGGTGTTTTAAAACACCTTTTCTTTTCGCCCCGAGCTACAACTCACCCATGAATAGAATCAATATACTAGAGATTTTGTTTCTTAACTTGAAATTTTGTAGCCCGTTTGTACATGTGTATTGTGTAAAGGAAGTGGGATGTAAGGAAGAAAAAAAAGGCAGGACAAAGATGTTCAAAATAAAATATTTTTACTGTTTGGTATGTTTTAAGCATGGAATGGTTTGTAAACTAATATGAATAACAAAATATAACGAAAATAATAACGTGATATTCATTTATTCCGCAGAGAAAAGTCATGTTTTCTTATGACTTCCAGGCTTGCCAAGTTAAAATAAACAGAACAAAGTTATAATGTGACCTTTCATATTGAATTTTTATTTTGTATTTCATATAGTTAAACAGAAATAACAGATTCATTGTCTATTAATTACTTAAATTATTTCCTTTGAAAATTAAATCAAAAATTGTTTTTGAATAATTATAATTATATTATATAAGCTCACAACAAAATTAATTAGTTTTATCTGCGTAATTTGATGAACTACTATCATATTAGAAGAAGAATGTTATAGTTGAGCAAACATGTTGTAAAACATCTAATTAATGTAATTATTTTATTATATGTCGAATGTAAATAGTTGTAATGAAATAATCCATTTTACGTCATATTTATGGAGGATAATTGTAGATTTTAAAAGTGTATTTTTTTCTTACAATTGTTTCGTTGAATTTTCAATTTTTTTAAGATATCACACACATAATAACATCATAACAAAAGAAGACGCATTCTACATTATTAGTCCTTTCTCAATTGGAGCCTGGTGTATTGATCAGTTGTCATCTGAAACTATGCATCTGAAATGATCTCATTTTGATGTATGATAATACCTTATTATAAAACAGGAATAAACGTGAATGATCAATATTAAAGTTTTTCTTTAATTAAACAATGCGAATAAAAATTGTGTAGTCCTAACTTATATCATTTATTACTAAATGATTACGAGTTCAAGCAGCCTCCAGTTTCATTGGTATATACTGTCTATGGAAAAGAAGATAACTCTCATGTGCAATTTGGTCCTATCTCATTTATCTATGACTTTTACTCCAGTACTTGAAACAAACCCCAGAACAGAAAAAAGAAAATTTTATCAAAGCACAGGATGGCAACATTCCAGAATTGTCCCTGATGCTTATATGATAATGTTCTATTCAACTGATGACATATTTAACATTGTAAGACACGTTAATACACTCAAAAACAAGAAATACCACGGCAAACAATGAAACATCAATGCAAAATTTCTAACTTCATCAATAGATTGCATGTAAGCTTGCACGATTTCACATAGAAGAGTTCCGGGTTCAAGATACTCGATATTGTTATCGCTTTTCAACATGCTCATTACCTTGCTTCCTAATTTTCTGCTTGTCCAAAAAATTGCATTAACATAAAATAATTCTGGATTATACTTGAACATACTTTTAACTATGTAATCTTTCAAATTACATGGGTTAAGAGTATGTTCATTTGGTTACAAAATTTTATTGATATTATATACCTAAGTGTCAACAATCTTTTACGTTTAATTATCTATGTCAACCAATATTAATATTTAACTATCTTCATAATTTGGTGGTAAAAGATTTCCAATTTAACTTTGTTCCTTGCATTTGAACTTTTTTTTTTTTTTTTTTTTTTTTTTTTTTTTGTAAAAAGAATTTTATGACATGAATATGCAAATTAAATTGTATTTTGTAACATGAGATAGTTTTTTAATACTTAAATTACATGTTTTGTCTTCTTTTTATTTATATTTTTGATCTCCTAATAAATTTTTCCTAAAATCCGTAATGGATTCCTATTATAAGATTTGGTATAAAACTAAATCACGCGCTCTCAAGTCATCGTAGATAATTTACAAATTATGAGTAATTATTTTTTTTTATTATTAACAAGTGACTATTTACCATTTTAAATAAAGATTTTTTTTAGTAACTAAATGGCCTTTAAGAATAAAAAATTATTAAAATACAAGATTTGCATCAAACTCTTCACATCATATTTAAATAGTATATATAAAAATACATTGACTGTATTTCTTTTATACTTTCAAAAATGCAAACGTACATTTTACATTTTAAACAACATATTTTTTCATAATATAAATCCGTTAACTTTATTTTTCTGCCGATTTCGATTTCATACTACCGCACGTAGACTACGTAGAATTATATTACTTAACAACCCATATTTTATATCGAATAATACTTTTTTAAATGTGTGTATTTTGAAATCAAAATATCAATTAAGATTTCTTAATTAAGAAATAAAATGCTAGAATTTCACTTTAGCTTGTTGAATCTAAACATACTAGTAAAAAAAGTATATTAATTAATATTATGTAATACTTTATTACGAAATAATATCTTATTAGATGCTATAATATTTATATTATTTGTAATAAAATATATTAATATTTGCCAGTATATGCTATACTGTATTACTTATATTAAATATAATAATTTGTTGCATAATAATATAAATAATATAAATAATTTATTTACTTAATTAATATGTCTAAGTAAATTTTATACTTTAATGCTATAATATTAATACTCTTTATAATACCATTTAAAATATTGCTCATAAATTTGTATACTAAAATCGCTTACAAAAAATTGCTTTTAAAAATTCCTATCCTTTACTACTCATTACAAGCAAAAATACCAAAGAATGAATAATGTAAACAGTTTAATAAAGGCATTTAATAAAAAAAAACATTTATTTCAAAATTAATAACTGATTTTACTTTAAAAGAAAGGTTTATTTATTCAATTTAATTGAAAATGCAGTCAAGCATAATATAATTCTTAATACGCTGCAAATTGAAACTGACGAACTTATAAGATAAAATGAAATCACTGTTATTATTTCTAAAAATCTTCTATTATAAGATTAAACTCGAAAAAAAAAATATTTGAGAATATGTGTATATATCTTTTTTTATTTATCGTTTATTTCTTTCGCTACATTAATAAACATTTTGAATAACAATTAAATGACAAATATTATTTTGATAAAATTTAATAAATGCTATTTTAGCTATAACTCATCATAGCTAAAACAGCTACAAAATTATAGCTTTATTATACATAAATTTTCATTTCAAATAAGATAAATTTACACTCCAGTACAAATACTTACACTTCGTAAACTTGTCACAGAAAGATATTGAAAAACGTATGATAAAATTCTATTTAAAAAGGAATAAATATTTGCCTTTTGAATACATTGAATCTTATTTATAGAAATCTCAAATATTAAAATATCAACTCTTTTCAAAAGTGCTGACACGGACTAAAATATTTTCAATTCGTTTCCTTCTTGTTATTTATAGACTGCAAATAAATAGGAATATCAAATAAAAATTGGATATAAATAAACACTTAAAATAAATCGAGTTTCACATTATTTGCTGACAGTTTATTCTCTCAAGTATTTTGGAGCACCATACACTCAATGCAATTTGTTTTTATTTAAATATACATATTGATACACATACATATATTGCCTCTCTGCAATCTTTGCTCAAAAAAGAAAATTAAATAAACTAAAATTTACTTTTGATACAAAATACATGGTAAAACGTAAAGGTAGATAACACAGTAAAAAACTTTATGTATATAAAGACAACATATTTTCATATAATATATGTATATTTTCTAAATATAAATAGTTTATTCAATATATATATATACATACTGAAAACATATTCTATAATGGTTTCAGTATATACATAACTTTTCTTACTATAAGTAAAATTTAATTAGCCTCATTCAATTTATCATAAAACGATGTTAAATAAATCTTGAAATTATTTTTAATATAATCCTTATACTTAAGTTTCTAAATTTGCATATAATATAAATTGTTAATTTTAGACATCATAAAAACTAATAGTCGTTATCATTTGAATTTGTTTCTTTTTCATTTTGGAAAAAAAAAATGTTAGTTTAAATTAATACAGTTCAGAATTAACTATATTCATATTTTAATTGCTTTTCCCGATTACAAAAGTTATTTTTTAATAAATGTAATTAGATATTTAAATATGAAATTAGTATTTGTTCAGAATAGTTTTATTCAAATTAAAAATTCAATGGATTAATTATGGTTATAAAAAGGAATTTTTTATTGATTTGGATAATAAAAGTTTTTATAATAAAAGTAAAAAATTGGGCTTCTAATTTTCTTAATTAAGTTTTTATTGTATCAAAATTTGCTAAATCAAAAATACATAAAAAAATTTTTTATAATCAGCTTTCATTTTAAATATACCAAAACTAATTCCAAATAACTAAAAAAAAAACCAAACTAAAATTCAAAATTGTTGCAAAGCATAAAATCAATGCAAATTAAATTGATTGTATATTTTTTAATTAAACTGATAAAGAAAACATACATATTATTTAGATAATAAAACATGAGTTAGATTTTGTATTAAATTGATCTGCATTACATTAAGGAATAAAATCCATGATTTACTAAATTTAGTTTTGTTTATCATTATGTTTTTGCATATGAAAAGTATTTGCATTTGATTTCTTTCTCTGACAACAAATTACAATTCAAGAATTCCGAAATAAGAATTTCATTATGCGACTAAGCAAAACAGGCTGTGTAGTTTAAACCTATCAAAAGTATTCGTACACATTTGAGCTGTCCTATCGTTTCTGACATACTAAACCATATCGAAGGCGATGTGAATTAATTTGAGTTTGTTTAGTGGCAAATCTATCAATCACGTTTGAAAATATTTTCACATATTATTTGAAAAATTGAAAGAGGCGTGTCGTTAGCACAGCGCAAAATAGCAATCGTCTGCCAAGACTGATTGTTGCAGGAAGCATTTATCTTTGGCATGTTTGAGAACTTTGATGTTCAAGACATTCCTCTAAATTTCGTTAGTCAACAAGACGACAGCCCACCAGATTTTCATGGAAGTTGGAATAATGCATTTGTTGACATTAAACCGGAAGAGAATGTCTTAAGGACAAAATTGTCAAATGGCGATAACGCTATTTGACAATTTGGATTGGTGTCCCATTAAAATGGTTGTGTGGCTGATTTGAATCTTTATATTACTTTAGTCCATATCTCACCCCCGAATCTAGACTTATGTAATTCTCTACCAGTTAAAAGGCTGAGGGTGGAAAAAAATATAAGAAAGGTAAATTGAAATAAAGCCTGCAATTACAGAATTAAAGGTGTCAATGAATTGGAGGATAAAAAAAAAATATGATAATCCGAAGAGAAATAAAACTATGCAAAACGGAAAGAAAAATCAAGGTTTTTAAACATGACGACATATTTTACAAAGTATTATGACAGCAAGTCTAGGAAATATGAAATAATAATATTTGTAGTTTAAAATGAAAGAATTGGAACAGAAAATTTAATTAGTATTTGAAGGGCAGTGTTTTATTGGAATGATTAATTTTATATTTGTTTCCATAACGGTTGTTTAATTAATAATTTTGCATGTTGTTCATGAATTAACACATAGGCCGCAATAATACTTAAATTGCACTTAAATATTAGTATTGCAAATTATCTATATTTATCGAATTGAATATTACTAATTTGTAACATAAGTTTGAATGTTCTCATTGAATTTTACTAATTTGTAACGTAACTAAGTTTTCTCCTTTAACAGCACTGAAAGTTAAATCTAATTTTGGTCTCAGACACTTCAGATCTTTAATCTCAGACACCTTCTGAAATGTTATGATGCAAAATTTAAGGATTTAAATAATAAAAGTAAAGGAAAGAAGACATTTTCAGTGCTATAAATAACGAATCTCAATCTCTTTCTCCAAATATTTGACGCGAAAACCGTGCTTTAGTCGAAACTTTCGACATAAGCTACCTGTCGATAACATACGTCTCGGAAGAATGAAGTAATTGTTAATTTTCTTCTATAAATGTTATAAAATACTAAGTTTACATCTTGTTCTTGAATTACAGTATATGTTTCAATAATACATCATGTACATTTATGTGTTAATACTGTAAATTATCTATAATGCTTGCATTGAACTTTGCTAATTTGTAACCATAACTGAAGTTTTCTTCTTTAACAACACTGAAACTTAAATATAATTATAGTTTTTTTCAGTATAAGCTGTAATAGGAAATGTATAATCTCAGACACCCTCTTTAATGTTATTATGCCAAATTTAGGATTTAAATAGTAAAAGTAAAGGTAAAACATTTCAGTGCATAAATAACGAATCTCAATCTCTTTCGTCCGAATATATTTTCGCATTGGATGTTACTAATTTGTAACATTCCTTCTTTAACAAAATGGAAACTTAAATATTATTACAATTTTTTTCAGCATAAGCATTTACATTTATATATACTTTTTTCAGACACCCTCCGTAATGTTATGATGCCAAATTTAAGGATTTAAATAATAAAAGTAAAGGGAAAGAAGGCATTCCGGTGCTATAAATAAGGAATCTCAATCTCTTTCGTCGAAATATTTGACTCGAAAACCATATTCCTGAATGCAAGAGGGCTTTAGTCGAAACTTTCGACGTAAGTTACTAGCTGATAATATAGGCTTCAGAATAATTGTTCATTTTTTCCATAAATGTTATTAAATTAATAATTTTACATCTTCTTCGTGAATTACAGTATACACTGAAGTGACAAAAGTCATGGGATACCTCTTAATATCGTGTCGGCCCTCCTTTCGTCCGGCGAAGTGCAGCAACTCGACGTGGCATGGACTCGACAAGTCGTTGGAAGTCTTCTGCAGGAATATTGAGCCATGCTGTCTCGATAGACATCCATAATTGTGAAAGCGTTGATGGTGCAGGATTTTGGGCACGAACAGACCTCTCGATGATGTCCCATAAATGCTCGATGGGATTCATGTCGGGCGATCTAGGTGGCCAGATCATTCGTTGGAATTGTCCAGAATGTTCTTCAAACCAATCGCGAACAGTTGTGGCCCGGTGACATGGCGCATTGTCATCCATAAAAATCCCATCGTTGTTTGGGTACATGAAGTCCATAAATGGCTGCAAGTGATCTCCAAGTAGCTGAACATAAGCATTTCCAGTCAATGTTTGGTCCAGTCGCACCAGAGGACCAAGTCCATGCCATGAAAAAACAGCCCACACCATTACGGAGCCACCACCAGCTTGAACAGTGCCTTGCTGACAGTTTGGGTCCATGGCTTCGTGGGGTCTGCGCCACACTCGAACCCTACCATAAGCACTTACCAACTGAAATCGTGACTCATCGGACCAGGCCACGGTTTTCCATTCATCTAGGGACCAACCGATATGCTCACGTGCCCACGAGAGTCGCTGCAAGCGATGTCGTTCTGTCAGTAAAGGCACTCGAGTCGGTCTTCTGCTGGAATAGCCCAAGAAAGCCAAATTTCTCCGCACAGTTCTAACAGACAAGTCCCTTGTACGTCCCACATTGATTTCTGCGGTTATTTGACGCAATGTTGCTTGTCTGTTAGAATTTACGACTCTTTGCAGACGTCGTCGGTCTCGGTCGTTAAGTGCAGGCGGTCGACCACTGTGCTGTCCATGGTGGGATGTTATGCCTGAAATTTCATACTCTCGGCACACTCTTGACACAGTGGATCTGGGAATGTTGAATTCCCTAACGATTTCCGAAATGTCATGATCCATGCGTCTAGCTCCAACTAACATTCCGCGTTCAAAGTCTGTTAATTCCCGTCGTGCGGTCATCATCACGTCAAAACCTCTTCACATGAATAACTGGAACAGAAATGAAAGCTCTGCAAAAGCTCTGCGCATTTATAACTGTTCTACGCGATGCTACTGCCATCTGAAAATTTGCATATTGCTATCCCATGACTTTTGTCACTTCAGTGTATGTTGCAATATTGCATAAAACACATTTAAATATTAGTATTTTAACAGTAAGCAAATGAACAATTAATTAATTAATATGTTATCGAAAGTTAGCTTACGTCGAAACTATTACACAGTATATGTTGCAAGAATACATAAAATACATTTAAATATTAGTATTATAACATATCTGTAATTCTCGTATTAAATTTTACTGATTTGCAACATAACTTAAGTTTTCTCCTTTAACAACTTTGAGACTTAAATCAAATTATAGGTTGATTTTTATTCAGTATACTTATCTCAGACACCCTCCGTAATGTTATGATGCCAAATTTAAAGATTTAAATAATAAAAGTAAAGGAAAAGAAGGCATTCCAGTGCTATAAATAACGAATCTCAATCTCTTTCGTCCAAATATTTGACTCGAAAACCGTATTCCTGAATGCAAGAGGGCTTTAGTCGAAACTTTCGACGTAAGCTACCTGTCGATAACATACGCCTCGGAAGAAAGAAGCCGACATCAGAATGGGAGTTGAGAGCGACTTCAAAAAAGCGCACTTAAAGCCGTTTTCAGAAAACGTTCTTCGATTGGCGGGTATTACTCCGGGAATCGATATGCGACCTGGCACTCGATATCCCATATATTTGTAAGAGGGATTTCGGATTCTTCAAACGAAAATATTCGACCAGTAAACCATTTTGAAAGAGGAGGAAAGGATTCGGTAGGTGATTTAAGTTATGTTTCTTGCCATTTCGATTTAATGCAGTTGCCTCTTTATCTTCAGTTGCATGCGGAATTCAAAGACTGTTTCTTTCTTGAGAAAGGGTGAGAACTGGAAACAAATGTAGCTGTCTCTTATGCGTTTCAAATAGTTGAGTTTAGCAGATATCGGTTGTAGTTACTTAGGTTGTTTTGGAATTTAACTATTTCAATCGTTAATTTTATTGGATTTCAAATGTGAAATTACTGAATGTAGTAATTTTATTTTGGAAGTTTGTTAAAAATATCAATTTCTTTTTTAAATGTTTCATAAATAAGCAACTAAATTTCCACAAAACACAAAATAAATCTAATTTTCAAAATAATTGTACATGTAAAAGGCTTCAGTCTTATAATAATACACCAAAATCTGTAGATAAATAAATATTTATCTATAATCCCAGTTTAACTACAAAATGTATCCATAATGAATTTTTACCAATAAAGGTGTATTATGAAAATAGAGATATAACATGATTACATAGTATGATAATAGAGATGTAGTAGCATGGTTGATTACTAATTAAAATAAAATTTAGCAAGGAATATCAAGATATTATAAAACTTGATATTTGATCAATTTTAAAATTCGACCATCGAATTTATTTTCCAAAAACCATGGCCCCAAAAGTTAATATTCTTTAACCTAATTTGAAAGAGGAGGAAAGGATTCGATAGGTGATTTAAGTTATGTTTCCTGCCATTTCGATTTAATGCAGTTGCCTCTTTATCTTCAGTTGCATGCGGAATTCAAAGACTGTTTCTTTCCTGAGAAAGGGTGAGAACTGGAAACAAATGTAGCTGTCTCTTATGCGTTTCAAATAGCTAAGTTTTGCAGATATCGGTTATAGTAGTTTAGGTATACCATCTTCTGGAGTTTGTTAACTATTTATTTTCAATCTATTGGTTTTCGAATGGGGAATTACTGAATGTATAATTTTTATATTGGCAGTTTGGTAAAAGTATCAATTTCTATTTTAAATGTTTCCTGAATGAACAACTGAGCTTTAACAAAAACACAAAAATCTAATTTTCAAAACAAGTGTGTTCAGTGTTATAATAATACATGAAGCTACGTTAGCATTTATTATTTGCATTAGCTTTTACAAAACACAAAATATGTAATTTTTAAAACAATTATACATGTAAAGAGCTTCAGTTTTATAATAATAATGAAAAGCTGCAGATAAATAAATATTCAGCCATAATCCATGCAGATATCGGTTGTAGTAGCTTAGGTGTGCTATCTTCTGGTGTCTGTTAATTATTTATTTTCAATCGGTAATTTTATTGGATTTCAATGTGAAATTACTGAATGTGGAATTTTTATGTAGGCAGTTTGTTAAAAGTATCAATTTTATTTTAAGTGTTTCCTGAATGAACAACTGAGCTTTAACAAAAACACAAAAATCTAATTTTCAAAACAATTATACATGTAAAAAGCTTCAGTTTTATAATAATACATGAAAAGCCGCTGATAAATAAATATTCAGCCATAATCCTTGTAGATATTGGTTAAGGTAGCTTAAGTTTGCTATCTTCAGGAGCTTGTTAACTATTTATTTTCAATCGTTAATTTTATTGGATTTCGAATGTGAAATTACTGAATGTAGAATTTTTACATTGGCAATTTGTTAAAATAATCAATTTCTTTTTAAATTTTTCTTAAATGAGCAACTAAATTTTTTCAAAAATATAAAATATCTAATTTATAAAACAATTATACATGTAAAAAGATTCAGTGTCATAATCATGCATGAAGCTACATTAGCTTTTATTGTTTACATTAGTTATTTAGATTAACTTTTACAAAAACACAAAAAAATCTAATTTTCAAAACAATTATATATGTGAAAGTCTTCAGTTTTATAACAATACATGAAAGGCTGCAGATAAATAAATATCCATCCATAATCCCTGCAGATATCGGTTAAGGTAGTTTTGGTTTGCCATCTTCTGGAGCTTGTTAACTCTTTATTTTCAATCGGCAATTTTATTGGATTTCGAATGTTAAATTACTGAATGTAGAATTTTTATATTGGCAGTTTGTAAAAATAATCAGTTTCATTTTTAAGTGTTTCATAAATTAGCAAGTAAGCTTTTACAAAAACATAAACATAACAGTTTTACATTTGAAAAACTTTAACCTTATAATAATACATCAAAAGCTGCAGATAAATAAAGATTCATCCATAACCCTTGTCTAACTGCGAAATGTATCTATAATGCTGTTTAACTAATATAGCTTTAGTATGATAAGATGCATGGCTGTTTATTGAAATGATAAAATAGAATTTAACATGAAATATCAAGATATTATTAAACTTGATGTTTGATAAATTTTTAAATTCGACTGCCTAATTTATTTTATAAAAATATAGCCCAGACATTTATTACTAATAGAGAAAAAATAGGTAATATTTTATAGTTATTGAAAGACGATAATATCTGAAGAAAATATATTAAAATGTATTTATAGAAAATATTGCGTACCATTCAACAGAAGATTATTGACAAAAATTTAGTAAAATCACTAATTTTGCAAATAGTAATAAAAGAATTTTAACTAAACATTTGTAACAAAATCTTTAAAAAACAGATAATCTAAAACGTAACAGAGCATTAATGAGAATCGCTCTCTTACGTTTTCACATCAATAATACAATTCACAAAAAGTTCTTTACTTTTTAAATATGTACTGTAACAATCAATGTTTACAATCCATCATAAGTTATCGCATATCTAGTGAATAGAACCATATTATTAGCATATAAGTATACAGAATCCATTCCTTTTTATGACCATATAACACGACAATCTACATGACAGACGATCATGCACCTTAGAACCAAACCTATCCATCTACACCTAATGTCACAGTTGCAGCAGATCTCGCATTTCGAATCGCAAACACTGTAATATGAATCCAATGATTCAACAGCAAACAGAGCCACAGATAGCTGCCCGCACGAAATTTACTCATTTGCCAATATATAGGTAGATGCACGCATTTGCAAGGTGGATGTCAGATTATGACGCAGGAGGCTTGAGTGACCCCGACCAACTGGGATGGTCCAAATTAAGTGCAACTGTCCGTCTCCCTTTCCTGTTCTGTTCGCGCGACCTCCCCAACAACACCTATAATGCGACGCTGGTAAACGGATAGGACTGGACAGCTGTTGGTGTCACGGGACGTCCATTATAACGTGGGCACTGTTGACACAGTCCAGGTTTGTTTCCAATAAAAGTGGTTCGAGTCATATTACTGCCTTATTAGAGGGATCCCGGTATTGGATGATATGAACAAGAGCTTCTGGGAAGCAGTTTGATTGCATTTCTGTTGTGATTGGGATTGTTCAATATGATATGTGGAGGATTCAATACTCGATTGTAAGACAATCTCAAGTTAGATGGTAGGTTCGTGTTTCTTGATTAAAAATTTAAAATTGCACTGGTTTCTCGTAGCATATTGCAATAAGTTCAGACGAAGTTGTAAAAAGAAGTATACACAAGATATATACAATTATAAAAATATATACAATATATATTATAATATATACAATTATAAAAATATTACAATTATAAACTACATTATATTATATTATGAATATTATATGCAAAATTTCTTCAAATTACAAATAACTAATTAGAAATTGAAGATTACTATCAAAACATTAAATAAAATGAAATAAAAATACATTCAACCAAAATATTCAAAACATTTTTTTTAATACTTTTGCATACTATATGTTTATTTAAATATAGAATTTTATCTTTAATATTTGATACATCAATTTTATATATTTTATAAATATATACAAATATAGCTAATATTATCAAAAATTACATTTTAAATGCATATTAATCATTTCTTACATATTTAATTAAATAAGCATTAAAATATCAGACATATCGGAGTTTTCCCATTTCGGCTTTTGCATAATAGGATGTTTTGTGAAAACAATAGAAAAATATTGTTCAATAATTTATTAAACATGGTAAATTGTTATTTATTAAAAATGTTTTAAATTTAATTTTATACTTAGAAATTTTTAATAAAACGTTTTACATGGATAAGATCTAAATTTTTGTTAAAAATAATAATTAAACAACTGAATTACAGGATAACACATAGTAAACAATGCATAAAAAGATTCAAATATTATAAATTATTATGATTATTTATTGATTTAAAAATAACCTTTATTGATGCTTATTTTATTCTCTATGCAAATAATATAATGGTAAATAATATAATGGTGCATTATATATGGTATATTAATTACTAAATAAAATGTAAACATACATCATTTATGCTAAAATAAAAATATAACTTACGAATTCACTACAACAAGTTCTAATTTATTTGCTACTTTTCTCATTTGTACATACATACGTCTCATTTGCTCTGTTGAATAATTATAAAAATATTTTACATAAAAATACTAATATTTTGAAAGCAATATAAGAAAACGATTTATAAAATTATATATTATAATTTTTTATGAAAGCGATATGAGAAAATATTTTTTAATTTCGTTATTAATGATCAAGTGCATGTAATTAAATGACCTCTGATACTATCAAACTTAACCCATCTATAAAAATATACATAAATTAATTATAATAGTGAGCACAAGAACGGAGGTTTGATTCAAATTTGTCATGCTCATATATGTTCCAATATTAGTTTAAGTGCTATTTAGTGTACAGAAGAACGATTTTAATTGTTGATGTGCTTTACAAATTATGCATTGAAAATCAAATAGACATTGTGAGATGGCATAGCGATTTTTCTGGTTTTTTTTTCATAAAGTACATATTAGGCACCTCTTAAAATTCTCATAGAAAGAATTACATTCTACTACAGTTATAGGAAACAACATTGAACTACCAACAAACAACTTTGAGCTACTTGTCACCTATTATAAAAAAATAAACAGGAGTCATGAGTTTGCAATCTATCATAAGTTAACGTTCATCTAGAGAAAATTAATTTAAGTATACAGAATTTCGCCATATAAGTATGCAGAATTCATTCCTTCTTATGACCATGTATCATGCCAGATTTTCATACACCATACAACCAAACCTATTTATTAACACCAACTGTCACAGTTGTACCAGTATTCCATCTGTAGAATTGTAAACACGATAATATGAATCCAATACTTCGACAACAAACAGAGAGGACTCATGAAGCATGTTTACAATCCATCATAAGTTAACGCATATCTAGAAAAAATTAATTTTACAGAACTTCACCATATAAGTATGCAAAATTCATTCATTTTTATGACCATATATCACGACAGACTTCCGTGCACCTTACAATCAAACTTTTTCATCTACGCCTAATATCACAATTGCACCAGTTGTGCAACTGTAGCAATACCTCTAAAATCCTAAATACGATAACATGAATCCAATTATTCGACAACAAATAGAGAGGACTCATGTGCCATGTTTAAAATCCATTATAAATTAGTGCACATAGAATTATTAGAATATAAGTATACAAAATTCATTCATTTTTATGGCTATGTATCACGACATACCTCGATGCACTGTACAATCAGACTTATCCACCTATAACTAAAATCACAGTTGCACCAGAAGTCCATCTGTAGAATCGTACACATGATAATATGAATCCAATGATTCGCCAATAAGCGGAGAGGATTCATGAGTCATATTTACAATCCATCAGAAGTTCGCGCATGTAGAATTATTAGAATATAAGTTTGCAAAATTCATTCATTTTTTTTGTGGCTATATACCACAACAGACTTTCGTGCACCTTTCAACCAAACCTATTCATTAAAACCTAATACCACAGTTGCACCAGAACTTCCTCTCTAGAATCATAAACACAATAATATAAATCCCATGATTCGATAATAAACAGAAATGACTCATGAGTCCTATTTACAATCCATCATAAATTAGAGCATATCTAATGAGTACAACTATATTATTAATTTTAAATCTTGTTAAACTTGACAGAGTGTTTCAGTCCAATGTCTCATCACCACAAACCTTTCTTTTTTTTTAAAGAAGTATATGAAATAAAATGCCATGACAACACATGGGAACTAAAATGAAATGCAATACAACTCACATGCTTCATTTCATATTATCTTAACTCATTTCATCAACATTTCTTTGGTACGAAAAAAAAATGCAAGTGTAAGTAATTGCAATCGTGATGACTTGCTTCACTATTAATCACACTGACATCCTGTCTAGTGGTGAAGCCTGATTTTCGATATGTTACTTCACTCACCGACCAGTACAACAGTACTTTGCCTAACAGCACGGAACTTTCCCACAATTCTCTTGATATCTGCTTTTGGAAGGGGGATTCCAGGGGACTGTCCTCCATGTGTACTCGTGACAAATCGTTAGGCGATGTTTGCTTTTCGCCTTCCAGAGCAATTTCTCGTTGGGCTGACACACGGCAGGTTCCGGACACGAGATATAGCAGTCTGGAGTGCTGTTTGTTTACTTACAGTGGAATGAAAGTAAGTAGAAAGTATCAAATGTTGGCGGAGAGGTGACGAAAGGCAGGTAAAGCAATAAGAGTGTTAGGAAATGTGTATATTTAAAATGGGCTGTTAAATCGTATATTCTGCTTAATGTTAATTTTTGTTTATATATTTAATCCATTTTAATTCATTTGTATAATAATTTTCGAATTATTATTTATTAATTATTATTAGTCATTATAATTATCATCATTTTTATTTATTTTCTTTTTTCTTTTTATTTCATTATTATTATTATCATCCTTCATCATCATTATTATTATTATTATTTATTATTATTTTTTCATTATTATTATCATTATTTTTATTTCATTATTATTATTATTATTATTTATTATTTTTCAATTAACTATAATTATTTATTCGATAATGAGTGTTACGAATTAAATAAATTTTAAAGCAGAATTACGAACGTAACTTAAATTTAATGAAAGTTAAAAACAGAATTGACATAGAAGCATTCTTTATAATTTAAGGTTGGATATTAATTATAACACAGGTTATATGTACTAAATATGCATAGGTTATATGTATAACATATGCTACTAAACCCTTTAAAATTTAATTTAAAAAATCGATAATTTAAGTAAATTAACAACAAATATGATTTTAACATTTATTATTTCTTTTCTTATACAAGGTATATCCATCATGAAAATAAATTTCGCACATTTAATGCTATATAATATAAATTTCAACATTAAATATATTTAGTAATAATATGTATACAGTATTTATATAATACAGTACAATATATAGTACCCACATGTCAAATATATTTAATGTAAGTTCTTAATTTAAGAAAAGGTCTACTAACAATGAAATAAATTTAAAGAGACCAATTACTGATACCACGGACAATGTAATTAATTTTATGATTATTTTAAACACATAAAAGTTCTGGAAGATACTGAAACAAAATATTTTCAATCTCAAATTTTGTAATAGCAATTCTATAACGAAATAAAACACTTGCAGTTTATCCAGAAAGTTATCAATAGCAAAACCAAACACTAAACTTAAAACTCCTTTTTTTTCTTATGCAGTTCTTTCTTTTTACAGCACGTATTTTTTCCCCAAACATGTCACGTTGGCGCTACATTCAGATTTAAACCAAAGCTCTCGGGCACGGAGAAGCTTCGATTCCTCGGCCTAAATATTTCATTGGTTATTCCTAAGACCAAGAAATAATACACAATATATACACACGCGGGCGCAGAGCTCTCAAAAATGCTTTCAAATAAATAAAAATAAATGACACGTGACTAAAAATTCTGATCAGCCAAGCTCCCTACAAAAAACCCTCTTACTCTTCAATCCCCCGTGACACGGCAATAGTTTTTCTGGAAGATCAATACCAAATATTGTCGCTTGAAAACGTATCTATTCCAGGAACTATCTACATCAAAAACGCCTTGGGTCGAACCAAGTATGGAAAGAAAATACAGAATGTGAGAATTGAATAGCTGACATGCGCACGCAAGTTTTTTTGTCTTGTTTGTTTGTCACAGATTTATTGTTTTTTATATAGCAAAGAATTCATTTTCTTGCCATCGCTGAATCAAGATGCGATGACAAGTATATGTCAAGGCGGTGTTTGTTGCAGCACGCAAGGCATGTTTAGCATTATTTTTTCTTCTCCAAGTAATGTTTTTCAATGTTTTTGTTGTACAACATTTGATACTGCAATTCTGGCTTTTGAGGTTGTGGCATCGATCAATGGTACATAGTGATAGCTGTAATGCTTTCAATAAATAGCAAATTGCATTAAAAGTATATTTCAATAAACATAATTAAGGACAAAGATTTCTAATGAAATTTAGATGTCGATCATCAACATTTTTTAATATAAATTGGAAACTGTTTGACTATTTAGATTGTTTGAAATTCATTGAACAGTTTCTGGTTAAACAAAATTTTGAACATTGCAAGCACCAATTCTGGTAAGCCAAGCTGCCTACAGAAAAACCCTCTTACTCTTGAACCCCCTTGACACGGCAATAGTTTTTCTAGAAGATCAATACCAAATATTGTCGCTTGAAAATGTATCTATTCCAGGAGCCATCTACATAAAAAACGCCTTGGGTCGAACCAAGTATAGAAAGAAAATACAGAATGTGAGAATTGAATAGCAGACATGCGCACGTAAGTTTTTTGGTTTGTTTTTTGTCACAGATTTACTGTTTTTTATCTATCAAAGAATTCATTTTCTTGCCATCGCTGAATCAAGATGCGATGACAAGAATATGTCAAGGTGGTGTTTGTTGCTTGCACGCAAGGCATGTTTAGCATTTTTTTCTCCTCCAAGTAATGTATTTCAATGTTTTTGTTGTCCAACATTTGATACTGCAATGTCTTTTCATGTTTTGGTTGTTCAATATTTGATACTGCAATTTTGGCTCTTGGGGTTTTGATATCAAACAGTGATACATAGTGACAGTTGTCCTAACTTCAATAAATAGCAATTGCACAAAAGTATATTTCAATAAACATAATAATGAGAAGGTTTTCTAATGAAATTTAAATGGCGATCCTCAACATCATTTTAATATCAATTGAAAATTATTATTTGGTCATTTATTTAAAAATGCATTGACTAATTTCTGGTAACGTAACTTATCGAACATTGCAAAAGCCAATTCTGATCAGGCTACAAAAAATCTCTAACTCTTCAATACCCCGTGAGGCAGCAATAGTTTTTCTAGAAGATCAATACGAAATATTGTCGCTTGAAAACGTATCTATTCCAGGAACCATCTACATCAAAAACGCCTTGGGTCGAACCAAGTATAGAACGAAAACACAGAATGCGACAATTGAATAGCAGACATGCGCACGCAAGTTTTTTTGTCACAGATTTACTGTTTTTTTTTTTTTATCTCTACCAAAGAATTCATTTTCTTGCCATCGCTGAATCAAGATGCGATGACAAGTATATGTCAAGGCGGTGTTTGTTGCTGCACGCATCGCATGTTTAGTATTTTTTTTTCTCCTCCAAGTAATGTCTTTCAATGTTTTTGTTGTCCAACATTTGATACTGCAATTCTGGCTTTTGAGGTTGTGATATTGAACAGTGGAACATAGTGACAGCTGTAATGTTTTTTCAATAAATAGCAATTACATAAAAGTATATTTCAATAAACATCATTAAGGAGAAAGATTTCTAATGAAATTTAGATGTCGTTCATCGACATCATTTTAATACAGATTGGAAAATGTTGTTTGGTCATTTAGACTGTTTAAAATTCATTGAGTATTTTCTGGTTACTCAATATTATCGAACATTGAAAATGCCAATTGCCAAGTTAAAATTATGCATCATAATTTATTTATGGGAAAATAAATCGAAAAAGTGTTTTAAGCAAAAAAAAGAACATTTGGAATGCTACAATGTCTTAAAAGGTCAGTGTTCTATACTACATACAATATACATTTTTTACAAATATTATTCAATTTTTATTGCATTGGCTGTTTGGTCTATAAATAATTAATTTCTTTCAAAAATTGTAATCTAATTTATTGTAATTAGATAGTGATGTTACAAAAAAAAAATCAAATTAAAAAAAAGCCTTTCACAATAGCTTTTAATGTATTTTTAATATTTAATTTACATACAAAAAAACTGTTATTTTTTATATTTTAAGAGATTATAGAATACAGTTAAAATATTTAACTTAAACATTTAAAAATAAGGATATGTCATTTTGAAATAGTAGATTAAGTATAAATATGAATGAAATTGATCAATGTCACAGTAAAATCAATATACATAATATTTTTTTTTTTTGAATTACTAAAATGCTTTTGAATTTCACATTCATACTTATATTTAAAATTTAACGAACTACATGTTAAAAATAAACTTAGTAAATACTGTGTACAAAATGTTTAATTATTTTGATTAATCATGTAATAATATCATTTTTTTAAAACTTTTACTAGTATAAAAATATTTACTTGAATATAGTTTAAAAATCAGTAAAAAACCAATAGGAAGTGTAATGTTTTGTATCTACAATAGCAAATAAATTTGTATTATTCTATTGAATACTAAGCACTATGAAATAAATAAAAAAATTATGAATAAAAAAAATGAGCAATTAAATATCTCCAAAAAAATATTTTTCTACTTAACTTTAATGATTACACCGAATTTCTAGAAACAATCTTAAAATAGAAGACGAAAGGCAATGTTGCTTAATTTACAATGTGTTGAAATCCAAAATAATTTCTGGTGAAATAAAATAATTACTTTCATTTTTATTCCGATTCGTGTGACGTTAAATAAAATATTTCGTTCAATCAGTTTGCTTTAAATAACGAAGAATTTGTTATTTTAAATTGCAAAGAATGAAATAAAAGTCATAGTTCAAATATTCTAAGATTTCCATGTGAAATACTTTTGTGATTTTATTTGTATAGCAAATTTAATATCTTTCCTTTCTGATTTGGAAATACAGCCTGAATATTTCTACGAATATAGTGCAAATATTAAAATATGTTAAAACAGTTTTACATTATGTTTAAATTCTTAGATATTTTACAATAACAGTTTCATTTAGCAAAATATATAATTATTTTTGTAGTGTAACTAAAGGATATACTATTACAATTAGCACTACACTAATTAGAATCAAAAAATCAATGAAAATAACTATTTATTTTAGAAAGTAAGTTCAACTCAAATAATTGTTTACTGAAGAAAGTAAGTTAAACGAAAATAATTTATTTTTGAAAGTAAGTTCTATGTAAATAATTATTTATTGAAAAAAGCAAGTTCAATTCAAATAATTATTTATTGAGGAATGTAAGTTCAACACATATAATTATTTATTGAAGAAAGTGGATTAAACACAAATAATTATTTATTGAAAAAAGGAAGTTAATACAAATAATGATTTATTGAATTAAGTAAGCTGAATGCAAATAATTATATATTGAAGAAATTAAGTTCAACGCAAATAATTATTTATTGAAGAAAGTATGTTCAATTCGAATAATTATTTATTTAAGAAAATAAGTTCAACGAAAATAGTTATTTAAGAAATCATGTTCAAAACAATAATTATTTAGTGAAGAAAGTAAGTTCAATGCTAATAATTATTTATTGAAAAAATTAAGTCCAACGCAAATAAATATTTATTGAAGAAATTAAGTTTAATGCAAATTATTATTTATTTAAGAAAATAAGTTCAACGCAAATAATTGAAGAAAGTAAGTTCAACGCAAATAATTATTTACTGAATAAAATAAATTTCAATGCAAATAATTATTTATTGAAGAAAGTACATTTCATTGCAAATAATTATGCATTGAAGAAAGTAAATTCAATGCAAATAATTATGTATTGAAGAAAGTAAATTCAATGCAAATAGTTACTTATTTAGGAAAGTAAGTTCAACTCAATTAATTATATATTTACGAAAGTAAGAATCTATACGACTGCATTTTCTTAAATATGGATTCTTCTTTTTGTAGAGAGCAAACGATTGCATTCATGAATAAATAAATAAATAAATAAAATTTGATATGACATTTCTCTTTCCCAAGTCAACCGCAGACTTATTTTAACAAATGACTGTCTTCAAAACGACTTTGAAAACTGCAGCTTATTTTTTCTAAAAGGAGTCTTTATAAAAGTCTTAAAAAAAGTTTAAAAAAAATACGGGAAAATATTCAAATATCCTTTAATGTTTCCAGGTTTTTAATGGATTACTTATCTATTGGAGCAAGACATTTTATAGCATTAAAGATGCACCTCTCAAAAACTGAAAAGTTTGAAAAATTCACTTGGACAAGTATAATATATAATTTATTATACATGAAAGAACGTCATAATTTTTGATATACTACATAATTATGAACTTAAAAATTAATTAGTAAAAATATTTTCTATATAACTATCTAAAAGTTTCTATAATTTAGCAATGTGATATTTAAAATAACAGTAGGTCGATATTTATTAGGTAACCCACTTTAAATTTGATATCCATTTTTATTCATGAGCTATTTCGGTTTCGGCTAAAAATATAAATGAGATTTTCAAGAAATTTTTTTTTCGCAATAAGATTTAGATTCAAATGAGATTTGTTTTCCACATAATGCTGCATTAGAATTTTTGTTTTTGTTTTATCCATTTGTTTTGATGTCAAACCAAATTCTTTTTCAAGTAATTTTCCTTCTTGTGGTAGAATGATATTTTCCTTTGAAACATGAATGTTTCGGTTTTCATAAAATTCAAAACATACAATGCATTACTTGATGCTTGTGTAATCTCATATGTGGAAGCATATGGGTTCCTGAAGAAGATTAATGGTCAAACCAAATATATTGGTATTGGTTTTATAATACAAAAATGCATAAACTTATGGAAAATATAAATAAAAAAATATCATTTTATTTTTCCATGTATTTTAAAGCAGTTCGGTAAATATTATCGTATATTTATTTAAATAAATATTTATAGTAGGCTATTAAAATTCTAAAAATGAAATATTTTAAGTGAATATTATACATGTAAATAAAATCTATATGTTTTTAAGAATAGTGAAAATTAATAATAATATAACAATAAAATAATAAAAATAATAATAACATAACAATAATAAAATTAAAATACAATAACAACAATAATTCATCTTACTAACAGTTTTAGTAATAGTTGTTGTAAAAGCAGTTGTTCGGTAAACGCAATAGTTAAAGCATATGTGTAAAAAAATATAAAATTAATAACAATAGCAATAAAATTAAAATACAATCAAAAATAATAATAAATAATAAAAATTAGTAATAATAAAAAAAGCAATACAAATGAATAACAATAATAAAAATAAAAAATAAAAAATAAATAACAATAAATACATCTTAATAATAGTTTTAGCAGTAATTACAGCAAAAAGCAGCTGCTTTATAAATGCGTTGGGCGAGCAAAATGGAATAGATTAGTTTGAGACATACAAAGATAACTCAACCGGTGTATACCGGTAATTAGTGCAATAAATTTGTAAAAAAATTATGAAAAGTATAGTGGCAAAAGAAATAAAATGTATTAAGTTGAGAAATAAAGTGTAATAAATAATTTTTTAAATAATTATAACCAGTTTTTCATGATAAATGGAAACGATATCATCATCAACAAAAACAATAATTAAAGGCTTGTAATAATTGAAACGATTTTTTATATTAAGTAATAGGCATTATTAAATTTTTGCATAATTTTTAAAGTTTGTTGAAAACTGTGAAAAATTATATTTTTTTCCTTTGATAATCAAAACTTTGTTTAAAAGCAAATTAAATATTTTTTTAAATACTTATATAAATTAAAAACTTTTTTATTAGCTTTATTTTAATAAAAGTAGTATTTGTTTCATTAAAAATCAAGTTGGTAAATAAATGTTTCTGTATAATGGATTTCTATTAAAATAAATTTGAAATCCTCTTGAAAATAAATCATAAAGTTTGATAATAATATAATAAAAAAAAAATATCTCTATTTATTTTGTCGAGTATTAATTAAAAATGGTTTAGGAAAATAGAAAGGATTAATTTATTGAGATTAATGAAATGATATTTTATCTCTCGTTAGATCGCTTTTTTTTATCTAATATTTAGAAGCATTGAACAACAAAAGGATTTTATTCTTTAGAAATGCAATTTATTATTATTATTTTTTACTTTATTTTCTTTTGTCTGATTATTTTTGTTTCTTTCTAGTATTTTATTTTATTTTTTTAGCTGTATATTAGCATGGTATTAGATAATAAAAAATTAAATTACTCGATTTTCTAGCATAATTATTTAATTCTTCAATTTTTTGTTTGTTTTGAATTAAATCGTTTACTCGAAGAGCTTTTTTGTGATAAAGGAAATAAAGATAAAATATTTTTGTAAAAACAAAAATAACTGAGGATAGGTTTCCATAAAAATTCCGTCAATTAAAAAGCAATAAATATTTTTAATTTTTTATTCTTTAAACCGGATTTAATTGTAAAACATCTCTTCAATTTATGAATTAATAGACAGTTTTAAGATGAGTTAAAACATTATAAATATATTTTAGATATTACTTATATTGATGTCTATCATTCAATAATAATTTGTAAAAATACGTATACAATATAATTAACTCTTTCACATTGAAACGAGCATTTAGTTTCAATCAATTAAACCATTATTAAAATTTATTTTATTGATTTTTCTTAACATTCATTAAATGAATAAAAATGATAACATTTTATAGAAAGATAGAAAACTGACTTTGATTTGGATGTGGAAGATGTATTTTATTATGTAAATATTTTGTAAATTATTATCTGCTGAGGCAAAGCTGTAATAAACATTTCTTAAGACAAATCTTTTTTTTTGATTCCTTAAACATAACATCATAAAGGATAAAAAAAAAATTTCTTGTAGTTCAAACTAATATTCTATTATGAGAAATATGGCAGATACGGTGGCTACTTAAAAAATAATCAATAAACGAGTGACTTCCTCAATAAAAATTCCATTAATAGAAACTTAAATAATAGTAATTTCTTATTTTCCAAAACTATATTTAAATATAAAAGTCTTTTCTTAATTTTATTGCATATCATAACAGTTTTAAAACTTAATATAAATTTATTATTGGTAATTCTTATGCGACTGCTTATTTATAGTTACTTAAACCGATTGAGTTGCATTCCTTATTAAAGTTGCTGTTATTAGTATTTATAAAATTGTTTAGATAAATAAAAAAAGTTATAAATTTATTAAACTGATAATAATATTTTATTGAATTCTAATTTTTCAAAGCAATAATACAAAAGTCTCTTCTCATTTTCATTGTATAACCTTTTAAATCTTAATATAAGTTTCTTGTGGGTTAATCCTCATGATTGCTTATTTAAAATTACTCAAACGATTCAATATCATTCATTAATAAAATTGCTGTTATTAGTATTTAGAACAATGTTTAGATAAATGAAAAATCATAATTTCATTATAATAATATTTTATTAATTTCATATTTTTCAAAGCAATATTTAAATATAAACATTATTTCTTAATTTTATTTTATACCATAACAGTTTTAAAACTTATTACAAATTTCTTGTGGTAATTCCTATAAGGCTGCTCATTTATAGTTAATAAATCGATTGAGTTGCATTCATTATTAAAATTGTTGTTATTAGTATTTATAACATTGTTTAGACAAACGAAAAGTTATAATAATTTACAACAATTGAAAACTAATACTAATTTCCATGTGAAAGAGTTGATTATATTGCATAAGTATTTTCACAAATTATTATTGAATGATACAAAGTTGTAAACATTCTTTCACACAACTGAAATTTACAGAAGAAAAGGCAAAAGATTATATTTGCCCTTCAGACAACTTTCATTCTGCTTTGAGAGACATGTGGCAAATACTGATGCTATTCTAAGGTTGCAGACAGCTCAAATACCTACTGTACTTACTTGGCCAAACCTTCTCCATTACTAGAGATATCAGCTGTCGTTTATGGGAACAAATCTGGTGATCGCAGAAGCGAGAGAGGGAAACAGAAAATAACAATAAACTCTTTCTGTCCGAGGCCTATCAGTGGGGCCCATCCTATTCGATTAACTGGACATAAAAGCCAAATTGCAAAGAGATAGAAGAAAGTTAAGACAAATCCTTCTTTGAAACCATTCGAAAGTCGAAACTCGCATTACTGAAAAGTGCTGCCATGGATGACATGAAATCTTTTAAGATACGAAATACCCTCTAATTTAGAAACCTATTCTGATAAATATTTGTTCTATGTATAATAGTTTGGTATATGAAGTTTTCATGTAACAGAACCATAGCCAGTGTTATTGAAATACATTCTAAAATAAGTTACGATACAGAAAATTATCCATTGAACTTAGTGATTTATAGTGTTTTTAGTATATAAATGCTCATGTTCATTTTTTACTTAACTTAAAACTTTATGAAAACTCAATAAAATTACTGGTTAATAATTAATGCCAAAATTATTGTATTCTACACAATATTAATTTAGAAACCTATTCTTATAAATATTTGTGCTACGTACAATAGTTTGGTATATGAAGTTTTCAAATAACAAAATCATAGCCAGTGTTACTGAAACGCTTGTTAAAATAAGTTACTTACAATACAGAAGTTTGATTTATATTATGAAATATAATGTGTACAATATATAAATCATCCTGTTATTTTTTTACTTAATTTAAAACTTTTTGAAAATTACAATGAAATGCTGGTTAATAATTGCTACCAAAAGTATTGTATGCCGCACAATACAAGAAAATATTAATATATTTTAGAAAAAATGAAATTATAAAGTATTTATATTTTTATTATTATTACTAACAGTTTTTTAATATATGTTTTAATAAGTGCAAAAATAAAAAATAAAAAAAATAAAAAAAATAAAAAACCATTAACTCTTACATATATTTTTAATTTTTCAAACAGTCTACTATTTTTTTAATAACACTTTTTTAATTTACATAATATAAATCAATAATATCTAAAAGTGTATTGGCTATTCATTCGTTAATAATACGCTTATTTTTATAAATGTAAATTTTTAACAAAGATTTAAATTAATAAATATAATATCCAAAAATCGTTAAAAAAAATAATTTTGCAAAATAAAATATTAAAAATTTTATTGCTGTTTTATGTCTTATTGTTAACAAATTTGTAATGCAATTTTTATTAAAAGTTAAAAATATTGAAAATTACTGATCTTAAAAATACGTCCAATATATATATATATTTGTTTAATGTGTGATATAATTCTCTAAATATTTTTTTATTCATCCGCTTATCATATTGATTTTATGTATATTACATTACAAATAATTATTTATATGCTAGTATTACATAATATTAATTGATTAGTTAAAATTGATATAGATTTTTCTCCTGGAAATAATATTTCATAATAATGATGTTTCATTTCAATATTATTTAATGTCATATAAGTAATATAATAAAACATTTTTTATAAAAAATACTTTAAATAAATACAATTTTTAAAAGCAGAGATAGTTATCTAAAAACATTTCGACATTTGATGTAATATACGTTTAATTACAACATATATTTAATTAACAGTTAACTCAATAATAAATTAATTTACAAAAAGAAAACAATTAGAGGATAATAAATTCAGAACTTAATATAAATAAATAGCATTAAATAAATATAACTAAATAAATACTATTTTAAATAATGCAACTAAATAAATATAATCTTAAATAAATACAATTTTTAAATAGTGCAATTAAATGAGTACAATTTTTGAAAGTAGAGCTACTTATCTAAAAACCGGTCGACAATTAATACAATATAACGCATATAATTACAACATATATTTAACTAACAATTAACTTAAAAATTAATTAATTTACAAAAAAAAATTATAAGATAACATCACTGAATTTAAATTCAGAACTTAATATCGACTCGAAATTACACTTCATCAATTGATTCATAAAGTTCCAAAAATGTATTGCAGAGTATTAAAAGTAAAGCACAGTTTGAAACGTAATCAACCGATATTCCATCTACCACTAATACGATCCCTTGCAATCGAAATTACTTGCCACCAGTAATTTGCTAAAAGAGCACTAATCCGCCAACCCGCAATCCAGGAATTCATTTGAAAGTGCACTGCTTGTGAATGAACTCTGAAATCGATACTTTGAGCAATGCCTTTCGGATCAAGCTTGTTTCTGT
This sequence comes from Caerostris darwini, assembly GCA_021605075.1. NCBI lineage: Eukaryota > Metazoa > Arthropoda > Arachnida > Araneae > Araneidae > Caerostris > Caerostris darwini. Next base: position 1,129,594 of record BPLQ01007986.1, on the reverse strand, counting down.
AATTACATTGACAAATGTAATTGCTTCGCTTATTAAAATTCATGATGAAGTCTTACAAGGGAATCGTATCACTTGCCCCAAATTTTAGCATCGTTGCTACTCGACTAAGATGGAATTACTCTGAGGCGAATTGGTTAACACAAGTTACATTTATGTTATGCATATACAAATGAACATACTCTTATGTAAACATGGTATTAAAACTTAACTTCTTGAATGTTAAATATTTTGAAATTGAAATACTTTAGTTTATTTATTATTTTTTTTTTCAGAATTAATATTCGTTATTGTGAAACGCGAATTAATTTTGCATTGAAACAAATGATTTCAATCGAGTAAGACTTCATTACATAAGTTGCTTTTAAATTATTTTATTGTAGAAAATTTCAGCTTTCACTTCTTATTGTAATCATTTTGGCGTAACTAATATTAAATAAATAATAAGATTTTTTTTCATTAATAAAATGTTATGCATGTATACGTGTATAAAGATGTATACATTATAATAAGTAACATGGAAATCATCAAATGACAGAAAATTTTATATTTTTCCGCATATCATGATAATATATATATATTTTTTTACATTATTGGAATAAGATTCTTGAATGCAAAATTGTTTAAATGAAATCAATAATAATTAACTTATTTCATTTATATATTGCACTATTTATATTTATATAATTGCAAAACAAATATGATTATAATGCCAATGGGAAATATATTTACTATATTTGTACAAGAAAATTATTTTTCAACAATTTAGATGGGCAGAATAAGAAAAATAAGATTTTTTAAACAAATTTAGGGAAGTATTAATGATATTTTAATATTTATACAAATTTTAAATCAAAAATAACTACAATAAAATTAAAGCCATATATTATATTTAATTGATTTTGTTTTAATTTGATTTTTTTTCAACTCTAATAAAAAATTTCTTAGCAGACAAATATTTTATTAATTTATATTAAATTATTTTTTTTATTATTATTATTTTACTAATTTTATATTAAATTCAATTTAAAATAAAAAATAAATAAAATAATCCATAAAATAAGCATAAATGCTGATAAAATGATATAATGATGGAAATAATGATGATAATGATAAAATGATCCAAAAAATTAATTTAAAGAAATAACAAATTATAAAGTGAAATCTTTTTTTTTTTTACTTATGAAGTTGATAACAAATTATTTGTTGTATGTTTAAACTGCTGAACTGATTACTAAAACTCTCAGCATTCCTCAGAATTTTTAAATCGCATATTTATGAATTTTCACGTAAGATAATCCTTATGAATAGAAATTTAAACATTGTTTTTCTGCTATTCTACAGATTTCTCAGAAATATTTCCAAAATATAGGTATCATGTTATGTAGTATATTTCAGATTAAAATATTCAAGGATATTAACTACTTTAAGTATTTTAATTACTAGTAAAATTATGATAGGTTTTAGAGAGATTTTTCTTGCAACAACTAATACAAATTCTCTCTTCAGCTTCAACTTTTTTCCCAAATCAGTCAGAAATCAATAACTCAGTCAATACTTAAAAGAGTCACCAATGTTTCGTAAATGTCAAATACAGCAACACCAAGTAATCTTACACGGGCGTCGTAAACTTTCCTCCAGAAAGACGAACAAATAAAGAAAAAAAAATGGTGCAAAACGAGAAAACCTCGTAAAATGTAAGAAATAAAGAATAAAAAAATCCTTCCTCGGTGTCGTGGGGCTGGAAATTGGTTAGAAAGATTTTCTTCCGAAATTCAAACAAAAGTTTTCTGGTAAAGGAAGTAAAAAGCCAAAAATTCTTAAAGAGAAAAGGAAGAAGTAATATTTGAGCTCCGCCCCTACCAGGCCTTTCAGAGGTACATCTTCTCAGGGGTGTCTATACCCGGGCTCAATCCCTCGGGGTTAGGACAAACTTGCGCTTGACTTTGCTGATTGGGAACCAAGAAATACAAAAGTAACGAAATCAAGAAATAAAACATAGAAAGGAAAAAAAAGAATTTTTATTTTTTTATTTTTAACTTTAGCCTTGATGCTCTAAATTATTTCTTGGTAGGTTCCAGGAAGCCTTCGCAAAATAAAGAGAAATTTAGTTGGATAAAACCCTTGAGTGGAAAGTAAATGGTTGGATTCTGTTTACAGATATTCGAGAGTTTTATAATAGCTCAGACAGTCCCTTGGACGTGTTCTGAAATATAAATCTCTAGACGGATGTCAGCTATTTAAACTGCAGTAATTCACTACTTGAACAAAAAAATAAACTACACAGAGAAGACTAGAATAGTTTCTAATAATCTCATGGCCTACAAGTTGCTTTAAATTTAACTTAACGATGTCCATTGTAAGGTTAGCTATAGTTGTTCAAATTAATAAAATATACAAATGCTAGGAAAATATAAATGTTGTAAAAAGTGTAACTACATCGTATAAATAATTTTTTAAAGTTAAAAAAAATGTTTTCAGAAAATTAGTTCATTAATACCGTTGAGTGAAAAGTAAATGGTTGGATTCTGCTTACAGTTATTGGAGAGTTTTATAATAGTTCAGACAGTCCCTTGAACGTGTTCTGAAATATATATCTCTAGACGAATGTCAGCTATTTAAACTGCAGTAATTCACTACTTGGACAAAAAATCAAATAAACTAGAAGGCTAGAATAGTTACTAATAATCTCACAACTTGCTTTAAATTTAACTTAATGATGCTCCTTGTAAGGTTAGCTATAGCTGCTCAAATTAATAAAATGCACAAATGTAAGGAAAGAAGAAGCATTGTGAAAATATAAATAAAAATAATTTATTTGAAAAGTTAAACAACCTTTGTTGGATGTTAACGTTAATGTCTCTTGGACGTATTTTGAAATATAAATCTCTTGACGGATGTCAGTATTTAAACTGCAGTAATTCACTACTTGGACAAAAAAAAAAGAAACTACACATAGAAGACTAGAATAGTTTCTAATAATCCCATGGCCTACAAGTTGCTTTAAGTTTAACTTAACAGTACTTATTGTAAGGTTAGCTATAGATATAAAAATTAATAAAATGTACAAATGCTAGAAAAATAGATATGTTGTAAAAATGAAAATATAAAGAATTTATTTGAAAAGTTAAAAAAGCTTTATTGGATGTTAACGTGATAATGTCCCTTGAACAAGTTCTGAAATATAAATCTCTACACGGATGACAGCTATTTAAACTGCAGTAATTCACTACTTCCACCAAAAAAAAAAAAAAAAAAAATAAATAAATAAACTACACACAGAAGACTAGAATAGTTTCTAATAATCCCATGGCCTACAAGTTGCTTTAAGTTTAATTTAATATTGCCTGTTGTAAGGTAGTATAGCTGTTAAATTAATAAAATGTGTAAATGCAAGGAAAATAGAAATGGTGTAAAAAATGCAAATATAAAAATTGTTTTTAAAAGTTAAAATAACTTTTTTTTAAAAAGTTCATTCTTTTACAGTTTAATTATTATTATTTAAAAGTCAATTTCATTTAAATTAATTAAATGTGTATTATAATTGTCGCTATGCAAGAAATTCTAACAAAAAAGTGAGAAAAAGTAGTAATTTATTAACTGCAATAAATTATTTGATACTTATTAATGAAAAAGTCCAAATTTATTAAATGATAAGACATTTAAAAAGTTTTATTAACGTTCGAAGTCATATATTCAATTTACTTTTGAAACATATTGTTACTGAAATTGAAGATAAATGAAACAATTTTAAACTAAATTTCTGAGATAAATAATGCACTAAAATATATATAAATTAAAGTTGTATCAGGTGGTAGTAAACTATAAAAAATAATACTTTTGTTTTGGCAACATTTAAAGAATGAAACAGTTTTGCAAATTTCAAAGATTAAATAAAGAATTGTTTTTCAAAACATTTACTGAGACTATAGATACATATAAAATGTTTATACATTTAAATCGAACAAAAATTCTTGTTTCTGCGTATAAAATATTTGTTTGAATGAATTTATTATTTTTACATTTTTGAAAATTATTTAGTAAATATTAATTTACATTTGCCAATTACTTTATCTTATTTTGTTAGTAATTTTCTTAAATGTAATTGACCAGAATGTAATGCTCAAAAAGGTAATGTGAGTTGAAAAATTTATTTTAATTAATTTTGTTTCCAAAATTTATAAAATAATGAATGTTATATAGATGTTATATATTTTAGTGGCATCTAATTTAAATAGTATCTTGCGATATCAATCATATATGAATAAAATGTAAATTAGGTAGAAAATAAAGATAAGTGAAATAAATTCAATCATTTGTTAATTGAATCTTTCAATTAAGTGAGAAAAAAACTAGCATATCTCTCTCTATATATATATATATATATATATATATATAAATATAAAATATAAATATATAAATATATTATAAATACAAATTAGATGCCATTGTAAAAAATATAGCATCTATATAACAATCATTTTAAAATTTTGGAAAAAATTAATTAAAATTATTTTTTCAAAGCAAATTACATTTTTCATCATCAAATTTCATTCATTTACATATATTTATTAAATAACAAAATAAGATAACGTCATTGTCGAATGAAAAATAAGGTTTACTAAATAATTTTAAAAAATAATTAAATAATAATATTTAAAAATTAGAAATTATTGTTTTAATTTTAATTTGCAAATACCATTATTTAAAACTAATCTTAAAATACAAATTATTTAAAATATTCAAGTCATTATCACAAAGCAGATAGTTATTGCCAGAAATAATTTAAAATTCAAAAATAATTTAATAAGTTCATAAATGATTAATAAAAAAATAATTATTAAATACATAAATGTTTGATGAATAAAAAATAATTACTAAATACATAAATATTTGATAAATAAAAAATAATTCATAAATTCATAACTGAATAATAAATAAAAAAAATTAATAAATACATAAATGATTAATAACTAAAAAATAATAAAAATAATAAAATACATAAATGATTAAAATGAATAAAATAATAAAATAAAATAAAAATAAAAATACATAAAAAATGATTAATAAATAAAGAATAATTAATAAATAGATAAATGATTAATAAATAAAAAATAATTAATAAATACATAAATAATTCATAAATACATAAATAATTCATTTCCCTCTTTAAATTTAAATTCCACAAAAACTTTTTGAGCATGGCAAAAGTAAAATATTTTATTCCATAGCCTTTTTTTTAAAAATAATAAAGTATATAAATTAATTAGGTGATTTTAAATTAAATTAAGCGAGTTAATATATTACCATTCTTAATTAAGTTTATGGAATGATAATTATGATAGCAGATATATAAAGACAAATTTGAATAGAAACGGTTAGTAAATGTAAAAATAATTAATTATAAATTCAAAAGTTCAGAAAAATGCCAGTGACTATTCGATTTGTCTTAATTTTATTACTGATAAGAAAAATGATTTAATAGAAAAAGTTATCTTTACATTTCGGTCTTTTTTGTAAAGAACTTCCTAAAAGTAATAAAATATGTATTCAGGAACACGCATTTGATTTAAGATTCTATAGCAAAGGCAATTAATTTTCCTAAGTGTTATGAATATATAGTGTCATGAAAGGGTGCTGTAAAAATTTTACTCATTTCTATATGGAAATTTTTCTTTGAAAGATAAATGATTAAAAATATGCAAATATATATTTTAAAAGAGGCAATTCTCTCTTTTTTCCCTCAACGTCTAAGGAAAATTAATAAATTTTTAATGATTGGTAAGCACAGATTTAAAATTATTTTAATTTATAGAATATTTAAATGTATTCTTTCTTTATATAAAAAAGTGATTTATAAATAACTAAAATTTATTACAGTATTCAAATTATAAAAAGCAAAAAATTTTAATAAAATTCATATATATAAATACATATTCATTACAATAATTTTCATTTTGGTAAATCCTTCTTAGATAGAAATGACTTAAAAATAGATGAAAATTTGAATTTCTTTTATTTTCCATTATTCAAACCTCACCTCTGTATTTATGGCTACGTAGCACCTAACCAGTTATAAAAGTGAGCATTAAACATCGATGGGCTTCATGTATATTGTGAACAGCCAACTAAAGGGTGTGAAGAGAGGACAGTGCCTCTCGTAGAACTGCCCCCATATTTACGTGTAGTATAGAAGAATAACCGGAAAACACCTGAAAAGTACGCTGCCTGTTGATGCGAGAGGCTTTTATAAACATTGTCACAATGGCCATCGAGTCTCCTCGGTTCTGTAACCAGGGACTATAATGCAAACATTGGATTTGAATCTCAGCCCTTCTGCATGTTTTGTGCACGTTGTCCCTGGACATGAGTTAAGCATACAATTAGAAACCTTACTGATGATTTTGGAATTTCAAAAGGATCGATCAAATCCATTTTGGGCCTCCAACACGTCAAATCTCGATTGGTACCGAAAACACTGAATGCTTCCAGTTCAGACTGCATTGATTCTTCGTGACTTTTTCGCCAAAAATTAAGCCTATGTCGTTCCACAACCATCGTATTCACACCGTGCCACTTCTGACTATTTAAAAAAACTCAAAAGACCATTCCGGGGACACCGTTTTAGGTCGATTGAAGAGATTCAACGTGAATCGTCGAGCGCTTTGAAGGCCATCCGTGCCAATGACATTTTGGCATTGAGGATTGGCAAAAAGGTTGGCGTAATTGCATTGTCTCCAGACGGGATTACTTTGAAAGCAATGAAATAAATTTGAAAATATAAATAAAGAGTTTTTGAAAAAAAAATTGGTAGTTCTTTTTGGTCACAGTAATATATTATAAATTATTATAAATTATTTTAATCAAATCGACTTTCACTTGCAAAACTAATGCTGATTAATGGTTTAATTAAACTAGAGAGTTCTAGAGTGATGATTAAGATAAATTAAAATTTGCTTAAAACAAACCCATCGCTTCAGTGATTAAGTACTAAATTCGTAATAAATTTGTAAAAAAATCAGTATAAGTTGGTGGGACAAAAATTATTTTACTGTGACAATAAATCAATACTATATAAAGAAATACTAGCAGAATAAAGATGTACTTGTATAAAGAAAAATAAATCCAAATAAGTTAAAAGCAAACTTTTCTTAACCTTATCGGTAAAAATATTAATCAACAATTACGGCCAAGAAGCGACTTTTTTCATCACAGAAATTGCCCCACAATTTAATAAGAATTGCAAGTGAAGTTAGTTGTCTTTTCCAAGTAATAAATAAGGCAGATAATACATTCTTTGGGGGTATGGATGTGACACTTTAGTTGCCGCTTCCATCAGATACAGGTGATGACAGCCAAAGAGGGAAGTAAAGAAGAAGACGCCATTATAGTTTGGGGGCAAAAGAAACTGTAGGAAATAATAACAAAAATGCGGAGAGACAGCAAATAGACTTGGCATTAATCCGGCATTCCTGTTGTCTTCAGGCTTATGGGAAGAAGAATGTGTAGAAATACATAGCGCCTATAAATTGTTGTCGAGAAAGCAGTGTGTTGTTTTCTAACAATTCATGGTACCATCTCCTTCAAGTGATAGTTATGTAAGAAAAAGTATATAAATTTTCCAAGTATTTCTGGGAACTTTGAGTCAATTATTGGAATTTTTCCTTTTTTCAAAAAAGAAAATGTATATATTTTTATGTAATTTTTAGTTTTATATTTGATTTCACATATAAATAAATAATTCACTTCAAAACACTCGCAAAAAATAGATTATATTGCATTTAGATTAATAGTAATTATTTTATGCCGTGGTATATTGATTGAAAGGTATTTTAAAGGGTCTATTTCCTAGTAGCTATGTGAATCACTCTGCTTTGATTTTGTGATCAAAATTAAAATAGAGAACAAACCTGTTGGACGACTTTTTTTAACCTATTTTAATTATTTATATACTTCTAATTTGAAAGAATATTAAAATCAGAGATCCTTACATTATTTTGTGGCTTTATGAATTCATTTTGAATGAAAACATAGATTTTCTCATGCTATTACAATTTAGTGGTACATTTCTTCAAATTGCTAAAGGGCTAATTATTTTATCGATAGAACTTTTGTTGTTTTGACGTTTTACGTCTTTACTTTACCGTAAATTCTAAATTTTTTCATTGTTTTTTTAAAGAACCAAAACTATTTTAGCATCGACTTTGATTTCAGCGGTTTATTTTAATTTATTTTTTTCTACCTTTAGAATTAAATGTTAACTAAAATTTTGCGTCCATCCGAAAAAAGTATTTGACTAGCTGATGTTATTTGTTGGCATCATATTAAAACATAAGGGAAGTTTCAAAAATGTGGCTGCAGATGAGCGCAAAAATGTAAGAGTCTTTTATGAAAATGGTCTCATTAAGTACCACCTCATTCGTTCTGTTTCTATTTCAGAAATTTTATTCAATTTTTCTGCATAAATTCAGTGAAAACAAAGAAATAACTAAATAAATAATAAATAATAATAATGATATATAATAACAAATGATTTAAATTTACATATATCAAAGGCGACTTGACTTTGACGGTTAGTAGATTTTTTTTATCCCCTTTTTATGTCATGACACTTTCATCAATATATCTTCTATCAATATCAAAAACATAATTTTGATGCAATTCACTAAAAACATGTTGATTAAATTTTACATAAGTATATTTACAAATACAATTATTTCGTAGAAGTATTCTGATATAAGAAATGTCTATCTTCATTTACTTACAAAAAAAAAAAAAAAAAAAAAAAAAAAAAAATAAATAAATAAAAATTAAAAAAAATGAAAAATTTTTACACCATGCATTTTTTTCAACTTTCCAAGTGAAAGAATTTTCAATAAATTAATTCAATCCAGACTGTCACTGTCTTTATTTGTTAAAACACTGGAGAAAAAAAACTGTTCCTCATATAAAAAAGTGCAATTCCATCTCATCTAATAAAACAAGCAATTAAATAAATAAATAGTTTGCCACTGGTTTAATTTTTTTTTTTGGTGAAGTTTACTATTATTATCCCTGAAAGTCTCACTTTGTTTCAAAAATAAATGCGAAAATAATTTGGAATGAAAAAAAGGAAAGGAATTTCGAAGGGGAAAGAAAAACAAGAAATAATTAAAACTAAAGTTCTTTCTGCACTTATGTGTCTAGTTCTCTTTTCAATTCTTTTGTTAAAACTTCACTTCTTAAGTACTTTTTCCATTCTTACGTAATTCAGGATGTAATTGTTTTTCTCCTTCATAATAGAGAAAACGACTTAAAAGAAAGGACTGGTTTAAAAATTTTTCCCTTCAAGTTTTAAGTCCAAAAAAGTTTTCTGTCTGTCATAAATTTTAATGACCAAGGCATTAGGATATATAAACAGTGTTAGTCGAAGTTTCAAGGGATTAAATATCCAATTATTAACTTAAATAAAATACTCTGTACTATGTCTTACGTTTGGGGAAAAAGTAATAATATTATTCAGGGACGGATAATGTACAACTTTAACAAGAAAAAAAACTATTGATACTATAGTTATTTTTTTAAGGTTCTAACATTTAGTTTCAAAGATTTAAATAAAGTAACATCATTCGTGTTCAATAAAATGAATTACAAAAATATATTTTTGCTTAAAAACGTTTAGCAATAGCTTCAAGTCAATTTCTCAATCTGTACATATATATTACTTTCAAGAGATATAAAATATATAAATGTCATTGAACTTAAATAATTTTAAATTTGCAAAAAATATTGAGGAGAAATGTCAATGTTTTAGTAAATTTAGTTTTGATGTATTGAATAAACACATGAAATCAATAAATATGCATTACATAAATGTTTGTTCTTTTCATTTTTATTCAATGTTTAGATAGTAAACACTAATAAAATGTTTAAAAACATAACATTTTATCTAAACATTATAATTGTGCACTATATATATATATATATATATAATATACGATTATATATTATATTATTTTACAATATAAATTGCTTTCAATACATGCAAAAAATATTTAGGGGTTATATCAATGTTTAATTTAATTTAGCATTAATATAATAAAAAAACCAAACATGAAATCAATAAATATGCATTACATAATTAAAAATAAAATATATATATTTTTTGTTATTTAATGTTTATATTGCAAACAAACAATATTAAGATGTTTTAAAACATACAACATTCCGTATAAAAATTCATATAACTTTCTTTTTCAAAACCTAATTCTATGGTGAACATTTCAGTCAACTATATGCATAACTGAAAGTTAAAAAATTAACCTAAAAGTTAGAAGAAAAGTATTTATCTACTAAATAAAATTTGAAACTGTAACACAATTTATGTATTTCTACTGATGTATAAAATATTTTTTATAAAATTACTAAATGTCATTGATCTTAAACAATTTTAATTTGCAAAAAAATATTTAGATGTAATGATAATGTTTTATTCAATTTAGTTTCGATGTAATAAATAAACTAATCATGAAATCAATAAATATGCATTACATGGATAAAAATGAAATATTTTTTGTTTTGTATTTGTTATTCAATGTATAGATTGAAAAAAAAACAATAATAATAAGATGTTTAAAAACATATAACATTCCGTACCAAAAATTCATATAAATTTTGTTTCTTTCAAAAATAAATCCCAAGATGAATATTTCAATTAGCTATGTACATACTAAAATATAAAAAAAAACTAATCTAAAATAAAAAAAAGTAATTTATCTACTGAATATAATATGAAAATACAACAGTTTTTTACGTATTTCTACTGATGTATGAAATAATTTTTATTCCATTTCATGAATTCAACAAAAAAAAAATCATAATTTGCATATGTTTAAAAAAAAAATTGGTATATTAATATATTTCTCTTTTTTTTCATTTGCAAGATTTAAAAAAACAGAAAAAACTAAATCTGCCGTCAAAATATTATAGAAAATGTGAAGTTTTTTTTTTTACATACTAAAAGTTTATCTCATTTCATGAAATATAATTGAACAGAAAATCATATAATATATTCTTTTTATAATATTTGAAAAATATACCATTTTTTTTTATTTTAAAAAAGAGCATTAAGTTGAAATAGTTATCATAACACACTATATTTTCAATTTTAGAAAAGAATTCTCTGGAGTTATAATTAGTTATTTTATAACGAATAATATTTTTTTTACATTGGATAAATAAATTGATTTCAACGATTTACTTAAATATTTTTTTATTTATTTTTTTAAAAAATACTGAGCTCATATAGTTTAAAAAAAGCTGATTTGCCCCATTTTATAAAATTTAACATTAAAAATATAACCTTAAGCATGTTTAATAATGGATTTAAAGGTTTAACTTCAATAATTTTCTACAAAATTGTTATTGTCAAGAAATTATTTTAAAACATCTTCATCATATAAATTCTGATCTCATAGCTTAACAATTATGCTTTGTCATTTTCATAATTATAAGAACTCAAAATGGAAAATTGTAATTGATATCATGGTTATAAATGTTTATTGAATTTCAAGTAGCTTTAAAATTTTTTTAAAACGTGCAACGATTCCGTTCTTCTAAAGTTGAATTTGTGATCCCCCTTAGCAATGAAGTCAAGAATTTAGAGTTTTAGAGTAGTTTCTTTATAAATGTTTAATTTTCACCTTTGTTCACTTCTTTTTTCAGTATTTTTTTAACAGCATTTGGATAAATTGGGCTAAAACAGCATCAGCGAATATAGATCTCAAACGATCTACCCAAGTCAAGATCAACCACTCTATTTGTGAATCAGTTGTATTGCATGTTAACTAATGTGCAAGGTGGCGAGGATTTGATTATTGTCGGGGGCATGATTCGTAAAACAAGTAGCAGAAGTTGTGATTGCGACAGCGTCGCGCTTCAACAATGGGTATTGTTTGAGCTTATTCTCAATTCAGCAAACATAAAATGTAGAGCAGTTACTTCAGTAAGTACGGATATCTTCCTGCTCCACCTTCTTTCCGAAGATGCTCTTAGTTGCATGGATCCCCGATTTCATATTCATTTCCTTGAAATAAAATTGAGATTAAATAGCATCAGCCAGTATATTAACCAACTTGCAGGGTCACGAGGATTTGATTGTTGCTGGTGGCATGCGACGTAAAATAAGTAGCAGGAAACATGATTGAGATAGCGTCTCGTATCAATAATGTGAATTGTTCGAGTTTATCTTCAATTCAACAAACATATACAATGTTGAGCGGTTACTCAGTACGTACGGTTTTCTCTCTGCTTCACGTTCTTGGTGAAGTTACAGTTTCTTGTATGAAACCTCGAAATCTTATAGTATTTCTAGCATAGTATTTTCTAGTATTTCTAGTACTATTTCTTATATAGTATTTCTAGCTGCAATTTATTTTTTTTTACCATGGGCCATTTAGTGTGCGTGTACTATATTGCTACCATGGAACACAGGCCACATCAATTATTATTTACTTAAGTTATTCATTGTTGCTTGTGGGATGATTCGTAAAAGATACAGTAGAAGTTATGATTATGACAACGTCTCGTATCAACAATGGGAATTGTTCAAATTTATCCTAAATTCAGCAAACATAAAATGTAGAGCAGTTACTTCTGTCTTCAGTATGTATGGTTATCTCCCTGCTCTACCTTCTTGGCGAAGATACACTTTATTGTATGGACAGATGAGTTCTTATATATATAGCTGCAATTTATTCTAGCCAGCTAGTGTATGTGTACTATATTACTGTCGTGGGATACATGCCACGTCATTTATTATTTACGCAAGACATTCATTAATTTCCATCAACAATTTAATATTCTTAACCACACAATTTATATTATTACTAATTTTCTTTTTGAAAGCAGATCAATTTATGAAACAACTGCCAGTTGCTTTCATAAATTGATGAAAGCAAAGTTGCTGCCACAACCTTTCACTTGCTACAACTAACTAATTCCGCCAAAGTTTTCAACAGCTTGATTAACTGCAGCGGAACATTCATCAAAATAGACCATTGGCATCAAATATGTTGTATACACCCATTAGTTCTTATGTATTTAGCTGCAATTTAATTTTTCACCATGAGACAGCTAGTATATGTGTACTATATTACTATCAAGGGATACAGACCAAGCCATTTACTAGTCACGCAAGATATTCCTAACTTTTCATCCACAATTTATTATTTGTAAACCATAGTTTATATCATTACTAATGTTCATCTTAAAAGCAGATCAAGTTAAGAAACCATAACTGCAAGTGTGCGATTTCACTTGCCACAACAAACTAATTTCGCCAACATTTTCAACAACTTGATTAACTGCAGCGGAAGATTCCATTGTTATCAAAATAGAAACGGCTTATCTGAATAATAGAGATAAAATACTTTTGTAATTCTGCATTAAACCTAAATATTCTCAGTGTTTAAACACAGCTACATCTTCTCCACAGACATTATTATTCAGGTCTAATTGAAATATCCGGCGTTGACCGGATTCCTAAATGCCTTAATTTTGGACTTCATTGTGGGAATCTGAAGTATCCGGCATTTCTATCCCTCGGAATTGGCGTTTCCGCTGCCATTTCTCAAAGAGCCACTAACTGAGATAGAATTTCACTGCTTGTAGCGACAAGAGTTTCATTGGGATTAAATAAACAACTTAATTATCGCAGAGAACCAGTGCTATCTAACTATCTCTGTATTAGTTTCGTATCATATTTCATCGTATTGTATAAATGTCATATAAATATTTTGGCTAAAAGTTTTATCTGATGAAAATGAAACATATGAATACTCTTTAAAGTTCTATTGAAAATATGAATTGCTAGAAAATTCTATATAAAATAAAAATCACTTGTTACGTTAAAATGTATTACACAAATATAATACTTCATTTTTAACTGCAGAAAATAAAATAAATAATTAAAAAAACATTGCAATATTTGTTTTTCTGGAGGATCCACAGGTTTCGGGTTCGATCCCCGACGGTGCAATGGATGATTATAATAGTACGGAATCAAGTTTAAACCGTAGATCCCGGTCTAGTATGGCTGCAGACGTTGGACGTAGGGCTAACAACTCTATCCCATAAAAAGAAAGCATCTGCTGTCTCGAAATCTGTCAGTAGCCTATCGGCCTTGGTCTACTATAGGGCTGTTGCGCCACTGATGATGATAATAGTTGTATAAAGCAGCAAAGAAATAGTTTAAAAATCCAAAATGATAATTTGGATAGCTTGTTAATGCGTCTTCATGTTCAAAAATTAGAATGTTGAATTTTAACATTTTAATACACTTCAACGCAACTGCCTATATTCATTTTGCATCATTTCAAACTGTTCTCCAGAATGGAAAAGTTCTTCATTAAAGTCTTTGTCAGTTCCAGCCCGTTGATTTTTTTTTGTGCCGAACAATTTCTCTAAGATAACGTCACTCACGATATTTATTCAATGTTTTTGACACACAATTACGTTTTCTGATAATAAAAATTGGGGACAAAATCCATTTTCAAACACCTTCGAAATGGCAAGTTTAAAGAACCTAGTGGTGATAACGGTTTCTGCTAAGCGGTTCCCAATAATAAGTCCTCAGAGTAGGTTTTTCTTCTCATTTTGTTTTTTTTCAAGAAGCGATCATATCGAATATGTGTATATGGTGTTTTGGTTACATGTGAACCATGTTATGGGCGATTCTTGCAAAAAACACGTCAGTAAGCAATAATTGTTTAGATACTTATGGATTTATAATTATTTGATTATGGTGGGTGTAAAACGTTTGTATCCTTTCCATGGTTAATATTTTTTGTATTAAATCGAATTTAATAATTTATTTGTTGTTTTTTTTCTAAATTAACAAAAAACAACTAATATTTATGATAAAAATGCACTACCTTTTATTACACTCTTCTCAGTACCCTTTTTTTGCTTGTATGCATATAATGCATATTAAAAATATCAGTATATTACTATGCGATACTTTATTATTTATAAGATGTCACGAGATTCACGAAAAAAGAGACTTTATTTTTAATATTAAAAAAAAAAAAATGTGTTCCACGAAAACTATTCAGTTTGCAAAAGAAAATATCAACAATCATAATTCAACTTAGAAGGTTAAGTAAAGTGTTTTGACGATATATTGTTGTTCTAATGCAGTTGGCAATACAGAAACAGTTAATCTTTATGCCATTAAGCAAGGGATCCATCTCTGTTATTCATTACCGAGGGAGCACGTGTAACTTCAAGGCATTCTACGGACCCAAGTAACGCTACCCCCGCAAGGCTTATACTAGACCGGGATCTACAGTATAAAATGGATACCGAACGATTACAATCATCCATGGTACCACTGGGACTCGAACCCTGTGGTAGTAAGAGCAAGATAGCTAGCCACTCGGCCATCAGGCCCCCTGTGACGATATATTTATTATTGGAATATCACCCTAATTAAAATCATTAACCAGGGGTGATTGAACACATACAGGTGACGTATTAAGCGAAGAATATATCATATATAGGGTGTTCCAAAATCCACGCAAGAATTTTGGAACACCGTATATGTGACACATCATTTCAAATATATTTTAGGACATACACCATTTATACATGATATGCCATCCGTTTATATATGACATACCATTCTTCAACGATTCAGATCAATTAGAGACGAAAAATCTCAAACGAACCACAAACAATCAGTATTATTCATATAACAAGAATTTTTTTTCAGCAAACAAAGGAACAAAAGGCAGCAAACAAAGGCAAGAGAAACAGCAAAATCCGCAAGCAAAAACCCAAACCTTTCAAAGATGAAAAGAAACTAACGCTTCTCATAAAGAGAGTCAGTACCTCTGCAAAAGTAACAAAGCACCGTGAGTCGGTAAATTAGCCTTATTGGTAGAAAGTCACGGAGACGCTTACACGCTTTGGACCTTGTTTAATTGCTGTGCATGGTGAACTCGGCCGAATTAAGTTGCGCCTGTAAGTCGGCTTCCTAACGATGGCCAGAAAATCGGCGGTTAAGCAGACTTGCCGATTGAAAAGTTAATGCACTTCGCTTGTAACTGCTGAAACAGTTATTTTCAAATTGATCCTGTTCGAGAACTCAGAGTATTAGTACTGCAAAGGGTCTTTAATAAGTTCAAATTGGAATTGTCTGATTTTAAATAGAATATGATCTATTCAGAAGTTATGTGCAATTATTATTTATTTGAATCATTCAATATTTAAGAAATAGCTCCAAATTTTTAGCCAATACCAATTAGAAAAAAAAAAAAAAAAACCTTTACAATACGCATACTCTGATTATCTAAAATAAGAAACAAACTTTTTATTGCCTATTTAAAAAAACAGTTATTTATTCATATAAATCTGACTTGAATTCTTTGTGTTCTGACATTTTATTTATATTTATTGCTTTATTAGAATTTCTGATTTTAACTGGAATATGAACTATGAAAAAATTATTTGCATTTATTATTTATTTGAATTCAATATTTAAGAAAAAACATCAAATTATTTGCAAATGTTAGTTAGAAAAATAAAGCAATAAAAATGCATTAAATGCTAGAAAGAACATAATGAATGAAAGAAAGATTTAAATGATTAAACAACTGTTTTTTTTTTTTTAAATAAGCATTAAAAATTATTGTTTCTTACGTTAGATATAAAATTTTAAGAATTAAATGTACCTTTCATACAAGGATTATATTAAAAATAAGATTTTTTTTATATATTAATGAAAATGTAATGTTACAAAAATTTTTAAAATATCAAAAATGTTTAAATAAGTATTTTTATGATTCTCATTAAATGTTATTACTACTTGACAAAAAAAAAGATTTTAAAGAATTTTAAGTTAATTAACCAATATCAAGTTAATTCATTTATTAATTTCAAATTAATTTTTCCACAAACAATTTCAAAGAAAAATTAATATTGGATTAATTATTAATTTCTTTCGATTCAAAATATTTGTTCTTATTTTATAACAATTAATATTGAATTAATTATTATTTTTGTTTCTATTCAATATGTTTTTTTTTATTTTATAATCAAACGAATTGTTCTTTTAGTTCAATATTTAATATACTGAATATTTAATCAAAGTCTAACATTGTTTCTTTCAATTTTAAAAGATTATGTTATTTATTTTCAGTATAAAGATTCAATTATTGAATATCACTTTTTATGAAATAATGATCAAAACATGGCTTTTTCTTAAAGACATTTCTTACGACTTCAAACTTGTTAAAAAATTTAATGTATCTACTTATATCTTTTTTGTAAATTTTATTTTTCGTTTTTATAATTATCTAGTTAATTACGACACAATAAATGTTTTTTTTTTCATAATTTCATTTCATTTCGTTTGGTTAAATAAATGTAACATATTATACTAAAGACCCAACTTTTTTATTACTCTTCGCTATTGTTGAAACTATATTAATATTTACCATATATAATTATAAATGCTTTATTTTTTCCACAAAATAATTATTATCGAAAATAGCTCATTAAAATAATTTTCCTTTAAAAAAAAAAGGTGCACCAAACTCACATAAAAAATAAAACTAAATTAATTTTACTTATTTGCTGCCACGAATAACGTTAGAAAGCTAAATTATTCAGACATTACAAGCAAAATATTTATAAGAATATGTAGAGCCATTATTAATAAAATGCATCAAAATACCTACTCCGTTAATAGAATAACATATTAAGGTAATGTTGAGTTAAATATTAAATACTAAATTATACTTAATAAATGAGACTAAAATATTATGTAATTTATGTTCTACATTGTATCAAAAGAATAAAGATTTGAAGTTGAATTATTTTTTAATGTACTGTAATTTGCTTTACGTTCAGAAAAGTACATTTTTGTTTTTATAATGACAAATGATAGATATTTAAATTTTTAGGCCGAATATTTTTAATCTGCTATTCGATAATTTTAATCTACTATTCAAATTCGCTATAAAGAGTTGAACTTGAATATTTTTTTTAATTAACTGTAATTTGCTTTGCATTCAGAAAGGTACAATTTTGTTTTTATACCGACAAAGGGTAGATTTTTGAACTTTTATACCGAATGGTTTTAATCTACTATTTAATAAATGTTTTAAAAGTGAATCGTTGAAAAAATTTTTTTAATGGAATTTTTTGAAGAAATATCTCTTTTTAAGAATTGTATATTGTTAAAAGGAGATAATTATACACTTAAAAATTTAATCAAAAAATATATATAACAACTTTTACACTGTTTCTAGGTATTGTATTATAATCTTACAAAATTTTAATTCTCAAACATAATGATTTTACAACAAAAATTATAGAATATAATGAATTTTCTGAAATAAATCTGAATTTCATGAATATATATTAGTATAATAAAGTAAATTTAAATCAATTTTATTTTGGAAAAACAAACAAATGCAAAAAAATAAATTTTAATAAACTGTTTTCACTTTCAAAATGAATTTTAGTTATAATAATTATGCATTTCCTTATTATTTTTTAAAAATATATTTATTGATTTTTTTCAAATACTTAATTTATTTATTTAATGAATTTGTCATTAAAAAAAAGATCCGTATAAAAAATAAAAATAACATAATAAATCATAATAATTGAATTAATGTTAAACGTATTTGCAAAATTTTACTTAAACAACCATTGTATTTTTAAAAGTAATGCACAATTTAACTGAATACTTCTTATTACATGTATTTTTAATGCATTTTAACTTAGGAATGTTGAAGCAATATTAATTTAAGTAAGCGCTTTTGATTTATTACTTCCAAATATACATTGATTAGTAATATTCCTATTTCAAATATGATACGCCCTGTATACTTTTATTTCAATTCCTTTTCACAAATGATGGTTCTACGTCTACCAATTGAGCTGGAAAATGTCAAAGGTAAAGTCATAAATCCTTGAAATAATCATGCTGGACAGACCTCGAATATAAATATCTCCAAATTCGCAAGGAAATACTTATTTTTATTTTTTTGCATATTTATTCCACCATGTCTTACAAAACGTGCCTGAAATGTGTTTATTTATAAACTTTCTCATATATCTCTCTCAGTGCAGTCAAAAACATGGTTATTTAATAAAACAATCTACTATTGAAATTGAAAAGGAAATGATAACTGGACATAAAATAGGTATTGTAATACAAAGAAAAAAAAACAAATATGTATAGGGTAAAGAAAGGTGTACAGCAAGGGGGGCCAACAGAGGGCTTGCCCTGAATATTTTTTCGGAACAGGATATTTGTCACATTTTTCAAAATATATTTATTTTATAATGGCCAAATTAGTGAAAACCAATGTATTAAAAAATACATTATGTGTGTTTCCATACATTCAAAAATTAGTTGTCGAAATTGTGAGAAAAAATTAACTTTTATATAACACTCTCAAACATAGCATATATTAACCTGCAACACCAATTACGATGTGCAAATACTCAAATGGAGATCGATTTGCAAAAGCTAAGAGAAAGACTGGAGAACCTAATATCGCAGTAGTAAAATAAATATTGTTTAATGATTTAATTATTTTTTATTTTGTTTATATTAATATAATTTTTATATTTTATTTTTAGTATCATATATTTCTTTACAATGTACGTTTAGTATCATTATTATTATCTATATTTTGATGTAAGAATAATAGTAAACACAAAAATAATAACTCATTATGTTTAAATTTTTCACTCCAAAGAAATGTCTATAGTGGTTTTAAATCTAATACGGGGAAACATAATTTTATATACAGCCCGCGGAGTAATGTTGCATTTTCAAAGTGGCCTGCAAGATCATTTGGGTTGGCCACCCTTGATGTAAAGAGAATTAAAATATTACTCAGACCGATTTGTTTACTAAATTCTCTTTTTCATGTCCTGCGGTCATTTTTTATTTAAATTTTATTTCGTTTATTATTGAAGTTAGCAAAATATGGAAGAGCCACAACAATCTGGCCATCCTCGACAACTGTAATGGGAATTTTTTTAACAAGTAAAATTACATGCCATTCAATGACAACGGTCGTTTTAAAACTTAATACTCCCTAACTTAAATGTACCTAAATTGGACTTTATCTGTCTCCCAATAACATATTAATGCAAATGAGACGTCATGCTATAATTAATTTACTGTACATTATACAACATTTACATAATTACTGAATCATGCACAACGCACGAAACTCTACTTATAATTTTCGAAGTAGGACAAATAAAGCAATTTAATATGTAAATATAAAGTAATTCCCTGCGAAATTAATAGCAAAAGTCTTGAAAGCTTAGACTGAAGTAAAATATGTGAAAACAACGAATAAATATGGATAATAAGCAAATAATATACAATAAATTTCGACCTGGTTGGTAATTAAAGCGTTGTAGAGATTTGATTACACTCTTGTGAATAGGAAATAAAAATTATTTACAGAGTAAGGTTCAAGAAGATTTATAGATGGCGTGGTGGTTTCAGTTATGCCATAACCAGAATACACCATCTAATCGTTCAATATCACTCCTAACAACCCTGAAGAACCAGTTAAAATTTTATTAAAGCATTCTAAAGAGGACCTTTAAAAAGTGTTCACAATATACGCCTTCATTTTATTAGTGGTTCTCGTAGGATAATGTACAGACGCATCAGATGCTATTGTAGGCCAGAAAACAGGAACAGAAACAGCCAGTAGAAAAGGGGAAAATAAAAACAAGAGTGAAGGATATAAACTCAATTGATAAAAACAATGTACCAATAAATGTAAAAATAAAGTAATTTAGCAGGTTAATAAAAAGTAAAAATGTCTTGCAAAATTAGTAGCATAAGTCATGGAAGTTTTAACTGAAGTAAAATATGTGAAAACAACGAATAAATATGCTTAATATGCAGATAATATACAATGATTTTGAACATGGTTGTTAATTAAAGCCTTGTGGCAATTTGATTACACTCTCTTTTGAATATTAAATAAAAGTTATTTGCAGATTAAATAAGGTTCAAGAAGATTTATAGATAATGTGGCGGTTTGCATTATGCCATAACCAGAATACTCCATCAAGTCGTTCAATATCATTCCTAATAACCGTTAAAAAAGCAGCTAAGGCCTCGTTAATGCTTTCTCTTTCTTCAACAACAGCCTTAAACAATTCCCAGACGGCTAACCCTCAAAGAAGTGTTCACAATATACGCCGTCCTTTTATTAGTGGTTCGCATAGGATATTGTACAGACGCATCAGATGCTATTATGGACCAGAAAACAGGAACAGAAACTACCAATAGAAAGTGAAAAAAAGCTTTGTAGAGATTTGATTGCTTTCATTTGCATAGGAAATAAACATTATTTACAGAATAAATAAGGTTCAAGAAGATGTATAGATAATGTGGTGGTTTGAGTTATACCATAACCAGAATACACCATCAAGTCGTTCAATATCATTCCTAATAACCGTTAAGAAACCAACTAAGATCTCAGTAAAGCTTTCTCTTTCTTCAACAACAACCTTAAACAATTCCCAGATGGCCAACCCTTGAAGAAGTGTTCACAATATACGCCGTCCTTTTATTAGTGGTTCTCGTAGGATAATGTACAGACGCATCAGATGCTATTGTGGGCCAGAAAACAGGAACAGAAACAACCAGTAGAAAAGGGGGAAAATAAAAACAAGAGTGAAAGAAATAAACTTAATGGATAAAAACAATGTACCGTATTTTCTGTACAGCCACAGAGGGAAAAGAAGGGGAAAAAACTCGTCGATTGATAAATGAAACTTTTACCTTGTACCTTTCGACTCATTATTTTCGCTCTCTTCTCTTGCTGGCCCTAAATCGAGTGGGTTGGCTTTCTTTTCAGTCTGAATCTTTCCCTCCCCCTTTACAAAAAGGGGAAAATTAATTTTGTTCCGAGTTGCGGGATGGAATCTTCCCTCGCTTTTTTTCCCCTTTTTTGTTTCTTGCTTTGTTTCCGCATGATAGCTAAACGACAAAATATCGATTCCCTAGGGGCAGGTTTTGATTTGGGGATTTTTAGGGGAAGAGAACTTTAACCTTAGTGCATTAAAAAAATATAAATAAATATTTATAAAAAAAACAACAGATTTTCAAGAAGAGCTGCTTTAAAATTTATAAGTACTTCAATCACTTCTTCATTCTTCGGGGCGTAGATTATTGAAAAAAAAAAAAACTTTTTGAAATTGATCCTTAAAAAAAAGTTTTTTTTAAACAATATTATGTAAAAGATGTTTGGAATAAATGACTATTTTTTTGAAGTGGTTAAACTTTAGATAGATGTATAAAATAGTTTAAATAAAAATTTATTAAATAGAAGTAATTTTTATTTATAAGGCGCTTTTTATAGATATGTTAAGATTTGTTTTTTTTGTTATAAAAATTCAAATATATTTGCATTTTTCAACGGTTTAACTAATTTATGTATTTTTACTGTTTTTATTGAGCAATTTAAATTATTTTGCATTTTAAACTTTGAAATAGTCATGGAATAAATAAATTCCTATTATTTCAGAGGCCTGATGGCCAATTGGCTAACGTTCTAAATTTTGGTACCAAAGGCTTCGAATCCCCGCTGGGTCATGGATGTTTGTTAGGGGTTCGAAGTCCACGTTAAATTGTAGGTCCCGGTATAATTAGCCTAAAGTGTGCAAAAAATGGCCGTAGAGTGACTAAAGAATATTTCATTCAGATAACTTCTTCTAATTTTTTTACATTAAAGAAGGAAACATTTTTTCTAAACTAAATAATTAACGAAACAAACTTCACAGGAAATGCTTAAAAAAAAATTAAACATATTTCTTAAAATAGTTTTTAAATTTCTCATCATCATCATCTTTGGCGTAACATCCCTATGGTCGGCCGATGCCATCTTCTTATTGGCAGATTTCGAAACAGGAGATGATGTTTTTTATTTTTACACGATTCAGTCAAGATTCACTTTTTCAGTGCTACGCCCAAAGCTCTATATTAGACCAAGACTTGCGGTTTAAAGTGGATTCCGAACCAATACAAACATTCCATGGCACCGCCGGGACTGGAACCCGAAATCTGCGTCGCCGAGCGCTAGTCTTTCGGCGATGAGGTCACCAGTTATTAAATTAATTATTGTTAAGAAAATTGAAATTCTTAGAGATATTTTTATAAACAAGAAAATATTTAATATGATAATTTAAAAATAATTTACGAATAAGTTAAAATAAACTTTGTTGTTCGAATATATTTACATATCAACTGATATTTACTTAAAATATTTTAAATTTTCTGAGTAGTAAATTTTCTACAAAGGAATTTTAAATTCAATAAATATATGACGATATACACTCATGTCCATAAATTAAGGATAATTCAGAATCACACAGAAATTGAACTCTAAAATAAAAATTTCACCTGTGGAAATATCACACACATCTTGAAGAAGAATATGCAAATTACAGGAAACCACCACATGGCGCGGACAGTACGTCACAATGATGAGAGTGTAAGAGAGAGGTATATAAGGAATGGTGGCAAAGAAGTAAAATTGTTCACAAGCGCTTTAAAAGCCTTTCAGTGCAATAACCGCATAGTTATGGCACAAAGGAAGCATTTGCATGATTTTTTACGTGGTAGAATTATCGGACGACTGGAATGTGGACGTACACAGCTGGAAGTATCCGAGGAACTTGGAATCGCCCAGAGTGTCAACTCCAGGTTTTGGCAAAGATTCCAAGATGATGGTAATGTGAGTAGATGTTACAGCACAGGTCGCCCCCGAGTTACAACGCCGAATGAGGACCGGTATTTTGCAGTTACTGCCAAAAGAAACAGACGGAGCACAGCATCAGACCTGTCTCGTCAGCTCTCTTCAGCTACCGGTACGACAGTTTCAAGGCAGACCGTGTACAGACGCTTAGGGCACATTGGTCTATATGCTCGTAGGCCTGTCAGATGTGTTCCACTTACCGCAACTCACTGTCGCCTGCGATTAACCTGGAGTAGAGAGCATGCATTGTGGACACCGCAACAGTGGTCTGGTGTGATGTTTTCCGACGAGTCAAGGTTTAGTTTGCAGTCTGATTCTCGCCGGACTTTCATATGGAGAGCGCCAGGTACCCGTTACCACCAAGAGAACACCATTGAACGACACCGTTATGGTGGTGCAGGATGGCTAGTTTGGGGAGGAATTATTCTTGGTTCCAGAACTGACCTGCATGTTCAGAGTGTAACGATGACAGGCCACATCTCTCTTGATGTCATTCTGGAACAACATGTACGTTTGTTTCGGGGCGCCATGGGTGCTGAATTTCTGTTTATGGATCACAACGACCATCCTCACCGTGCAGACATTGTAGACGAATGCCTTCAATTGGAGGATATCACCAGTATGGATTGGCCAGCATATTCACCGGACTTGAATCCAATAGAGCATGTGTGGGATATGCTTGGCCGACGAATTGTAGCCCGTGAACCCCCTCCCACTTGTCAACCGGAACTTGGGAGGGCATTGCTTGATGAGTGGTGTAATATTCCCCAAGATCAGATTGATAATTTGATACTCAGCATGCCTAGGCGTTGTAAGGCCTATATTGCATCGTCCGGGAGACATACTCCATATTAACCATCATACTAAACATGTTATACTGTTTTTTGTAAATAGTTTCTTTTTTGAAATTTGCTCCAGGGAGTAAAAATCGCAATTTTTATTAATTATGTCAAACATGTAGCATCTTTTTTGCTCTTTACCTTTTGTTTAATAAATAGACTTTATAAATAAGTCAAATTTGTTTTGCTTCTGTCTCTATCTTTGCCTGAACTTCATTATCCTTAATTTATGGACATGAGTGTATTTATCATTGATTAAATAATATTTAATATAAATATCAATCGTGACAAATGCGTTTTCGTATTGTATTATATATACATTTTGATACATAATTATAATAAAAATAAATTGTATATATATATATATATGTTTAATTATTAAAAATGTTGCTTTTTAGCATTATTAATGATATTATAAACTCAGCGAAAAAAACATACTTAAGCAAATATATACCACACATTAAATACAAAATCATTTAGATGCTTTATTATTGCAAAATACTTTATTACTGTAAATATTTAAAGAAGGTAATTATAAATTCTTAAAGGTGCTAATTTATAACTTTCAAAAATAAGGTACAATAATAATACTATAATATAAATATGAATTATTCATTAGGATAGACTGCTTTGTTTAAATTTTTATATTAACGTAAATAAATATATTAATGTTAATATATTCAGTATCATCATTTTAAAAACTGAAAAAAAGTAAAATAAAATATTATATACATTTTTAAATATAATTGTGAAGTTCTTTAAAATTTACTGTGTTTTAAACTGAAAGCATAACCAACAAAGTAAGTTTGCCAAAATTTTTAGAACACAAAAGAGAACTGATTTGTATAAAAGAAGGTAAAATAAAAATTATAAATATTTTTACTTAATCCTGTAAAATTTTTGGAATACATTTTTAAATACTACCGCACTTGAAAAGAAAACTTAAATTTTAAGTCTTTTCATGTTCAAGTAATACATATTTATTAAGTAAAATTTGCATATTCTGAAGAGAGGGCATATTAAGTAAAATTCTGTAGAAGTTAATATGTAGAATTGTGTTACGGTTATAAAGTTATTTGTTTAATAAAGAATTGACTTAAATAGCTGTTTTCTGTAATAATAAATGCATAATTTTGTTATAATGCAATGTTATGTTATAAACAATTAATTAAATTAATTTTTAAAAGATAAGTTTAGTTCAGTTGAGTATTTTATTTTTTAAAAAATGGTATATTATAGTGGAACTTATTTTTTATAAATTTTAAATAAAAGTGAAAAAAATTATTATAAAAATATATATAAAGGATTTGTTATATTTATTACCTTTAGAAATTTTACATTTATTTACAAATAATGGAAAATGAAAAATTTATGATTATGTGCTTTAGCTTTATATCACATAGCACAACTTATATACAATATATGGCTAAATTATTACATAAATATAATAAAACAAAATTATATAGATTTTGATATTTGTAAATAATAACGTATAATATATAATATATAACGTATAAGATAAATAATAAAGTTTATTTACAAATAACAGAAAATGAAAAATTTAAGATTCTATGCTTTAGCTTTATATCATATAACACAGGTTATATACAACAAATAGCTAAAATATTAGATAAATATAATGTAACAAAATTATATATATTCTGTTATTTGTAAATAATAACGTATAATATATAAGTTATAATATATATGACGTATAACATAAATAATAAATATGATATACATATAAATTATTTACTATTTATGTTATTTGTGCATATTAATGTTTATTTACAAATGACAGAAAATGAAAAATTTAAGATTGTGTGCTTTAGCTTTACATCATATCTTTATATCACAGGTTATGTACAACATATATCTAAAATATTAGATAAATATAATATAACAAAAACACAAGCGAAACGTGCCTTTTTCTCTGGTATTTATGCATAAATTGATAATATTTTTCTCATTTACTGGCTTAATGCTTTTAGAAGTTATAAATAACGAAAGATAGAGCATTTATATCATAAAAATTAATTATGATAACTATAATTATGTATCTAAATTAATGATGATTTATTTCTAAGGACATGTTGTTCCGATTACAGAAACTTTTAATCAAGTTATTATAATAATGATCTTAACAAACTAAAGCACTTTTACTTAAATCTTCTATTGTAACTTGGAATTTAATTGCATACTCCCATTTAGTAGAATAATTTAATACTTTTCTCGCGAATAATTTAATAATATAATCTCGCACACTCTCTGACATGCATCAGCAAAATTTCATTAAAATCTCCCAGATACTGCAGAATAAAATCATCCTACTTTTGATTTTCTGCGTAACATTTAACAAACATATTACTGATAAGACTGTTTTGAAAGTTTTTATCTTCAACATCGCTTCTAATTTTGACCTAGATTGAAATTTCGTATAAACATGCACGGTTAGTAAAAAATGTAGATTGCAAATTAAATCAATGTATTAGAAGTGTATTCTTCTTACACTAATCAGGAATATCCAAATAAATTTGAAAATGTAAAATGTTGACAATTTCTAATAACAATTTATCGCTTCTTAATAATTTATAAATAAATCTAATATTAAAAGGAAAATCTATTTAATTCGTATAATTTAAAAGAATTAACAATTTTCAAATATACTTAGGTCTTTCTAAAAGTTGTTTCTCGTTGTTAAACCTGGAAAGTGCTTACTTAATAGTCTAGACGACATGGAACACGTTACTATGTACATTCTAATATCTTTTAATTGGCACTAGTTTTGTAAATATGAATTTAATTGCAACTTTTCAGCAAAGCAGTTACGATTGCAGCTATTGTTCTAACCAACAAACCTTTATTGCCATACAAAAATTAACAAATTATTTATAAAATTTAAAAAAATAAATCTTACATATTGATCATGATCAATAGCCCGACAGCCAAGGCACGAGGCTTTCCTTTGAAGAGATTTCCGTGCACTCATCTGGATGACAAGGGACCTCCAATTCTTAAACTTCAGTAGAATAAAACCTTTTTCAACTGTGTCTATCCATCGCAACCTGTGTCGTCCTCTTCCTCTTTGTCCCTATGGCTCTGCCAGAACGAGCCTTTTTACATACATTCTATATATACGAACAACCCAATTTAATCTATTGATCTTAGTATATTTTATAATACTTTGGGTCTTTACAGTATTTATAAATTTCTGCGTTGTACAGTCTTCTTCAACAATCACTTTTCGTAACACTTCCAAGAATAATCCTTAAAATCTTCCGCTGAAATATACCCAAATGAGCTTCCTCAGATCCTGCCAAAGTGCAAGTTTGAGAGCCATAGACTAAAATAGGTCTAATAAGAGTTTTATATACAGAGTTTTATATTTCTTAACCCAAACAAAAGTATTGGCAGACACAATTCAGTTTAACCATTCATATTTGGATGTAATAAATTATTTAATTTCTTGACGCCCTTGGAACATATGTTGTCATATGTTTTTTTTTTTTTTTAATTATAATTATTACCATTAATATAAAGAACAAAAATTTGATAATAAATATTCACTGCACAACTAACAATTTAATTTCTCAACAAGAAAAATTCAAATCTTATGGTTTAGCTGCATTTGTAACGGTATTTACGGTGTACAGTCAGGAATATGAAAATAAAATAGTATTTTGATTGTCAGTGTTAATCCAATAACACTGACAATCAAAATACTATTTTATTGTTTGAATAAATAGTTAATATTTCCTCTAAATAATACCAGATATATTAAATACTGCTAGATTTAGTAGTTAATTCCCAGGATAATAATGAATAATTTATTCCCGCAATGTATGAAATTATTTCACTTATAAATTACCATTAATGCTTAAAGGCCGCAAATGTGGCAGTTACGGTTGTGTATTTTTCATTATTTTTATTGTGTATTTTTAAAATTCTTATCAATAAAAATACGTCAATCGTAATAAAACAAAAAAATAAGTCATTTTCTTCTCATTAAAAAATCTTCTAAGAAGAATCATTCTCTGATTAAATTTATAACTCTATTCATAATAATTTGTTTAACAATTTACTAAACGTTCGATGAATTAAATAAATGCTTATATGTTTAAAGAATTAGGGTTCAAAATAAACAGAAATATTCTACATTTTAATAAATTTTTGATATTACCTCATATTTTAAATGAGTTTAAATGAAATTTGACATATAAGCATTAGGGACAATAACTCTGAATTTGTCATAAAAATAAAACATGCATCTATATCACCAAATGAATACATAACATTTTGAATCAGAAATAAATCCATCAAACTGAGTATTCTTGATAATGTTTTGAAAAGTATTAAAATATATTTTAAGGTACTCTATTATTTTTGATGCAGTGTTTCAGAATTGATAAGTTCGTACTTCCGAGTTAAAATCTTTTGTATTCAAAGTTCGAGATATATTTATGATAATAATGATTTAGAATGAAATATAAAGATTGTTATTCAAATTGGATAGAAATTCTACGTTAAAAGCATCTATATGTATTTTAGAAAGCTGTATTAGTTTGGAAATGTATTTCTACTAAGAATTTATTTTACTTGTGTATTTCTAGTTTCTTATATAAAGTCTTGTTTCTGATATATATATTCTTCTACTTGTCCTAACAAGTAGTCGTGCACATACAATTTTTTTAATGACTAAAAGAATTATGAAGGTTATAATTATTATTGTAGTTTAAAATTGTTGAAACATTATCAATCAATATTATTTTCATTAATAATAGTATTTTTATTTGCATATGAGTATATAAATATATTAAAATCAAATATATGTATGCATAAAATTAATAAAATATATTTAAATATTTAAGAAAATGAATATGTACGCTTTGGTAGATTTTCTAGATACATATGCCACAGAAAATTGAATATCTAGTCATTCAAGATTAATCAATAATGGCCAATTAAGATAATTATTTAAAACAAAAATTCGTGTCCTAACAAGTAGTCGTGGCATGCAAATTTCGTTTTGGTTCTTACTGTCGGAAACACCTCTGATGACAGAGTTATTTGAGTATTTTGCATCGGAATTTAAACTATTTGAAAGTTTTCTGGGTTTTCCACAAGTCAATCCTTATTCGTCTCCTATGATTATACAACTTTCACAGTGTGGATCATTTTGGAAATTAGACAGTTTTTGCGTACATCTGTCGTACTCCTCATACAACACTGTTTACAAACTTCTGGATAGTTTTTCTAGAGCGTAAGGGTAATTTTTCTCCCTTGAATGTCCCAAGCATCTAAAGATCTGACTGGCAACCCATCTGGTCAATATAGTCACTTTCCAAAATATAATTGAACAGATGAGTCCTATGTGTTCTCTTGCTATAGTTTATTAAAATGAAATCAGGGCCAACTTCAATCGTGAAAATCCAGTCATACAGCTATTGACAACACGGAAGTTAGTACTCCCATCCAACGTTCTGACCAGAACATCACACTTCCAGTGCCATAATGTTCTCTATTTTAGAGGTAGAAGTACAAGTAGTAGGTATCTGGTTCTCTATTCTAACTATTGAATAAATTATTCGACATTTAGAATATAGAAACTCCTCTGATACTATCTCCACTTGTTTTCTGTAATCTATATGTCAATTACCAACACACTTATCTTTCTTGCTGTAAGTTTAAGAAACTCAAAAATATATGCCAATTCTCCAAACTTTGGATTTTAGTAAAAATAATAAATAAAAAGAATGAAGTATTCCAAATATAATAAGAAGCACTATACATCTCAATAGGCATGGGAAAATGCCAAAAGTTTTAAATGTGAAACTTCAAGAAGGAATGGATCAACGCACTACGAGTATTTATAGCCATTGGATATACAAATGTTTAAAATCCCAAGTCAAAACGTGAAAAGTGCTTCAAAACCATACTATAAAACACTTTAATCAAAAGACAAATTCTCCAGAAAATTTCCTGAGGACTAACGTTAATCATGAATCATTTCAAGAGTCAAGGGACCCAAAGTACCATTTTTCCGCCAAAATTTGCAAATTTGGAATATCACTTTATTTGTTTGCTGCACTTTTTGGATTGCGCCACTAACCCCATGGCGATAAATCAGGACAACATCATGTTAACACATGATAAAAAACTGAGCCATTCTAAGATCCCTTTATGAAATTCTTTTGAATTCCAGCTTCATTTAAGCCAATGCATTTGACATAATCGCAGAAAACCATTTCTCAATCTATTATTTCCCTGTTCTAAACGAAATTACAACAAATGCTTATTGAATTTTTATTGCTTGCATTCTGGACCCAATCAGGGCAACAAACAAGAGCTTGGAGTCACCACCATAAGCTGCTCTCCTCAAGCGCAGAAGAAGGCGTATTACAAATGAACGTTCGACTCAGCGGAACGCCTGCCCACCGAAATGTAAACGATTCAGACCGAATTGAAGGACAATAATTCGACAACCAGTGTATTCGTTCCTGCGAGCACTTACGAAGCTGACAGGCGGTTAATCCACTTTTAATTTATTGCTCCCCAGCCTATGGGAGAGCTTCAATTGGAGTTGGTAACCTAATAAATGCTTAGTCTGCCGAAGAAACCTTCAAGTTGAGATCTAATTAATGGATGAAGACGTAAAGTAATTATAATAATATTGCTGGGTGGAGATGCTATTTATTTACGAAAGTTGCTTGTGTGCGATCTCCGACGGGGTATATATTTAGAAAGAGGGTTTGGGACACAAGGGATTCAGTTAACTGTGCAAGCGTCATGGGACATGGGCTTTTAACTGATACTCGGGATAGCTCATGCGTTATTTAGGCTGCAGCGTTTTCGCTGGGCTACCCTCAAGGTATTGTGTTTGCTCTTCTGAGGATTTACTCCCCATTAATTGACTTGGAGAAAATTAAATGGGGAAAATATTAATGCTGGAAATTTTAATTACTTTGTACCAGTGTGGGGAAAAACAATTTTTGCGAAATAAATTCTTGCGTAATGTTATATGAATTGCTACTTTGAAATGCCACACGCGTAATAAAACAGTAAAATGTTTAAAAACATGTGACTCAGAAATGAATGTTCCAATTTAAATTAAATCATTAAAAATTGAATTATTATACTATAAAAATAAAATAGCAAATGCTTTGAGTACATATAACATTAATCTAATTATACATTTGAATTGTTACATTTTTAAGCAACTTAAGTATGCAATGCTGTACGATAATCTAATAAAACAATATAGGAAATTTAATATATATATATATGAATATTACAATTCAAATATCGATTCAAGATATTCGTTTTTGTATGTTTTGTAGTATATATACTTAATAAATTTCATTATGGATAATATGATTTCATTCTAAAAGGAAAAACTATTCGTATATATTTGACATTTTATATTTAAGAAAGTCAAATGTATTTCACATAGATTAAAATGCAACACTGATTTTTTTTTTCATCATGTTTGTTCGCCAATAATCATAATAAATAAACTAGTTAAATGAACAAGTAATTTCAATTAAAAAGTATCAATATAGATATTTACATAATTATGAACATATTCTTCATAATCAATTAACTTTTTTTTTGCAATAAAAACATTACAATAAACATATGCTGTTTCTTTTTAATTATTATCAATTTATTGATACACAACTGCATTTACATAAAGTACTACGAAATTTTTAGAAATTGTATTGCAATATAAAATAAAAAATTTTTAGAAATGATTTCTTTTATTGTTTTAAACAGTTTTAATAAATACTTTGTAAACTTTTTCATGTGTTTATTAAGGTGATGAAAACAATAATAAGAGAAAGAAAATAACGAATTCACTTAATTGCACATTAAGAAGACTATATATATATGATTCCAGATGTTGCAAGTGTAATCCCGTAATATTTTGTGTTGAATCAGTTAACTAATAGCACAAGTTAGTCTCACACTAATTAATGTGTCTACAAGTGAAACATAAATTGTCTAGAGAAATCCAAACTATAACTTATAATATTAAAATTATATTTTCATGGCTTCCAAGGATTATAAACAATTATATACTATATGCTGAATTTATTTATTTGGTGATAATAAACTATATATTTTTATAATCCTCGTATTTAATTTTCTTTGTTATACAAATTTATATTAAAGATTACTTTTATGTAATCTTTACAATAAAAAAACTTATTTTCAGATTATTCTGTACTTGAATTTAAAATAATTCAAACTAATAAAAATGATTAATATATTTACTTTATGTTTTATTAAAGTCGAATTTCTTTGTTCATTTGGAAATTGTATTACTAAATAATGTACACCGGGTTGATAAAATGATCATTACCCACGCTATAATTAACTATTTTTACTAGTCATAATCAATACTACGTTACTGGCACTATTCAATCAGCTGTGATCAGACCTAATTATCAGAATAACGTGATACGCAATAAAAAAAATCTAATAAAAGCGTGGGATACAGGAGTCCATGGAAAAATAATTCCAAAAGTCGTCTATAGCGACGAATATGGTGCTTTTCTTAAAGACTTACAATGGATATACCAACGAATTAGAGGTAAAGCTGAATTGAAAAGGGGGTTTTTTTTTTTTTTTGGGTGGATTTGGTTTGAATTATCGCTCTATGGTTAATTTTTGCCCCCTTTGGCCTAATTTGACGGCTACCTGCAATTTAACGCGAATTCTGAAACAGCTAACAACAAGCCAGGATTAGAATCTGAAGCCTGTAGTACCAAAGCCAGAACGCTATTCAATTGGTCCTCAGGCCACCAAATTTAATATGGAAGATTTGTAGTTCATGTTAAAAGTATGTATCGTTAGTTATACTAAATTCTTCTTAACGGTAGTGAAATTAATCCTTAGTAGCCCTTACGAAGAGTTGAAATAAAACTCTGACTGAAAATCTCATATACATATATATATCATTTTAGGTAAAATAAATGCGTTTTCAAAGAAAAAAAAATATTTCAATAAGAAAATAAAGTTGCAATAATTACGAATAGTTAAAAAAATACTATTAATTTTACTAATTGTTTTAATTATTCAAATTTACCAAAAGTATGAAGAAAAAATATGAAATGTAAAATATATAATCAGGACTTACTGTTTAAAAATCACATAATTGTATAATTGTATTTAATAATAAATTGAGTTATTAAAAGCAATAAAATTATTGTACATATATATATTATACTTTTTTTAATTGAATGTTTACGTAAACCAAATAATTTTTGCTCAGTATTCCATATACATAAATTTATTAACTCCATCTTAATAAACATAATTAGGTTATTATAAATAGTAATTAATGATAATTAAATAATAAGATAAATAAAGAGTAATTAAAGATAACATTATTTAATTATCTTTAATTACTTTGTGTTTTTAAGATAATAAAGAGTAATTAATGATAAAATAAATTACTTATTAATAAACTTTAATTTTTTTAATTATCCTATCCTTAAGAAATTTTACATATGGCATTTCTCATTATAATTCTTTCTCTTGTAATCAATTTGCATATTGTAGACTATCACGAGACTGCTTTTGAACACTAAGGATTTAAAATGGTAGACAATACCATAAAAAGGTCTTTGTTCGCTACTTAATGTATTGATAAATTCTTTTGGAAACTATTTTGGAATGTGCTTAATACACCTTAATAGGCCCAAAGTGACTAAACTTTCAGAAAAAAGATGTATTCACACCAGTTAATTACACATAATTTATGTTAGAGGGGTTCAATTTAAATTTTAACTAATATATTTCCAATGAAGTACAAAGATTATGCCACAGTATCACCTTGTTAATTTTAATTTAATATTAAAAAAAAATAATTTTCAAAAACATTTTATTAAAACAAATATTAGAAATTCCTATGAATTTCGTGCAAACACAGTTAAACGCATCATATTCTGATCTGATATTTCATGTATAACATGAGTAGTAATTATATCAGATTTGGCTTACGATAATTTTTTTGAGAAATATTGGTTAGATTGTGTTATGAGAATCCAAAACCCTACATAAATTTAACAAAATATTAAAGAATTGAAGCACATTTAAAG
This sequence comes from Caerostris darwini, assembly GCA_021605075.1. Taxonomy (NCBI): domain Eukaryota; kingdom Metazoa; phylum Arthropoda; class Arachnida; order Araneae; family Araneidae; genus Caerostris; species Caerostris darwini. The sequence goes on along the minus strand of BPLQ01007986.1, from coordinate 1,094,860 downwards.
AAACAAACAGTTAATAATAAAATATACATTTTGCTGTTAATATCACACAATCCTGCACTACAAAAAATTACAGAACATTTTCAATATTTGTTTTTATGGAAGGGTTCTGCAATATAAAGAGGATAGTTCTAAAATTACTACACATTATTCATGATTTTTTTCAAAAAAAAATTACATTTAAAAATTTTTAATGGATTGCCTTGTATTGTTAAGCATAGTAAAAAATAAAAATAAAATAAGGCTCTTAATTAAAAAAATTACCATATTAAAAAAGTAAAATAAATTAGAGCAATTGTTCCTCTTTATGCAGTTTATTCAACATAAAAAATTACTGAAATTTCCATCATTTTTATAAAAAGATTCTGCAAGATAAACAGCATAGTTCTAAAATTATTATATATTATTTTTATAACTTTAAAAAAATACGTTTAAAAAATTTAAATATACTACCTTGCATTGTTAACCATAGTAAAAATAAAATCAAGTCCTTAATTCAAAAAATCGACATATTAAAAAAGTAAATTAAATTTGTGCAATTGTTCTTCCCATTGCAATTTCTTTCACAGAAAAAATTACTTGAATATTTCCAATATTCATTTTTATAGAATGATTCTGTAGAAAAGCTGCACTAGCATTAATCATTGGCAGCTACTAGCTTCTGCTAAGTCTAAAATTACTACATATTATTATGATTTAAAATTAAAAAAAATACATTTAAAAAGATTTAAATGAATCACTTTGTATTGTTAACATAGTAAAAAATAAAAATTTAAATCAAATTTTTAATTTAAAAGCTTCATATATTAAAAATGCAAAATAAATTAGTGCAATTATTCTTCCTATTACAGTCTATTTCATATACTAGAACAATGTAACACATGCATAATAAATAATCACCTTAAATGTAACTTTATGTTAATTGTTAATCAGTCTTGTGCAACAAATGACAAATGTAAGTACTCATCGCAAAGAGGCCAGGTGTCTTTTGGGATGATACAAAATTCACTGTACTCAGTAACAATTTTAAAATAAATTATGCTCCCAGAATACTTAAACAGGGATCTAACACGGCGTACAATGTCCCCAATTCCCTTTTGTTTATTTTTTAAAGTTCCCTTAACGGAATTAAACACCACTTTCATCGTTCATCGACAAAATTTCAATTAACTGAAGCGAAAATAATATAGAATTAAAACGAGCATCCGCGTTGAAAGGTCAAACACTGTAACTGATACCAAAAGGGAATAAATTGGGTAACGCTTCGAATTTTAAAGCATTTAAATCACGTAAAAATATTTTTAAAGTATTCAACAGATTTTTAATCTTGTTAGCAAATTTTCTATCATCTCTAATTTAAAATCTTGAAACTGAGTACCGTTGAGTGAAAAGATTGATTTAAAATTAATGCAAAGGATATTTAAGAGATAACTACTTAATGGATTCTTTGAAAATTAAACATTTATTTCTGAAATATTTTAAAATAAATTTATTCCATTAGATCGAAGCAAATAACTAACAAACCTCCCCTCTCCCAAGAGAATGGAATATGGGAATATTCGAAATTATGTTAGAAAATCATAGAATGGTAAAAATTATATTCTTAAATACTAAAATAAAAACATTAAAGAAGAAAAATAATTAGTGCAATTATATTTTCAAATGTAGTTATTTCAAATAATGCAAACAATTAACATATAGTAAATAATCTAATAATTGATGATGGAAATTTTAATTATTAATCTTCGGTTACTGACAAGAGCAGCACATGGACCTACCCTCAGTTAATAATCCAATCATTGATTATATTATTTTAATTATTAATCTTCAGTCAGTAAAAAGTACACCATGTGTTGCCACCCTCAGTAAATAATATAATTATTGATGATATTATTTTAATTATTAACATTCAGTGAGTAACAAGTGCTTCATGTGGACCTACAGTTAGTAAATAATAAAATTATTGATGATGTAATTTTAATTATTAATTTTCAGTAAGGAACAAGTGCACCATGTGGTGCTACCATCATTAAATATTCAAATTATTGATGATATTATTTTAATTATCAATTTTCAGTGAATAACAAGTGCACCATGGGGACCTACCATCAGTAAATAATCAAATTATTTTAATTATTAATCTTCAGTGAGTAACAAATGCACCATGTGGACCTACCATCAGTAAATAATCCAATTATTGATGATATTATTTTAATTATCAATCTTCAGTGAGTAACAAGTGAACCATGTGGACCTACCATCAGCTGCCACTTAAGGCGATATAGAAAGTTCTACATATTTGCTATGTTGAATGTTCTAAGATCAAAGTGCTAGACATTCAAAACACACACTTTGAATAATTAGTTCCTGAAGAGATACATATTACATTACATTGGCTGCCATTGATTACAGAAAATTTAATTCTCTAAATCGTTTGGGAAAAATTTGAGAGATTGAAAAAATAAAAACAAAAGATTCATATTGCGCAGTGAAAGCGCATTATTAATATATATAAGCGCCGTGGAGCTATAAGGATTTGAGAGATAAAGTTGATCCTACTCATTTATGCCCTCCAACAAATCTTTTGCGGCACATTTGGGATATTGATCCTTTTGGTGCATTGAATTTGAATTTATTGATATCAGCCTGTTGCCACTTTAAAAAAGCTATAGGACAAGAAGAAGTGACTTCAAATATAAAGATTAAATTTATTTCTTTTGCAATAGTTACAGTTAAAAACACTTAAAGTAGTAATAGTAGTAGTAACGATTTATCATGCTAATTACGTTAAAGTCATTTATGAGCAAATTTTAAGCAAAGTACTGCAAATAATATTGTACTATATTAAATTAAATCTACATTTATCAACAACATAAAATCAATAAGAATTTTAAAGAATGTATTTAACAGACATATTGATATAATTAATTTTTTCTAAGGAAAAGAAACAAATTAAAATTTGTTTGTTCACTTAAAAAAAATGAGATAAATACTTTTGGTATTTGATTATATTACGAAAACTATAATGCGCTTATGTATATAATAAATTTTTAATGCGTTATATATATTATAATAATTTTTTATTAATACTTATTTCAATGCAATCTATGTTTTCATTACTGTCAAGTCATGAAGTATGCACAGCAATATGTTGATAAAAATTAATAAAAACGTTTTTATCAAATATTCTAAATATACAAGATTATAAAAAGATTCTGATATACATACACAATTTTTTTTATCAATGCCTATTTTTATTACTATCAAGTAATGAAGTATATGTAGCAATATATATTACAAATATTGATAAAACTTAATAAAATTGTTTTATGAAAATATAAAATATTCTGAACATTAATTTAAATCTAGTATTTCATTGAGTATTGTTGACATCATTGAAATTATTTGTTAAAATTGATGCATAATTTTTCAACTATAGTTTTTTAAGAAAAAATTTATATTATATTATTTATCAAATAAAGAATTTCTTAAAATTTTTCTAGTATTTCAATAATTAATGCTTCATATATATTAATCATTGGTAAATTTCATGAATTAAAATCCATTACTTATCTTTGTATGGATATTAACATATAAAATTTTTTTTAGAATAATGCATTATTAACATTTTATAAAACGTTTGTGGTTTTTTCAGTACAGGTTGACACACTATAATGAATAACGTTTTGGAATGAGAATGTGGGTTTCAGTTAAAATTTACTTAAATTTATTTTCAATCGTAAGAAATATTTTAATGGTTTAATTTTAACATTTCAACCCATTTTCAAATGTAACACAATTACTTAATATATCTAAATTGTTTTCAAAGCAATTTAAAAAATTGCCTTCTATCAATACTAAATACTTCTTCATACTAAATAATTAAATAAAAATCAGAAGTCTTATATTTGAATAAGAAAATAATATATTGGTGATAAAATTTCAAAATTATTTTAAGAAAATAAATATATATCAGTTAAGTACAGAAGGGAATAAATATATATATATACTCAATAAATAACATAAACCAATACCTATTTCATAAATTAATGATACTGAATACATATCTACAAGACTTTTGTCACACTCTCGAAATATGCAGGTGGCAGAATTCTTTGGTTTTTAAAATAGAAATATTCAGAAATAATTCTTTAAACAGGAGTGCATACATCCGTTTAAAGAGAATAAAACAATGAGTTTCAAACATAATAGTAAAAGGCTCTTCTCATTAAAATTATGTTGCTCTTAACTTTAAAGAAGAAGTAAGTGAATTCAAGAATTCTTTAATAAGTTTTGAACAATTATTTTACTTGGAGAATTATTCTATTATAAAACAAAGCAATTAATAGATGCTTCATTAAATTGCTTCAAGGCATAAAATTAAGTATTAATTCCTTTGTGCTGCATATAATTTGATCAGTTCGGTTACTTTGCATCAGAATTATTGAACAATGGGAGACAGTACTTTATGAATAGTGAAATATTTGATACTCCAACTTTATTATTTTATGTCTCTATTTTAATTCTTAGGTGAAAGATTTATAATTAGTTTCAGTTTTCGAAGTTTCAATGAGAAAAATGAAGTTTTAAACTTGTTTTTGTTGTTATTTTCCAAAAAGATATTTATGCTTATAAATTATTCTTCTACAATAGCAATAAATGAAACAGTATGGTATATGTATAGAACTAAGCAGAAATCTGTAAGTTAATAAGCATTCAACAATTTTTGAAAATATATGTCTGAATCAGTCTGCTAAAAGTCCTAGCATTTTTAATTTATTAATTCTTCATCTAAAATAAGAATAAAGAAATATTCATAGAACTAAGCTGAAATCTAAAAGTTAACAAGAATTCAGCAATGTTTTGAAAACATATGTCTCAATCAGACTTCTAAAAACATTACAATTTTATTTTATAGTTCACATATTTATTTGAAAAGTTAAATATTTATATATCGAATATTTTTAATATAATAATGATCATTTTATTAAATAATATTCTTTAAAAGCTTTATAAAGTGTATATATTCAGTACTAAAATTTTATAAACATATGCATAAACAAATTAATTTGTTATTGAAATGTTAATTTCTAAAAAATGCTTACACACATAATTTTGTCAAAAATTCAAAATTTAATACATATTTATAAATAATTATTTCAAAGAAATTTTGAAATTATTAACAATGTAAGTTAAATATTGGAAGAACATTGCATTTTTTTGACGATTTAATTTATTTCAAGGAAATTAAAATATAAATTTTTATTCATCAAGAAAACTCAACATTTATTCAATTTTTTTTAAATGTTGAAAGATTGATATTATTCGAAACTTGAATTCTTGTTAATCTAATTAGCTGTTTTATGTTAGTAGGATGATTGATTATATTGATTTATTAATAGCAAGATTGGGGCCTGAATGACCGAGTGTCTAGCACTCCGGCGCTCGGTGCCACAGGTTTCGGGTTCGCGTCCCGGTGGTGCCATGGATGTTTGTAGTGGTTCGGAATCCACTTTAAGCCGTAGGTCCCGGTCTCCTATAAGAGCGTTACGGAGCAGAAGTCAGACTTCTACCTACGGGTACTCAATCAGAACAGAAGCTGCACCCCTCCTTCCATGAGGGATACGACAACAACAACAATAGCCAGATTATAATTCGTAATACCAGAAATAGTTTCGTTTTATTTACACAATCTATTTTTTTTATAAAAATAAATATTATAAGTAAATTTTTCTATTGCATTGTAATAAGGTATGGACTGATTAATTATATTATTATTTTGATTATAATTTCTCACTTTTGGACGTCACGTTTGTTTTTGTTTTAAAAATATATACTTGCAATCAATCTTGAAACATGCATATATAGTTCCTTTTAAAATAACAATAAAATAATAAGATAACAATTCAAATTTAAAGCATTAATAGAAGTTAAATTAATGCGCTTTTGCTTCAATTTTTTTCTCAATGAAAATTCTTTCATAACATCACAATTAATTTTTTTTTTAAATATTATATATTAATTTTTTAGATCATTAAAATATAATTTAATTCATTCAATAATTCGATCCTTCTTGTATTCAGCTACTTTCTGTTATTAAAAGGATATGTGAAATCCAAGAAATTTCATTTCGATTGAATTTTCGTAATTATAATTGACATAACTCTATATTATGAAATTTTTATCCCTAAAAAGTTAAAATTCAAGATAATTTTTATGGTGTTCTATTACAGAACTGAACTTATTAATAATTTTAAGTATCTCACGCTAATATGATTTTCCATTATATATATTTCTTCAATTATTCTCTACTTCTTTTCTACTTACGAAAACCCATCTGGTCGCAAACTCCAATTTCAAAAGTCTCAACAAAAGTCAAATCTTCCTTCCGGGTCTTAACAAATGGAAATCATCTCTCACCATTACGAGTTTCTTCTTTCTTGAGAGCCCCTTAACGAGATCCGAACCCAGCCCGCTCTGTGTCAAGGTGGGTCTGACTAATTAGTCTCGTTATTGGAGTGCAATTCGCCACAGTTTTCCATCATGCCGAAATTGAGTCATCCGGCTCCATATTATGTTACTAATGACCGTTCGTGTTTGATGTGAGCACGGGATTTGCAGGAGAAGTCCCCGGGGCATATTTAGTTACAAGTGCTGATATATATCTTCCCCGATTTCGCGCGGGGAGCTGAATCTCTGACCCGTGGTCAGCTGGACGAACGGGAGATTCGCCGCTTAAGTGCTTAAATATCCCTTTTAATAGGGCGACCGATTATTTACGTGCATTATTAATTCGATTGTACTTTTCATGATGCCGAATGTCTTTTATCACAATTCGTGACAGGTAAAGCTAGCTTAGGAAAGTGACAGTTAGGAAAGCTTAGTTTCAAATCCGCTGGTCAGAAACGACGACACTTAGCAGAAATTACGATGTAAATAAAGCGTATGAAGTGGTAATAACAGTGATGCATATAAAGCATATAAAGTGATTATAAAATGCACAAAGTGGTGACAACTGTGAAGTACATAAAGTGTATAAAGTGGAAAAAAATGTGATGTACATAAAGTGGTGGCAATTCAGATCCATATAAAGTTTATAAAGTGGTGGCAGTTGTGCTGTATTTAAAGTAGTGATAACTATAATGCATACAAGTGTATACAGTGGCAGCAATTATGATGCATATAAAGTGGTGGAAACTACGATGCTTATAAAGTAGTGTGTACTGGGATGCATATGAAGTGTATAAAATATCATGCATATAAAGTGTATAAAGTAGTGGCAACTGGGATGTATACAAAGTAGAGGAAAATGTGATGTATATAAAGACTGTCTCATAGAAGAGTTCTGAGTTTTGTCACATGTATCACGCAACTGCTGGAATTTATATTCATAAAGGGAAGGCAATGTCCCAACCTCATAGCATTGTCATTTTTAATATCTGATGTGAGCACGGAATTTGCCAGGAGGAGTCCCCGGGGCAGATTTAGTTACAAGTGCTGATATATATCTTCCCCGATTTCGCGCGGGCAGCTGAATCTCTGACCAGTGGTCTGCTGGACGAACGCGAGATTCGCTTAAATATCCCTTTAATAGGGTGGCTGATTATTTGCATGCATTATTAATTCGATTGTACTTTTCATGATTCCGAATGTCTTTTGTCACAATTCGTGACAGGTAAAGCTTGGTTTCAAATCCGCTGGTGTAGTTACTGCTTTCAGAAACCAGGAAACTTGGTGGAAATTATGGTGTATATTAAGCACATAAAGTCGTGGAAGTCTTGATGTATAAGAAGTATATAAAGTGAATAAAGTTGTGTAAATTATCATACATATAAAGTGTATAGAATGCAGGCAATTTTGATGCATATAAAGCTTATAAAGTGATGGCATTTGTGTAAAAGTATAAAATTGTATACAAGTATAAAATGGTGGTAATTGTGTCGCATATAAAGTGTAATACATTGGTCACAATGATGTATACAGTGTGCATAAAGTGTCGTCAATGATGCATATAAAGTTGTGGCAATTGCGATGTATATAAAGTGTATGTAGTGGTGGCAACTGTGATGCATATAAACCATATAAAATGGTGGTAAATATGATGCACATAAACCATATAAAATAGTGACAACTGATGCATATAAAGTTTATAAATAGTGGCAACAGCAATATAAAGTGTGTATTGTGGTGGCAAATGGGATGCATATAAACTATATAAACTTGTGGTAGTTGTGATGTGTATAAAATGTATAAAGTGGTGGTAATTGTGATTCATAAAAAGTGGAGGCAACTGTGATGTATATAAAATAATATATTTAATAAATGTTTAATGCAAAATGTCTCACCAAGTGTATATAAAAGCTGCCTGATAGAAGAGTTTCGAGTTTTGACACATATGCCACGCAACTGTTGGACAGTTATAACCCTAAAAGGAAGCCAATGCCCTTATCTCATAGCACTGTTATTTTTAGTATCTGATGTGAGCACGAGATTTGCAGGAGTCTCTGGAGTATATTAAGTTACAAGTCGTGATATCTATCTTCCTTGATTTCGCGCGGGAAGTTGAATAGATCACCCGTGATCAGCTGAAAGAGCAGGAGATTTGCAGATTATGTGCTTAAATATCCCTTTTTCTTTAATAGGCCTATGATTAATTGCATGCATTATTAATTCGATTACACTTTTTGAGATGCTGATTTTCTTTTACATTGACTAGCGATTCCAATGGTGACATGCACAGTTAGCGTACATGAAAGGCAGCATATTGTGCAATTATTGCTTTCAGAAACGAGCAGACTTGGTGGAGATTGTGATGAATGTAAAATGTCTCTCATCATCGTCAAATGTCATGTTACGATTTTTGGTAGAAGAATTCTGCATTTTGTCTCATGCGTAAATAAGGACATTAAAATTCCTAAAAGTCCACTCGGAAAGCAATGCCCTTCCTTTATACCGATGTTAATTTTAGTAATAATCATTCGTATCTGACATGAGCAGAGGACTTTGATGAATATCTGGCGAATATTTAATTAAAAATTGGTGATACATATCTTCCTTGGATTTGCGTGGGGAGTTGAATTGCGAAATTCATATCCCTTTTTCAGTATTATCAGATTAATGCCCATGCTTTTACACGTTTTATTAAATCGATTGTATTTTTGCGTTGCTGAATATCATTTTATATATCACTGTAGTCCAGCGACAACCAGTGAAACTGCCGTGAAGAAGAGCTTATGCCGACGTCTATTGCTGTTACTGCTTTTGGAAACGAGGTGATTTGAAGATCATTGTTATAACGCGTGTAAAAAATATCGCATCGAGTCTTTATGTCTGGTGAGTGTTTCCCTGATTTTCCGATTTACGACACAATATGAAACAATAATCCATTAAAATAATCCCGGATGACAATGTCTTCTCCTCGTCGTTCATCGGTGGTCGTTCGAAGAAAAAAAAAAAAAACATCGATTCATAACTGAAACGCAAGGTCCACTGATGCTTAAACAAATGTACATTATCAGAAAGACTGCATTTTTTTTTTCATCTAATAAAATTATAAAATTATTTTTTTCCACATCATTAACTTCTTGCAATATCCGAGAGAAATGAATTCATTCTCCATTAAAAGAAAATTCAAGAATAAATAACTATTCGAACACTCAATATACACTGAAGTGACAAAAGTCATGGGATACCTCTTAATATCGTGTCGGCCCTCCTTTCGCCCGGCGAAGTGCAGCAACTCGACGTGGCATGGACTCAACAAGTCGTTGGAAGTCTTCTGCAGGAATATTGAGCCATGCTGTCTCGATAGCGTCCATAATTGTGAAAGCGGTGATGGTGCAAGGATTTTGGGCACGAACAGACCTCTCGATGATGTCCCATAAATGCTCGATGGGATTCATGTCGGGCGATCTAGGTGGCCAGATCATTCGTTGGAATTGTCCAGAATGTTCTTCAAACCAATCGCGAACAGTTGTGGCCCGGTGACATGGCGCATTGTCATCCATAAAAAATCCCATCGTTGTTTGGGTACATGAAGTCCATGAATGGCTGCAAGTGATCTCCAAATAGCTGAACATAAGCATTTCCAGTCAATGTTCGGTCCAGTCGCACCAGAGGACCAAGTCCATGCCATGAAAAAACAGCCCACACCATTACGGAGCCACCACCAGCTTGAACAGTGCCTTGCTGACAGTTTGGGTCCATGGCTTCGTGGGGTCTGCGCCACACTCGAACCCTACCATCAGCTCTTACCAACTGAAATCGTGACTCATCGGACCAGGCCACGGTTTTCCATTCATCTAGGGACCAACTGATATGCTCACGTGCCCACGAGAGTCGCTGCAAGCGATGTCGTTCTGTCAGTAAAGGCACTCGAGTCGATCTTCTGCTGGAATAGCCCAAGAAAGCCAAATTTCTCCGCACAGTTCTAACAGACAAGTCCCTTGTACGTTCCACATTGATTTCTGCGGTTATTTGACGCAGTGTTGCTTGTCTGTTAGAATTTACGACTCTTTGCAGACGTCGCCGGTTTCGGTCGTTAAGTGCAGACGGTCGACCACAGCGCTGTCCATGGTGGGATGTTATGCCTGAAATTTCATACTCTCGGCACACTCTTGACACAGTGGATCTGGGAATGTTGAATTCCCTAACGATTTCCGAAATGGCATGACCCATGCGTCTAGCTCCAACTAACATTCCGCGTTCAAAGTCTGTTAATTGCCGTCGTGCGGTCATCATCACGTCAAAACCTCTTCACATGAATAACTTGAACAGAAATGAAAGCTCTGCGAAAGCATTGCGCATTTATACCTGTTCTACGCGATGCTACTACCATCTGAAAATTTGCATATTGCTATCCCATGACTTTTGTCACTTCAGTGTATTTTTGCTGAATTAAATGCAGTATCAGTTTCACCTACCTTTTATAAGATAGAAGTTAATTTTTTCAGAAATATAATTTTTTTCATTAGAAATTTTTCTTGGATTCCATATGTGAATTTAGAAAGTGGAAGATTTAAAATAAGGATGGGGATAAGTAGCGATTCATTCCATGAATAACTAGTTTGGTTATATTTCTATAAATATTAAATCGCATGCGGATTTCATTTTTCTACATTTAATATCACGAAATAAATAGGCTAGTTTTTATCTTTAAGGAGGAAAAAATATTGAGAATCTACAATTTTTCCCTTCTGGCTTATCAGACGAGCTGCTTAAGTATATGTATTATTAATTTGATTACATTTTTGATATCTGCTACGATTGAATAATACATAAATTATCGCTTTTCTCTTAAAAAAAAAAAAAAAAAGACGGAAATATTGATTTTCGCTTAAAGTATTAGATAATTATGTATTAGATATTTATGTATTAGATATTTATGTATTAGATATTTATGTATTAAATAATTATGTATTAAATAATTATGTATTAAATAATTATGTATTAAATAATTATGTATTAAATAATTTAATTAATTATGTTTCCAATTCAATCACAGTCTTATTATGACGATTTCGTAATGATATGGATTTTGCATATAACTTAACACAGACAATACTTTCCCCTTAAAAAGGCAAAACATTTTTTTCTTTATTTAAACCAATACAAAATAAAAGAAAATGGAAGATAAGGCCAATATATTTCATAAATTATTCGTTTTCTCATAGCATTTATAATTTATAGGCATATTTCATAATTAACTCTAAATTTATAACCATTATAAGAGAAAATGCTAAAAATTAAATTTTGCTATTTAATGGCATAGTAAATTTATGAATAAATATAATATTTTCATCATTTACAATCTATTAAAAATAATTATTATTATGTTAATTTTACCAACTTTAAATAACGTATGAAAATTTGAATACAAAAAAATAGTATTTTAACTAAATGATATTAAAAAAATATTATTGAAAAGAATTATCTTTAAAATACTGTGAATATTTTTTAGATTCATCTTAAAAGGTTAAAGACTGTCCTCATCATTAACATTAATGGCGCAACAACCCCATGGCGGGCCGTCTGCCTACTGGCAGATTTCGAGGATGTTTTCTTTTTATAGGGTAGAGTTGTCATCCCTACAGCCATATCAGATTTGGATCTACGGTTTAAAGTGGATTCTGAACCACTACATTCATCTATGGCACCGCCGAGATTCGAACCCGAGACCTGTGGCACCGAGCGCCAGTCACTCGGCCATCAGGCCCCGTTAAAGACTTTAAGTTATAAAATTTATTTTAATGATTATCATATTGTGGTGTATGAAATAATTGTCACCTGCTTTATAAAATATTAGCATATGAAAGTTATTACACTTATAATGAAATTATATTCAAAATTAAACACTTAGATAACAGGAAAGAGGAAATGGGAAAAATATTTATTCAGCCATATTAAAAAGATCTTATTTTATTTCTCAACTACATAAAGAAATAATAAACAAAAACAGGGTATTTAAAACAATTTTAGTTTCATTTTTATGTGATGAAAAGTTCACTACTTTTAGAAAAAAAATTATGTTGCAATTAGAGCTAGTTATGCAGATTTAATATTCGATACTTAGATTAGTAAATTACTTTTAGTATCAGAATAAAAAAAACTTTGAAACATTTAGTATACTTAAGCAACTGGCTGCATAACATCACTGCAATTTATATGTCACCAAAGACTATCTTACTTTAATTAATAAAAAAAGCACTTACAAACTTTTTTTTTCCTTATAAAAAGCACTGTTTATTTTCTTTTGGAAGGGTTTATTAGAAGCAAACAAAACGCTTTAATTCAGTTTCCACTTAAAACCTTTATTTAATTATGCATTTAAAATAAACCACCAAAACAATTAAATAATTGTTGATGGTTCGCATTAAATAAAGTAAAAAGTAGTGAAATATTTGAAACATATCTATAATTACATTGAAATAATGAGAATTACTTGCAGAAATATTATTAACTTAAAATTTAATTGAATAAATTTGATAAATAAAGCTATCAACAAAAAGGAAAACGAACTAATAACTTTAATAAATCATTTAGAATGAAATATCGACAATAGAAATACGTTGTTACATTTGTTCATTATATATTTTAAAATACTTATGAATGAATGAATATTAATACGAATTTATTCAATTACTCATTTTGCTTAAATAAGATTTTTTTTTTGTTCTGATGCAGCTGGCAAACACTTAGACATTCGTCTTTGACGCCTTAAGGCAAGTGCTGCACCGCCGTTATTCACTTAGCGCTACCCAGAAGGTGCGTGTAGCTTAAAGTTAAGTTACGGAGTAACAATACCCCCGCAACGCTCTACGATCCTATTAGACCGGGACCTAACATTTAATGTGGATTCCGAACCACTACAAACATCCATGGCACCGCCGGGACTCGAACCCGAAATCTTTGGTAGCGAACGCCAGAGTGCTAGCCACTCGGGCCCTGCTTCAATAAGATTGTTATTGAAAGATTATTTCATGAAAGTTTCAAAACATCTTGATTGTTACATGAAATTTTTAAAAAAAATTGGTTTCTTTCATGAAATTTTCAGAGAATCATGATTGTTACATGAAATATTCAAAAATTCTTGATTGTTACATGAAATATTCAAAAAGTCTTGATTGTTACGTGAAATTTTCGAAAAATCTTTATTGTTACGTGAAATTTTCGAAAAATCTTGATTGTTACACCAAATTTTTAATTTTCATGAAATAAATGGTCTTAGAGTAACAATCAATATAATTATCTTTACAGAAAGTCCATATTTCCACATAGAATAACATTTTAATTATATTTCCGTAGTAATATTATCGTGGTTCCAAAGTTTATTGGAGAATTTCTTAGTAAAGCTCTATATTTTTTTCTTTCACCATTTATCTCTGTATGATATGTTTTTTAAGAATCTTTTTATGGTTTTTTTGGATACAAAAATTAAAAAAAAAAAAACTTCAAACAGAGTAAATAAATATATATTTAGTTATATATTACGTAAAATAAATATAATAAAATCATAATTATGTTAATTACAATTAGGGTTGAAATCTGTTTTTAAGGCAAAGAAAAAAAAACACATTATTCCACATAATTCTCTTTAAGAATTAAAGAATCAATTTATTTTTTGTGCGCAATTAAAACATGATTAGTTTAACATTTTACAGTTTTGGACACCTTCTCAAATATAACAGACTTTTAGAAAACGCAATCAAGAAATAATTCAATCCCTGCTTGATTTGAAGTTTTACTTTGAACTAAATACCGGACAGCGCAAGACCATATTTTAAATAGAATAACTTCAAAAAGAGTAAAAGCTATATATATATTTATTTATATATTACATAATATAAATATAATAAAATCATAACTATATTAATCATAATTTGTGCTGAAATCTGTTTGTAGGGCAAATAAAAAAAAAAAATATTCAGCATAATTTTCTAAAAATTAAAGAATAAATTACTTTTCATGCACAATTAATACATGAAGGGCTTAAAGTTTTGCAGTTTTGAATGCCTACGCAAATATAACAAACTTTTAGAAAACGCAGTCAAGAAATAATTCAACTCCGGTTGATATGAAGTTTTACTTTGAACTAAATACCGGACAACGCAAGACCCCATTTTAAATAAAACAACTTCAAAAATAGTAAACGCAATATATATTTATTATATGTTACGTAATATAATATAATAAAAGCATAATTATATTATTTACAATTAGGGAAAAGAAAAAAAAATTATCCACATAATCATCTAAAAATTAAAAAAATAAATTAATTTCTTGTACACAAAAAATAAACGAGGAACTTAACATTTTACAGTTTTGGATCACTCCTCAAATATAACATACTTTTAGAAACCGCAGTCAAGAAATAATTCAACTACAGTTGATATGAAGTTTTACTTTGAACTAAATACCGGAAAACTCAAGACCACATTTTAACTATAATAACTTCAAAAAGAGCAAACGCAATATATATTTATTTATATACTTTTACTTAATATAAATATAATAAAATAATTATGTTATTACAATTAGGGCTGAAATCTGTTTTTCAGTCAAAGAAAAAAGATATTTTCGTCATCAATTATCTAAAAATTACAGAATAAATAAATTTTTTGTACACACATAGTGGAGCTTAATATTTTAAAGTTTTGGACCACTTCCCAAATATAACAGATTTTTAGAAACCGCAGTCAAGAAATAATTCAATTCTTCTTGATATGAAGTTTTACTTCAAACTAAATACCGGAAAACTCAAAACCACATTTTAAATATAATAACTTCAAAAAGAGTAAAAGCAATATGTATTTATTTGTATATTACGCAATATAAATATAATAAAATCATAATTATGTTAATTACAATTAGGACTAAAATCTGTTATTAAGGCAATGAAAAAAAAACATTATTTCTCATAAATTTCCAAAAATTTACAGAATAAATAAATTTTTGATACAAAAATAGCAGATGAGGAGCTTAACATTTTACAGTTTTGGACCGCTTTTCAAATATAACAGACTTTTAAAAACGCAGTCAAGAAATAATTCAACCTTGCCTGACATGAAGTTTTACTTCGAACTAAATACCGGAAAACGCAAGACCACATTTTAAAATCGATTATTTTACCTCTAGTTAACCTTTAAGGACGAATGTCTCATTTTCGTTTTGAAATGATCAAGGAATACATTTTTCACTTTGTATAAATTGTGCTAAAATATTTCAATGCAATATCGTATAATTTTTTATCTAATCATGTATCTTTTATTGAATAAAAATTACTTTATAACAATACTTTACAGTATTTTCCGTCATTGCGTTCCGATTTTGAAAAGAAAATCATAACTTTTATTTATTTATTTTATTATTATTATTATTTTTTTTTTTTTGCTTTTCTTTGAAATTGGATTTGGTTGGATTATTGATGTATAAAATGGAATTACATTTGCTATTTGAAAATAAAATATAATTAGAACTAAAAATATATGTTAGTTTTATTAAAATAAAAATTAAAATAAAAATAATAAAAATAATAATATTGTTAGTTTTATTAAAATAAAAATAATATTGTATTAAAGATACTAATGTGATAAATTTTATTTTTAAAAAAAGTTATCTTTCCTTTTTTTAAGAAATGCGTGTAGAAAACAATTTAATGAAGGTCGAAAAACATGAAATAAATTATGAACTTAAAACCTCCATGTAATATAATACATCAATGAGAACAAAACGTAAACAAGTTCTTTTTTTTTTTTATTTTCTTGTGTGTTAAAAAATTAACCATTCAATAAATGTTTTTATTTTTTATTTATTCATATCTTTTTTTGTAAACAATGTAAATGTAATTTTTTTGTAAACGTGCCGTTATACATATTACATACACCGGATATCTTCAATATTATTTTGTGTGGCAGACTCATCGCCTAGTGATAACTTGCGCACAAATGTTCATGTTCAAGTTCAAGTTGTCATGTCAAGTTCAACCCGCTGGTGTTATCCATTGTTGTCACTGATTATCGATGCTTTTCGAAGTAAATAAACTATATGGACTTTGTGTCAACTTGTATAACTTCGTTGGGAATCAACAATCAGTCTGCCTGCTGGGATTTTTTTAAAGTTTTCTACCTTATGACACGTAAATGTAGGTTTAGTTTGATTTGATTTGTCATTCTATGGTCATTTTGTACACATTTTATGCTAATTAGACCGGGACCTATAGTTTAACGCGGATTCCGAACCCCTCACAAACATTCATGCCACAGCCAGAATTTCAACCTGAAGTACGAAAAACCAGAGCGCTAGCCAATTGATAATCAGGTCGCCCGTAAATGTAGGAGAATTACTCTTAAAAGACATCTCACTAACCTAGTATTAAAAAAAAAATACTACTTTTTTAAAAGGTCATAAGTTTATATTGTAAAAACAAAATTATAAATACCATAAATTATATGAGCTTATCCTTAAAAAATAGATCCCTCAATTTGAAGAAGTATCCAAAATATTTACCTTAAAAGATTATTTCCACGATCCTTGAATAAAATACTAAATCTAAAAATGATATTTTCTTAAATGTTTCAGCGACATTTAAATTCTCAGTAATTTTTAATTCAGAAATCTTTTCTACATGATTGAAATTCTTCAGTATTTCATTTTTAACATTTAAGTTTTTATGTTATTTTTTTTTAAATCTGTCAATCTTTTCAAGAATAAAAATTTAATATTATATGATTTAAAATATTGTGTTTGTAAATTTTATTTCAAAATTGATCACATGAATAAACAAAATCTTTCAAAAGATTTCAGACAAATTTCTCTTGGAACGGGCATTATTTTTTTTTTGGTAAACATCTAAGAAATTTTCCACCGTTTACAACGAAAGGTTCTAAATTTAATTTAAAACTTTTATCATATTTTATTTCTATTCGTATTGAGATTTTTCAACCAAAATTGAAAAATATCGATAAGAATTTATTTAAAGTTTATTGAAAGCGGAATGTCATAAAAATAAAGTTTTAAAAATCGGAAATGATACAAAAACGCAACACATATTCTCAAACAACATTTAAAAAATGCTACTTTTTAAAAGATCAAAAGTTTATATTGTAAATATAAAGTTATAAATTCCATATATTATATGAGCTTGTCATCCTTAAAAAAATCACTCAATTTGAAGAAGTATCCAAAATATTTACCTTAAAAATTGGTTATATTCAAGGTGCTTGAATAAAACACTAAATCTAAAAATGCTTAATTCCTAATATTTTCAAACACCATTTAAATTTTCACACCACACAACACCATTTAAATTTTCGCAACGCATATTTTCAAACACCAGTAATCTCAAATTCACAGAAATCTTTTCTACATTATGGAAGTTCTTCAGTATTCAATCTTTAACAATGCAAGTTTTATATTATTTTTTTTTAAATTCTGTCAATCTTTTCAAGAATAAAAATTTAATATTATATGAGTTAAAAAATTGTGTTTGTAAATTTTATTTCCAAATAGATAACATGAATAAATAAAATTCCTTCAAAAGATTTCAGACAACTGTTTCTCCAAAAAGGGGGAGGGGTTAAGGGTTATTAGATTTTCTGTGGGAACCGTCTAAAATATTTTCTCCCTTTCACAACGAAAGGTTCTAAATTTAGTTTAAAAATTGTATTATATTTTCCTTCTATTCTTCTTGAGATTTTTCAACCAAATTGAAACGTATCGATAAGAATTTACTTAAATGTTATTGAAAGTGGAATGCCATAAAAATAAAGATTTAAAAACTGAAATGTTACAAAAGCGCAAAACATATTCTTAAACAACTTTTAAAAAAATACTACTTCTTAAAAGATCGTGAGTTTATATTTTAAATATAAAATTGTATGAGCTTATCCTTAAAACAAATCCCTCAATCTGTTTTAAGAATAAGCTCGGTATCCAAATTATTTGCCATAAATGTATAAAATAAATTAACAAAAGATCACTTAAAAATCGTTTTGATTTTCAGGATAAAAGGTTTTTATTTCTATTTAAGTTTTTATAATTATTTATATTATTATAATTATTTATAATTAATTGCGCGAATTTATTCGTTATGCTACAATTTGTATCTTATCACCGTATTGAAAAAAGATTAAGCAATTATAAGGGGTTATACGAAACTGAAATTGTGCTAAATCCTCTTTCATTAGATAAGACAATATATACAATTGATGTCCATTTAATACATTATTATTTTTAAAGTACTTAATCCATACATATGAACAAATAATCTCAAATTACTCAATGAATATCTTTCATGATATAATATCAAATGATTTTTTAAAAATTAAAATTTATTGCATGTAAATACAATCCACGATTATAATGCGATTTTCTTTTACCATGTATTATTTAAAATAAATAAACTTAAGGTATTTTATTTATGTAAATCTAATGTTTGAAAATTTTAAACAAATTTTAAACGAATTTTTTGCAACAAATTTTTTGGACATTCAAGATTACATTTTAGAATCCCACTAATGTATCTTATTTGTATGCATAATCATCAGAACAAACGTTAATAAATTGCACGAACAATAAGTTACGGAATGTGAAATATCAAAAAATTTCAACTTTCGTGATTTTTTTTTTAATCAAAGGAAAATTTTATGAACTCTTTAAAATTATATTTTCAGTAAATTTTGTAATTAATAACATCACAAATATTTAAGAAAGCACATCGTTTAAATAATATTCACATGCATTACAAATTTAGAGTCATACAAATGTAAGAAAGTTATCCTGTACTACATTATACGATCAATTGGAAATAAAAATTTATTCAAATCAAAATTTAATACTATCAATATTGATTTAAATACAATTTACAAACAATTATTTCAGAATACTAGTAACATTAAGCTCCTACATAACATATTTCAAAATATGAAATTTTATTTTTTATTGTACTGTGAATTAATACTACATTGACATGATAGTATGTTGATTAATAGTGCTGCGATTTTGCTTTCAATTTTCTACTACCACACATTGAACTAAAAATATTTTTAAAAAGTTATTTTTGCTCATTTAATACAAATACCGTGGTCAATCAAGATATTTTTATTATTTAAATATTTGTTTTAAATATATGGAATTTATATTTTTTTTAATAGTACAGTGAAGTAATAGTATATTGACTGTGATAGTAAATCGATTAATAATACCAATGATTTTGCTTACAATTTTCTACTAACACACACTGTACTAAATATATTTTTGAAAGTTTCTTTTTTTTTTTTTTCAATTTAATATAAATGCCATGTTTAACCAAAAAATTTTTAATATTTAAAAATTTGTTTTATAAATATTTTGCTCGTTACTGTATAATATAACATAATAATCAATGTATAATTAATATTTAAAATTTTCTTGAATTAACATAAAATGTTTTTTTCTAAGAAGAAATATACATATATATATATATATATATATATATATATATATATATATTATAAAATACTATATCCTTGAAATAATGTCTATCAAAACGTCTTTTAATTGAATTTGCGAATGCATCTAAATTAAACCTTCTCATTTTATACTAAAATATTTTAAAAAGTAACTTTATATAAAATTCTAGCGCACAAGTAATTTTAATGAAAATCTTAAACATTAAAATAAACAACTTTTTTTACGTGCAATTGCTTGGAAAATACTTTAAAAAATGTGCGTCACCTAAATATTATAAGGGCGTGATTTTTTAAATTTAGAGTTTGAAATTATCGGGACTTTATAATTATTAAACATAAAATATAAATGAACACTTAAAAGTACTAATATGCATGAATTATTCTCATTTTTGGTCAAATTGAGTTTATATAATGTGGGCCCAAGCAAAACGAGCTCATATATTTGTTAATAGGAAGATTTTCTGATAATGTTATGTAAAGTATAAATACTCTTGCAACACAAGTTACTTCTAATTAATTGAACAATTCAATTATTATTAATTAACTAAAAAGGTAAGTTTTATATAAGAACCTATTTTTAGAAGATTAAATATAATGTCTTATTATAGCTATAATGCATTTGTTATATATATATATATAAACAAAGAATTATAAATGAAAAAATGTGATGTTTTAAATTAGAAACTCTATATTATTAATTATTCTTATTTTTGGTCTAATTGAGTTTATATAATTTTATTCCGTGCAAAACCTCCTATATAGTCATCGGAAAGTTTTCTAATAATTTATGTCAAGTATAAATACTCTTGTAACACAACTTAGTTCTAATTAATTGAACAATTCAATTGTTATTAATTAGCTAAAAAGATAAATTTTATGTATGACATTTTTTAGAAATATGATGTCATATTATAGCTATAATGTATTTGTTATATCTATTATAACAACTACAAATATATATATAAACAAGAATTATAAATGAAAAAATATGATGTTTTGAATTAGAAAATCTCAAGCAAATCAATAACCAATGCATGTCCAATAATCATATAAACAATCATGTTTAACTACTATAAATAACAATGTTCACTTAATCAACTGAATTAATTAATTGAAGTGTAACTTACCTTCAGCGCGTCCAAAAGAATCACTTAGTTCCATTGTGATCAGGATGCAAAAGAAAGTTATCCGAGCCACTTGCATAATGTTAACAACGTGTTCCTCTTTTCTGTGATAGCGAGCCATTTTCATATTGTAAGTAGATATACCATTAAGTATATACCAAGTTATATATATACCAGTAAGTACCACACTATATCAACACGATTCAATATATAGTGCTATATATAATATTTTGCAAGTTCTTTCTAAAAGCACATTAAACACATCTATAAATTAAATGTACTATAGAAGTCTTGTTAATCGTAAATATTTGCAATTGAGCAGAGAGATTGAAAAGTACAGTTATTTCAGAAGTTAATACACAGTACAAAGTTCTACAAATTGATAAATGTTATACTTATACTACTTATTTAATATCCAAAATCCACTATAAAATACTTCAGTAAATTGTCGTGCACTATTTATGGTAAGGGATCTAAATCATTCAACAATATGATGAATAACAACGGAGATTATCTGTAGACCCGATGGCACAATTGTCTTTATCCGATGTTTCAAGAAAATTGTCGTCAACTGAATCCATTATTTCACACAACAATCAACAATCCACACGATATAGCGTGCACTTTAAAGTCTAAGATTGTTAAAAAACGGAATCACAATAATAACATTTTTAATTTGCACACTATCGTTAATAAAAAAAAAAAAACCTAACTATATGTAGCTATGCAACAATGTGTTTTAATCTTTTACCACATGAGATGGGGCAAGGGCAAAAAGTTTGCTTTGCAACTTTTTTTTTTTTTTTTCTTTTCAAAGATCACTCTTTAAAGATACAGGATCGGAAACGTCCTACCCGCTGCTGGAAGTCCCGTTATGATCCAGGGCAGAACTCGCACGGTACTGGCCGGTCGATCGTTCCTCCAAAAAGGTAGGGTTGTCACATTGCGCCAAGGGACGTCTAAAAATCGCAGCCAAATCCTCGCCAATGCGGGCATAAACCGCACGCTCTGGAGCCCTCTGATCCCCAGAATCCTATGTGATGCGTAGAGGATTTTGGCGCGAAATGGCTAGAATGCGGCAAATCGTTAGATTGTTTTGATGTAAATGTATTTTTGAAGAGTTCCCGCGCGCTATCCATTATTTTACAATTGTTCTATCCATGTACTTATTGTCTCATGCATCGCCAAAAACCGCGAAGAAAAATATACATCATGAAAATGAAATGCATTTGCATTTGAACGGTTTTTTTATCCTGCAGTAAATGTGAATACACACTGAATAGGTTAGTAATTGACGTGCAAAGAACGATAAACTCAACGTGTAAAAAACATCAGCTTTTTTTTTTCCTATTGTAGAAGTCTTATATATCAAAGTATAGTGTATTGGATTTCCTGTTTGAAGCTGTTAGATTTTAAAATAATCAATAAAATTAACGATGTATAAAAAAGAGGGGAATTTTTTTTCTGTTTTCCAATAATTTAAATTATTACTAGTTTTTAAAAATTAAAGTTAACGATATGAATTCAAACATTCTTTAGTTGGCTAATTATATTTTATTTTTTCCGGATTACATGCTATACGTCACAATAAGTCATCAATATGCAAACATGAAAAATATTCAAAATTTTTATGAATTAATGTTTTAGAATAGGATTTTCTATAGCTTAAAGTCTAAAAAACTTTCAGAATAAATTTAAAAATATTCGGGTATAAGGATAAAAGTTTTACGAAATATTTTTGTTATTAAAAAAACAATTTAAAATAAATAAATTTCTCTGAAAAATAATTAGGAAAAAATATCCTTAAAAATATTCTGAATACAAATTTGAAGGACTAAAAATAAATTTTGAACAAAATAAAAAAAAAAATTTAAAAAACTTATATTATCGGTAAGACTTTTTAGTGTGTTATATTGGGGATAACGTAACCTTAAAACACCTTTTTAAAATGTCAGAATTCAGGACCTGAACGGCCGAGTGGCTAGCGCTCTGGTGCTCTGTACCACAGGTTTCGGGTTCGAGTCCCGGCCTGCCATGGATGGTTGTAGCGGTTCGGAATCCACATCAAACTGTAGGTCCCGGTCTGTTAAACCCTCGTGCGCAGATGATGAAAGTAGAGCGACAAATCAAACTTTCAGTCCTATTATGGAAACATCTTTATGAATTCATAATATCTTCTTGATGCTGATTGTAACTTGATCTCTCTCTCTATATATAGAGAGAGAGAGACATTTTCTTGCAGTAAATGTGAATACACACTGAATTGGTCAGTAAAAAACATCAATTTTTTTTTTTCTATTGTATATGTCTTATGCATTAAAGTTTAGTGTATTGTATTTCCTGTTTGACGCTGTTTTTAATGGTTTTATTTTAAAATAATCAATGAAATTAGCAATGAATAAAAAAGAGGAATTTTTTATCCTGCTTTACAATAATTTAGGTTATTGCTAGCATTTAAAAATTAAAGTTAACGATATGCATTCAAACATTCTTTAATTATATTTTATGTTGGTTAATCATATTTTATTTTTTCTGGATTACATACTATAGGTCATAATAACTCATAAAAAAAAAAAAAAGACATAAAAAATAATCAGAATTAAAAATATTTATAAATTATTATTTTGTAATAAGTTTTTCTATAGTTTAAAGTTTAAAAAAAAAAATAAATAAATTTGCAAATATTCGAGTATAAGGATATAAGTTTTACGAAATATTTTTGTTATTAAAAAAAAATTTAAATAAGTAAATTTCCCTGAGAAAAAAAAAAAAAAAAAAAAAATATCCTTAAAAATATTCTGAACACAAATTTGAATGAATAAACAATAATTTTGAAACAAAATATTAAAAAATAATTTTTAGGGATATTTTTATAAATTATGAATTTGTGCTGGGTTTTCCTGTAGCTTAAAGTAGAAGAAAAATCTTTAAAATAAATTTAATAAGAATTTCGAGTATAAGGTTATAAGTTTTACGAAATATTTTTTTGTTATTAGTATGAAATAATTTAATATAAATAAATTTCTCGATAAAATAATAGAAAATAATTGAAAACAAATTAAAAAGTTTAAAATTTAATGAGATTTAAAATAATAAAATAAATAGATAAAAAATATTGGATAAAAATATATATATATATTTATGGATTAAAAAATATCTATAAAAATATTCTTAACACACTTTTTGAATGACTTAAAATTAATTTTGAAACATAATATTTAAAAAAAAAACTTATATTATAGATAAGCCTTTTTACTGTGTTACATTGTCACCAACATAACCTTAAAATACGTTTTTAAAATGTCAGAACTTATCTTTATGAAGACCAAACATCTTCTTGATTTTGCATATTTAATTTCTCTCTCTCTCTTTATATATATATATATATATATATATATATATCATTGCAGTAAATGTGAATACACATTGAATTGGCTACTAATTGACATGCTAAGAACGAACGTGTAAAGAACAGCATTTTTTTTTTTTTCCTATTGCAAATGTCTTATATATTAAAGTTTAGTGTATTGGATTTCCTGTTTGTCACTGTTTTACATGGTTAGATTTTAAAATAATCAATAAATTAACGATGAATAAAAAAAATGGGTAATATTTTGTTTTCCTGCCTTATAATAATTTGCGAGTAGTTAAAAATTAAAGATAATAATATGAATTCAAATATTTTTTCTGTAGGTTATTTAGATTATTTTGGTGGATTACATATTATTAGTCATAAATATGAAAACATATAAAATATTCAGAATTAAAATTTTTTATAAATTATTATTTTCTAATAGGTTTTTCTGTAGTTTAAAGTTTAAAAAACTTTCAAATTAAATTTAAAAATATTCGAGTATAAGAATCTATGTTTTACGAAATATTTTTGTTATTAAAAAGAAAGAATTTAAAATGAATAAATTTCACTGAAAGATCAATTAGAAAAAAAATCCAAATCCTTTTAAAATAACTAAAAATAAATAATACTTTTGAATAACTAAAAATGCTTTTAATATAGATAATTATTTTAATGTATGTAATACTTTATATACATAAAATACTTTAAAAAATACTTACTGAAATACTTTCTTAATAATTATAAATTAATTTGAAAAAAAATATTTAAAAAAATAACATGTATTATGCACCACAGGTTTCGAGTTCGAGCCCCTGCCACAGATATATTTTGTGATCCGGAATCGAATTTAAAAGTAGGTCCAAGTCTAATATGATTGTAAAGCGTTGGGCATACATACAGCTGACAACCTTATCCCGTAAAAAGAAAATATGTTCTCTCTCGAAATCTACCAGTAGGCAGACGGCCTTGGCCCTCCATTCGGGTATTGTGCCAATGAAGAAGAAGAAGAATTGGTATTTAAGATGACAAAAAAGTAAGTTAAAAATAAATAGTTAAGCTTAATACACAAGAAATTACAATTATATCTAAGCATTCTAAAATATATTTACATTTTTAAGAAAGTTGTTATACCTTTTTGGATAGTTATATAGTAGATTAAAATATTTTTTCTAATGTATGCTGCTTAAATTTACACTAAGAAAAATTACTTATTTCAAACATTTTGTACTAAAAAAAAGTTCGAAAATTTGTTATATAAGTATAATAGATGCGTATTTAGTGCTCAAAATACAGTAGATGTAAAATTTAATGTTAATTAAAAAAATGTAAAATATTTATCTTGAAATATTTGAAGTTAGATTTCTTAGGTAATGCATTTTCTTGTAGTTGTATTTAATGCAAAAAAAATCCTACGAAAATTTTAAATTGAATCTACTTATCATTTTATGTATATAAAAAGTAAAAGATTAGTTTCCTATTTTATATTATAGGTAGCAGTGCCCATATCAAGGATATATGTAGTAAATCTATCAATCTGTATCTATCCGAACTATCTTTATATTGGATTTGAGAAGGCGAGGAGTGTGCTAATCTGCCCTACTGGAGGTTTTACTAGTAACCCTTTAATAACGCTGAATCTGTGATGATTGTGGCCCCATCTAGTGGTGATTAGTAGCAAATCAAAATGCACTCTAAAATAACAAATTTTAGACATTTTTTTTTATATTAAAATTCATCTTCATCAAAACTCCTCGGCAAATTTATAAATAATTTGAAAATCATCTTATAAAAAGAAATTAAATAAAGAAAAGGAAAATATTTTAAAATTGTGAAAAGCATACCAAAATCATGCAACGAAACGCTTTAATAAATCAGGCCATACTTAACGTATTCTACATGTGCTGGTTAAAGTTAGTTCTCCTAGACAAAATTTGCAATTCAATGTGGAACAACGTAAGTTAAATTTTTCAGTCAAAAAGTATTTAAATGAGGCGTTAAGATTATACCATGTTTTCAAAATGATACTGTCATAGAATGCATTATCAAGTAAAAAACGTGATCTGGTTATCATGTGTGAATATGTTTTATAAATTATTTCTTTTGTAAAACATGGTTTTTATAGCATTAACTCACAATAAAAATAATCTTCGTAAGCCCCATTGATTTTCTGATGATAATTTTGAAGACAAATCAATAAATATAAGATAATTTACAAGGTCAATTTATTAATATTACTAATTAATTAAAAATAATAATATAAATGTTCGCAAAATTATATTTTGTACTATATAAATTCTCCTTAGTGTCCAACAATTTTTTAAATAACAAATCTCTTTAACCCATACCTTCTTTTCTGTGTCACATTATTTTAGTAATGCCATACCCATGAACTATTTTATAATACTCATTCCTGACTAAATGTATAGGCAAACAATGAAGTTTTTTTAATGGATGTAATGTTCCTTAAGTATACAATGAATTCGGAAAAAAAATTCTATTACATACATTTTTCGAAAAATCAACTCAAAATGTGATTCAAAGCATGCAAGTTGTATTGAAATTCTAAGCTTCAGAGCTCGTTTCATAAATGTCTGGCAAGTGCAAATAATTACGATGGTCATTTTCACTATTAGAAAAATCAACTCAAAATGTGATAAAAATCATGTAAGTTGTATTGAAATTCTAAGCTTCAGAACTCGCTTCATAAATGTCTGGCATGCGCAAATAATTACGATGCGTGATGCTCATTTTCAATATTAGAAAAAGTAACTCAAAATGTGATAAAAAAAGCATATAAGTTGTATTGAAATTCTAAGCTTCAGAACTCGCTTCATAAATGTCTGGCATGCGCAAATAATTACGATGTGGGATGCTCATTTTCACTATCAGAAAAAGTAACTCAAAATGTGATAAAAAAAAAGCATGTAAGTTGTATTCAAATTCTAAGCTTCAAAACTCGCTTCATAAATGTCTGGCATGCGCAAATAATTACGATGCGTGATGCTCATACCCACTATTAGAAGAAGTAACTCAAAATGTGATAAAAAAAATCATGTAAGTTGCATTGAAATTCTAATGTTCAGAACTCGCTTCATAAATGTCTGACATGCACAAATAATTACGATGTGTGATGCTCATATTCACTATTAGAAAAAGTACTCAAAATGTGATAAAAAAAGCATGTAAGTTGTATTGAAATCCTAAGCTTCAGAACTCGCTTCATAAATGTCTGGCATGCGCAAATAATTACGACGTGTGATGCTCATTCCCACTATTAGAAAAAGTAACTCAAAATGTGATAAAAAAAGCATTTAAGTTGTATTGAAATCCTAAGCTTCAGAACTCGCTTCATAAATGTCTGGCATGCGCAAATAATTACGATGTGGGATGATCATTCTCACTATTAGAAATATTAACTCAAAATGAGATACAAAGCACGTGAGTTGTATTGAAATTGTAAGCTTCAGAACTCGCTTCATAAATGTCTGCCATGCGCAGATAATTCCGATGTGTGATGCGCGTTCTCTCTATTAGAAAAATCAACTCAAAATGTGATAAAAAAAGCACCTGATTTGTATTGAAATTCTAAGCTTCAAAACTCGCTTCATAAATGTCTGGCAAGCGCAAATAATTACGATGTGTAATGTTCATACTCTCTATTAAAAAATCAACTCAAAATGTGGTACAAAGCACGTGGTTTAATATACACTTATTGTATGCATAAACAACTTCTTTTTTCTTTCTTGTTTATGAGTTGTACTCTTCTATATTGAATTAAAAAATTAGCCGTATGCAAACCAGATTCTTTGGAGCATCTTTTATTGCATTGTCTCTCCAAATTGAAAAGATTTCACTTTACATTTAGACTGCATGTGCAGTTCTATAAAATTTAATCAGAGGAATTTGTTGGTTAAGTTATAAGTTGAGAGTTTTTTAATTTAGTTGGGAGTTGGAATAAAAATCCGACTCCGACTGTTTTATAAAAATAATTTCTATTTTTCAAAACTTCTAAGAATCAAAGTTAAAATTAAATGTTAATTAGGCAATTTAATTGCATCCATTAAAATTCCAGCATCAAAGACAATTATTCCTTCAGCACAAACCAATTTAGTGTTAAAAGATATTTTCTCAGTATTGGTTCAAGTTAGTACTGGTTCTCAGTTAGTACTAAGTTAGTACTGGTTCTCAGTTAGTACTAAGTTAGTACTGGTTCTCAGTTAGTACTAAGTTAGTACTAGTTCTCAGTACTGGTTAGTCTCTTCTTTCATATATCTGACAATATCTACTGAAGGACATCAGCAGCTCCCTCTTTATACTGACTTAACTTCCTCAGTAGTGACCAAGAACTGCCCTTGTGCAACTAAATGTCACACCTTACTTTTTATTTTGTTATTAACTTATGATATTTGCCTTCATGTAACTAAAATTACAATAAATAATTGTTACATAATTTGGGCTATCATAATTATCCCTCTTTCCCCTTTTCATAACACTACAAATTTCTTAAATAGCTGAGTAAAAATTGTATTTCTTAAAATTATGATAGAGACGGCGTCAGTAGTCGACTTTCACCCCAGCTTTTAATATATCCCATGGTGGGCTATTTACTTTACTTGGTATCTAATCCAAACTCATAAGTATGCAAAGTATCATTCCAACCTATTCTGTGATCTTCTATTGTTTCATTTTCACTACAAGTTCACAACAGAAAAATATAAATATTTCTGAATAATCAGTCAAAATTCTTGAAGTCATGAAAGTCGTACAGAAACAGACGGACAAAATTACAGAATATTCTAACAAAATAACGGTGACTAACGATTTATCTACAAAGCATAAATTCTCTATTTCTGTGGAAACTGTTCGTGAGAGAATTTGTTTCAGAATTCAGTATCTGAATATACATATAAGAAACAATATACCTTTTAAAGTAAACATTTAATCTCTTGTTTGTGCTATTAGTATGGTTAGAATAATATGTACTGTTAAGAAATAACACCTAATTTGTTTAATTCTTGATTTTAATGGTAACTGTATGTGATAGATTTTTTTTCCGAATTCAGTGTATAAGTAAGGAACAATACGCCCTTTAAAGAAAAAAATTCATTGCATACTTTTACAATTAGTGAGGTATGAATATTATATATTAGTAAGTAATAATGCATAACTGTAATTCTCGTTGATTACTAGTTTAATTTTTTATTTTAGTGGAAACTGTAAGGGATAATTTGTTTACGAATTCAGTATCTGAATATATATTTAAGAAACAATATATGCTTTTAAGTGAAAATTTAATTGCTTGCATGTGGTATTAGTACGGTATGAATAATATGTTTTGTTAAGGAATAACACATTAGTTTAATTCTCGATTTAGTGGAAAGTGTATGTGAATAGAATTTGTTTCCGAATTCAGTGCATACATAAGAAAGAATGCACCCTTTAAAGAAAAAACTTCATTGCATTCTTGTACAATTAATGAGGTAAGAAAATTATATATTAGTAAGTAATAATACATAACTTTACATCTCGATTATAACTAGTTTAATTCTCTATTTCAGTGAAAATGTAAATATTAGATTTTTTCACGAAATCATTACCCAAATATACGTAATAAACAATATATTAATTGAAGAAATAAAATTTCTTTGTATATTTATGTAATTAGTAAAAATTATTTTATATTATTAAGAAATAGCATATAACTAGTGTAATTTTTAAAGTTTTTAATTATTAACTAAATAATAAACCAATTATATTCAATAAATATATGTACTTACGTTTAGTTTGTTAAATTAGAAAGCAGTAATAAAATTATTTACATTTCAAACTTTCAAATAGACTACAAATTTATTTATTAAATTTTTAAGACAGGAAGGAAAAGATAAATATTTTTTATTTATAATCCAATTTTTATTCTTGAAACAATATTTATGTGGAACAGAGTTTCATTTTTATACTTTAAAGCACTGCAGTAATGTATAATAATTTATAATTTGTATAATTTATTTAGCATATATTTAAGTTTAAAAATAAATAGAAAAATATTATAAAATAATATTAAAAAGTATTAATTATATACAATTACAATAAACATATAAAATAATATTCCAATTTAAAATATGAAAATTTGATGCCATAACTTTTTGTATTAAAATTACATAATTTTGATAAATATTAATAAGTATTCGTTGACAATATTTGATATCGAAAGTTAAAAATATTATTTTTTTATCTATACATACAATTACATTTCAAGGATCACATTTCAAGCATAATAAATTTGAACGCTATTATTTTACATGTAATAGTGGATTGAATTTCGAATATATCTTTTAACATGATAACAAGATTTTTAAATTTTTAAAAAATCATAATACCGAAAAATTAACCATTTAGTATTTATAAATTGGTCTACTTTTATCAACGATTTATCTATATATATTTTAATTGACAATATATTTTTTTAAACAAATTATAATTTTTTATTTTTTTTATTTATCGTTAAATGTAAGAGTCAAAAAATACAAAATCATTAACTTTCATATTAAATCTTATGAGATATATAGTTAAAACATATCGTTTTACAATTGTAAAAGTAAATCAAAACCACTATACATTCAATTTAATATACTATATTAAATTTAATAACTATAATAATAACTAATTATAGCTGCATTACAACGCTTATGCAATGCTATATATCGTAACTCAGCCGAGAGTACGCATTTATATAAACTAGTTGACTGTTTCCATATTTTACTAAATATGTGAACTCATCCAACATATTGTATATGAGACCTAAATGGCGTAATGATATTAAATTGAGAATCTCAAGCTTAAATTTGCAATGATATCATGCAGAAATAATTTATATGTGAAATAGGATATGAAACTGTCCAATATAAATGATTAATAAGTGAATTGCTACACTGTTTGAAATCTATTAAAACACGAATTATCATTTCAGTTCTTCCAAATATTTAAAAAAAATTTTAACTAGTAATAATTATTAAAAACTTAGAACAAATTTTTTATTATTAAACAGGTAAAGATGTATTGAATCAAAAATTAAACATTTTCATTGTCCATTTAAATTAAATTTATCAGTTTTAATTTAAAACTTATATAATTAAGGTGATTTATTATTATAGTGAATGCACACATAAGTAAATTATTTTATAAAAAAAAATGTTTTAGAATTTTTTTTTATTTCATTAGTAACACAAAAACAAAGATTCCAAACTTGAAATCAGACACAATTTTTTCAATAAAAACATCTAAATTAATTATAAATCTTTCATTTATTATAATTATTATTAATATAATAATAATGAATTTCTTAATACACTGTCAAGAATGTTAAAATTCAATGACGTTTATATTGCAGTCACTGATTTCAGAAATGAATAGACTCCTGCTACTAATACATCACATCACATTACTCTGCCTAGAGATGAGTTGCCCGTATACAGTTTGGGAATGATGTGTGTGAGTAGTCTGATTGCGGTCTGTGACACTCTAAGGTCATATAAGCCTCGGACCTACGGCTTAAAGTGGATTCCGAACCACTACAAACATCCCAGCACTCCCGGGACTCGGATCAGAAACCTGTGACGCAGAACACCAGAACGCTGGTGACTGGGCCATCCAGGCCCCAATGAATAGACTCTACAGAATTTGCTGCAGAGTCATATTGTTGTCCTCTGCAACAGTCTTGTACTGATTGGTGTAGTGCTGTAATTCGTTGGAAAGGCCTTAAAGAATTCATATTTATTACCGATTATTTATTTCCAAGTAGTCCACTAAGTTTCGCAATAGCTTTTGCTGACGTGCAACTGCTTATTGAACAAGAGCAACTGCTTATTTAACAACAGCAACTGCTGCATTTCACTTAGATGAGTTTCCCAGTATAACTGAGTTGATAAGCGTTCCAGTCAGG
Source organism: Caerostris darwini (assembly GCA_021605075.1). NCBI lineage: Eukaryota > Metazoa > Arthropoda > Arachnida > Araneae > Araneidae > Caerostris > Caerostris darwini. The sequence goes on along the minus strand of BPLQ01007986.1, from coordinate 1,062,499 downwards.
GATTTTAATTACTTTTATTTCAAAAAACATTTCGAGGTACTTTATTTCAACAACCTCTTACTTATCAAAAAAAATTATAATTTAAAAATATATTCTAAAGCAGCATATTTAATATTTTTATTGATTTAATTCTTCAAAAAATCCCATTCCGTAAATAATTCTATTAAAAACTTACCCTCTTATGCTCATTCATATACTTCATGAGACCATTCCTACGCGGAATGACTCTAGAATTTCCTACAAAGTACATCCTGAAGATATGCGTAGTAGATGATGACGACCACCAATATGCGGCAAATGGCCAAGCGTCCAAAACAAGTTCAGACAGACTGGATATTAGTAGAGAAAGGTGTTTCAAAAGGAGTGTTTGTTAAAAAAAAATTTTTAATTTTCAATAATTAATATTTTAAATTATATAATATTAAAAGAAAATAAATTATATAAATAAAAATATCATTAGATAAATTACCCAATGCTTATTAAAAAAAAATTTCTATTAAATCTGCTTTGCGCCTCAAAAGTCTGATTAGTACTTCTAACAAATACTCTATTCGTCCGCTCTTACTTTAAACAAGTAATATAAAAAAACAATTTTTAAAGTCAATTCCTACTTTTTTTTACTATATTGCAGAAAGTCCTTTATAAATAATGTTTATTTATTTTTTGCAGTTTATCTGGCGCCATCTATTGCTAGATACATGCAACTTAAATCTAAAAAAAAAAAAATCTAAAATTAATTAATTAAATTTAATGAATGAATTAATATTTGAAAAACTGTATTAACATCAAGTGTCATCCACTACAAGTTAAAAAAAATGCATTTGAACTTGAGTGGATGAATAAAAAGTGTTTCATTAACGATTGAAAATTTGAACAAGATATATATAGGAGAGTGTGAGCTAATAGAAGGAATTGAAAAATGGATATTAATCTTTCAATGCAAACAGAAATCGAACTACGTATATCTACCATTCCTCCTGCGAAGCTCCCACCATTTTTTTTGGGAACATCTGAATAAGTTTGGAGAGGTCTTGTGATGAGAGAAGTGATAATATATGTTCTAAAAATAAATATAAAAAATAAAAAATATGTTTAAAAAAGTATAGAGATATTTGATTTTCAAAAGTATCTGTTTAGAATTTCAAAAATTGTTTTTGCTTGATTAGGACACCCTTAAATATCTAGTTTAATTTAATCTACAGCGTGCTTCACAGTTTTTCAGGTTAGGCTACATGGATGTTATGCAACATAAATATGTATCAGTGTTTTTTTAAGCAGCACAATTTTGTAGCAATTCTTTTCTCATCTAGCACAAATTTGAAGCAATTTTCTTCTCATATGGCCAAATTTGCAAAATTTTTTCTCGTCTCGTAGCACAAATCTGTACTAGTGTTCTTTTCATATAGCACACATATATGTACCAATATTTTATGTAGCACAAATATGTATCAATATTTTATGTAGTACAAATATGTATCAATATTTTATATCGCACAAATATGTATCAATATTTTATGTAGCACAAATATATATCTATATTTTATGTAGCGCAAATATGTATCAATATTTTATGTAGCACAAATATGTACCAATGTTCTACTCACGTAGCACAAATCTATATCAGGGTTCTTCTCATGTAGCAAATTTATGTACTAGATTTCTTCATGAAGAGACACATTTTTGGTATTTTTTCAATACTTTTGAAAACATACCAAAAATGTATTTATTATTATTATTTACCCAAATATTTTTCAAAATTTTCAAAATTTTTCAATACTAAAAATGTGGCAACTGCTCTGATGTCGATCTCACTCCTCTTCATGTCTTTGATTGCCCAGCTGTTGCAGCCGTCTTGCATTGTCTTAGTTCCATTAACATTGTCTTAGTTCGAGTAACATTGTCTTAGTTCCATTAACATTGTCTCGGTTCCATCCTTTGGAATATGATTTTTACTCCGAGCTGACAATCAGCATAGCCAATTATTATTCGAAAACACCAAAATATTTGATTCAATTATACTCTTCAGTGGATATGACAACAACAATAGATTTCTTCTTATGTAGCACAAATGTGTACATTATCAAAGTATCAAAGAAGTTATTTTCTTTGATAATAATGCATTTTTGATTTTTGCTATCTTAAGACATCGTTGATACTATTGCCAAATTATTGGAACAAAATGCATAATTTCAATAATATGAAAATTTCACAGGCAAGCAAAACTCAAACAATTCCGACTTTGCAAGAAATACTGAGAATTACAAAATAAGATTTATTGTTTCAATAAGAAAAGAACAATATTACTGTTTCAATAACAAACTACAGGGAGTAATTTTGCTTAGTATGAGATATGATTCTTATTTTATATATTTTTAGTAGTTAATTAACTTTTTCTTTTGCCTATTTTTAATCGTCTTTTGATAAGCTTTTATATACGCAGTTAATTAAAATTAAAGGTCCTAAAATACATTAAATTTTCCAAACAAATAAAACTGATTAGTTCAAATGAAAACATGTAAAAGATTTCTGAAAGAATCTTAATTTTGATTGAAAAATAAGAGTTTTAACTTACATTGTAACATAAAACAGTCTGATATATTACTTTAAAAATACTCAAAATCTGAAACTAGATTCAACTATTGTTTTCTTCATTTTCAAGGAATAATAATACAATATGACTAATTAATTTTATAAATTGATACCCTGTAGTCTCTAATTTACATTTGTTTGCTTCATGTTTCTGTAAGTAAAATTTTAACATCATTCTATTTTAAAGATATCACAAAAAACAGGAAATTATCTCCTTCTGTCCTTGTTTTTCGTAGATAAGGTTAGAATAATATAATCGCGAAAACAGCAAATGTGTAATTCTATTCTTAAATTAAACATATGGACTCTCATTTGTTTGAGTGTTTTAGTAACTATTTTTAACAATTAGAACTATAATAAAAATAAATTTTAAAAAATTTAACTCTGAATTAAATTGTGAGAATATCTAGTTTAAAACCTCTTAGCAAAATTAATCGGATAAGATTTAAAATGGCATTTTTTGATAAAACTGTATGACTTGAAAGAAGTAAATAATAAATTCGCAATATTTGAAAGAAGGGAAGTAAAAGATTTATTCCAGACATAAAAATAAAAAGAATCTAAAATAAATAATAAAGAATATATAATTAGTGATACATCTTAACTTCTCATGTGTGATGTTATTTATACATTTTTGTAATGCATAAAATTTATTTATTTTGTGTAGTAACAAATTTTATCAGTCATGTCAAATTTTACTAAATAAACTGGTAAATGCAAATTAATTTGTAATTGTATCATACATTGATTTGTATCGTACTAGTATATTTATTTCAGTTATTATTTGCAAGTATCAACAATATTGTTAAGGCAATTTAATAATTTCTATTTATTTGTAGATATGAATTACATTTTAATTATATTATAAATTTGTTTTGTATTGTACATGTATATATTCATTTCAATTATTGTTCTTATGCATTAACAATATTGTTAAGGCAATTTAATAACTGTAATTGTATCGTAAATATGAATTATGTTGTAATTGTATCATAAATTGCTTTGAATTGTACTAGTATATTTATTTCAATTATTATTTGCTAGTATCAACGATATTGTTAAGGCAATTTAATAGTTGTAATTGAATTCTAAACACGAATTATATTGTAATTTTATAATAATTTTTTTTGTATTTACATTGTATGCATCAAATATATATGTATATTATGTATATATTGATTTCAATTATTATTCGCAGGCATGAAGAAAATGTTTAATGCAATTTAACAAATGTAATTTAATTGCAAACACGAATTACATTGTAATTGCATAAATTTACATTGTATTGTACAAGTGTATTGTAATTTAAATTATTATTCAAATGAATCAAGAGTATCAGTAAGACATTTAATAAAATTAAAACCATCATTATTAAACTTTTTTTTCAGTTTAACTGCTTTACTTCCGTTCTTTGGGAAAAGTTAAACATAATATTAAAAAAAAAATATTTTCATTAGAAAGAATTTTTTTTCCCTTTTTGCTCTCCAGTCTCTTTTTATAATTTCAATACGACGTGAAATGAAAAAAAAAAGATTAATTAAACAAACTTAAGACAGTTATAAAAAAAGATTTTAATTTCCTTAATTTTCTTAAAAAGAAAAAAAAAATATGTTTTACAATGGATTTTACGAAATAGGAATTAATGGTAAGGAATAACCTTCTTTAAAAGATTAAATTCTATAAAAATGGGTTGGATAAAATGCATGTGCAATTTATATAACAGTACGTAATTCTAACTTAAATATTATGGGATATTTTAAAAGGAAGATAAAATTAAATTACATGCATATATGCATAAAAGAATAAAAATAATATAATGAGCACTATTAGGATATCCTCTTTAAAAATTTGAAATATTCAATAAAAGAATTTACATAGATGGTACATTTTTATTCATAAAGATTACTTTGTTCAGTGTTTTGTAGAAAATTTTCGAAATTTAAAAGCCTCATTAAATGATGTACCTTAAATATATTTGTATATATAAGGATATATATATATATATATAGGAGAATTACTCCTCTTTCTATATATATATTATAGAGAAGAAGTAATTGTTGGTCATTAACAAATAACCATAGGAGGTAATTTGGGTATCAAAATTATGATAAAGTCTCGCATTCACTCAGTATGCTTACATGTAAGTTACTCAATTTCCGTATCTTTATTGCGTATCAAGCAATTGCGGCATAGCTAATTAAATGTATCTTTACTCTTTAAATAATATAACAAGTCATAGTATTTTAAACATGTTATTAAATTCATGGCATATATATGTAGACGCTAAAAACAATTTTAATAAACAAAATTGATCAAATGAGTCTCAAAATATTGCTAAAATTACAGCCCGAAACGCGTCTTTTCCAATTTGTTATTAAATATCTGAAAATCATTTCTATAATTACAAGATTACCAAAAAAATAATCTAATTTTTTTAATATTGCACACTGTTGTTGTTGTTGTTCTAATGCAGCTGGCAATACAGAAACAGTTAATATTTATGCCATAAGCAAGGGCTGCACCGCTGTTACTCATTCAACGCTACACCGGAGGTACGTGTAGTTTGAAGATAGGCTACGGACTCCGCTTAAATTGTACTTAAGTATTTATTAAGAAAGTACTTATTATTAAAAAGTAATATTTATTAAGAAAGTACTTATTATTAAAAAGTAATATTTATTAAGAAAGTACTTATTATTAAAAACTAATATTTATTAAAAAAGTACTAAAGTATTTAATTCTTAGATATAATGAAGAAAATAAACTGTCATAAATCATAACAAATAATGCATGTTAGAATTTATGATTATCCTATTAAACACATATTTATGAATATCTATTACATTAGTATATCTTATATGCATGAATAATCATAAACGGCTTATGAATATCACTCAAAATACAGATATTTCATTGGCATATTATTAATAAAATGCAAAAATAAAAAGTGATAGTAAAGATAAATAAGCATAAATTAAATTTTATGTTTGTGAATCTTTAAAGAATTTAATTTGAAACTAATATTTCACTGCTTTTTTATTATAATTATTTAATGTTCACTTATTTTAACTTAATACATACGAAAAATTGAAATGCTAAGTTGATTTACCTCTCCATGATGCCCTTCGCGCGATATACAAACGATGTGAATTTTCTTAGAGTTCTGCAGTGGAACTCGGGTGGTTTGTCCCATTAGCATCTGTGGCATTGCTACGGCTTTTCTGTGGTCATGAATGTCTCCGAAAACACCTTTACAGAATTAACTGACTCCTGACCCTCTCTGTTGTCTCCTGTGTGATAACCAGGAAGGAATGGACACGCCTCACCTTTCTTCATGTTCTGCACTGCCTCTTGTTTCTTTATGGAAGCGTCATTGGATTGCCAGATTTAAGTGGATGGATTAACTTATGTCATGTGTTTCTATCTTTTTCTTTGTATTCATTTTTTATGATATCTGTTGTCATGTAAACAGGCCAATGGAAATAAAAAAGATATGAAAAATTAATAATTATTTAAATGCTTTTACAAGCACCAAATATATATATATATATATATATGTATCAATTGTTCAAAATTATCGTTGTTCTTTAAGATTATTTATAAATTAACGTGATTATTTATATTTTTAAGATTATTTATATTTTTTTAAAATCTAAAATTAAAAAAAAATAGATTTATTCTTCAAATTACATGTCCATTATGTATGTTAACAACTTTAAATTATTTAGATACGGTCTTATGTAACAAAAGTAAAAATAATGAGCCATGAATAGAACGAACATATGGAAAAAAGTATATTAAATAAATAAATAAATTTATAAATTCATAAACTAAATAAAAGTTCTCTTTAAATTAAATTTTTAAGTGCAATATTTTGACCACGTGAACCTATACACGCAATTTGCTCAATAAACAAACAAGGATTGAAAATAACATGACAAGCTGCCAAATAATAGTATTCATCTAAAATATTTATTATGCGATATATTCAAAACACATACACACACACACACACACACAAACACATATATATTTAACCAAAAGCAAGAGCAATTTTTGTAGTCAGAATACTAAAAGTTATCGTGCACGGCATCGTAGATGATGGAATGAGAAAGATGTGAACCATATAATCCAAAAAACTCTTCTCGTTATTTGGTTGGAGATGAAGGATTACATGGTATCTACTACTTGAATGAAGGATTACTTGGATTTACTACTTGAATGAATGTGTATAAATATCTATGTAAATACAAACTTTTTTAGCGACAATACAGTGAGATATATAATCTTCTCAATAGAAATTCCTTATCTTTCTTAGATCCCAATTATGTTAATTTATATTTTTATGATTTTACTGCAAATAAGATGCGATAAATATTATGGTCTGTGTTGTCGTTTACTGTCATCATCTTGTATATATGAAGAAGTAAAAAAAATTACGGACAATTTTAAACTAATTGAAAATTTATTTTCTATTGTTTTTATATAAAAATTGCAATTAAAATTATAATTAGTCAAGTAACATGAATAAATTATACAATATCTTGTATTATATAAAATATCTAACTAGTGGATGGCCAAATATTTTGAATATGGAAACTTTTGGAGATATTTAAATTCTAGTTTATCATCAGGAAAATTTATTGAGGTATTATAAGAACAGTCGCAAAACCATTTTTGACACATTCGGGCAATAAACCTGAGTACCACACTCAATTTGTTTTCATTAAAAAAATTTTATTCTGTATGCCATTTTAAATACAAATTATCCATTACTTAATTCGTTAAGAAATTCAGTTCAATTTAAGCCAGTTCTTTCTTTGGAAGTCAATATAATTAAAATTTGCCAATAATATTTGTAGATAAGTAAATATTAAGTATACGTTTTTCTAAATATATTCTTTATGTTACTATACAGTTTTTATTTTCATGAGCCTTACTTAACTTTACTTCTACTCAAGAATTATTTTAATTAAATATACATCCAACTTCTATTTTTAAAGATATTATTATAAAAATATTTATCTCTGTGTATGAAATTCAAGATGGACATTTAGGAACTTTTTAGTAAAAATATTTCTGAACTTTATGTATATTACTATTTATATTGCTATATGCTTAATGAAACATTTATGAAGAATAATATTTTTAAACTATTTGATTGTAGCTATTTATATTAAAGAAATTAAAATTTTAGTATATTTTGTATTTTATTAATGTAGACAGTATAAAAAAGTTTCTAGTTAAATGTTCTATAATGTTATATCTTTTTAAAATACATAAAATGGTTTTAAATTAAAATTAATATGAAAAAAATTATTGGCAACTTTTTAAGTAATTACAAGGTTACAGTTTTAGATGTAAAGCACTGTTGGAATGATATTATACATTGTAAAAGATTCAGAGAAAATAGAAAAAATAAATAATGTAAGCTAAACAGCATATTTCTATAAAATTGTGCATCAAAAAACTGTTTAAAAATCATTAAAATATTTTTAAAAGCTTATATAGAATGAAATTTATGAAAATTCATTTAATAAAATCAGGACTGCAAAATTTAAAAATCATTATATAACGAAGCATTACTCACATTCCAACTTTTGATTCAAAATTGAAGCCATAAAATACACGTTATCCTCAGTAACCGTGAAAAATTTTATATAGTGCTAACAATATTACGTATTCATAAGTACCTTGTTTTTAAACTTTTTGGAAAAGTTAACTATTTCGGAAATTGATAGCATCATTAATTTGAATCCTTCTTCACATTTTAATTTCTGACTTTGCTAAAGAAAGACTTTTGTAGCGTTTTATGTTATACTTATTACATACATATATAAACACAAAATATTGTATTTACTTTATTTAAATAAAAATTAGAATTGAATTCTAATATTGCATGCAGTTATGACATTCATGTACCTATTGTTAAAAGAAATATACATCATTTTCTCCTTAAAAGGAATTTTTTTAAAAACATTTTGAAAAATAATTTAATTTGGTCGATTGTTCATATGATTAAGAAATTTTATGATTTTTTTTCAAGTATTTCGTGTATCAAAATTTAAAAGCAAATTTTCAGAAACAAATTATGAAGATCAAAATCACGTTAAATTATAATAACATTGTATTTGTGTATATCACAAGGACTCTAAGATATTAAATGTAACCCTGGTAATGTACGATTGTATTACGTCAGCGATGGATTGATCTATATATGATTGATCTACGCCTATTTGTATATAATCATTGTAACTAAACCACGTGAGGCAGAAAATAACATAGTACCACCTCGAAACCTATCCATCGTCACATATATATATATATATATATATATATATAAATAATATTATAAGGAAAAGAAGAAATTGTTACATGATATTACATTAATTAACATTTCGTAACAATTACTTTACTTAGCGCAATTATAATATGAAATATATTTCAAGCTGTAAAATGTATTAAATAACGTACAGATAAAATAAATAAGCAGATATGCTGCATTTAGGCTAGCACATGATTAATATAGAATCTACAAAGAATCCTGTAACGTTGAATAAAATATTTTTCGTGTATTTAAATGCTTGATATTTATTTAAATATAGGTTAACCCTGTTCTCTGATTTAATACTTCAATAAAAGTACGAAATTCGTATTTTATTTTTTAAGTAAAATACATTCTTGAGTATGTAGTTAATCATCTATCTATCCCTATTTTACATGAAGCAAATTATCTCGAATTGAGATTCATCAAATTTAGTAATTTATATGCGTAGTAATTTCATCGTTTACTATGAAAATCGTTGTTAAATTGCTTGGCTTGTATACAATAATTTAGAAAACTTTATAATATTATCTGCAGTTCTTTAGCTAAAATTGTTGTTGCTATATTCGCTTGGTTAAATAAAGCTCTTAGTTTCGAGATTTTTTTATTTAGTATCAGTATGATGAAGTTCAATAAATATTGAGCATTTTTAAAACATATGGGTTGAAATCAAGAGTACCAAAACTGTTTAGAATAAGAATCACACTGCAACTACATTAATTTCCAAGGGACCCAAACCGAGCTAGCTCATCATACCAACATACTGTACTTTTCCATTATGCACAAATTTTCGTTTTTGAACTAGCAGGCGAGTGATGTACAAGACGCGATCGAAGGATCAGGGCTTTTTTTCCGCTTATCTGTACAAAAAAACGTTCCCCAAAATTGAATGTAAAAAAATTTACATATCCAAGTTATCTGATAAGCATTTTAATATCTGATGAGCATGCCATATCTGATACCAAGTTATCTGATGAGCATCTTCTAATAATTTCCATCAGCAAACGTGATCCACGATTGAAAAAAATTGTCAATAAAAAGATTATAGTTACTTAAATCTCTTTAATCAGAACTATTTTTTATTTCTAATGGTAAGAGAAAATGAGAAATTCTTACGATATCAAACCAGTGCGAAGCACACACAAGACAAAGGAAAGCAATAAGATAAAAAAAGTCAATGTCTCATCATCAAAATTCTCGTGCTCCAATTTGTTTTCACCTCGGAATCCGTACACAAGACCCGCCATCCTGATGTATGGTGCCTGTCCATGATCTCATCTTTCCCACCGAGCAGACAATTTGGGCTACCAAAAAGGCCAATGCCAAACAGTCATGGCCCACCGCAAGTCTCAATATCGCAGCTGGCAAGAGAATGTTGAATCTCAGCTTTCTTAGATTGAGACAGGCTGCCCACATTCCATTGGCAGACAAAACCTACATGATGTCCGACGAAGGTGATCACTCTTGGAGTGTTGCTGCATGCCGATAGTAGCAGTTCTTTTAGTCGCCTAGGACTTTACCAGGGTTCACCAAGGGGAGATAGATCTGCTGTCGCACCCCTTAATCATGACTATAATGTTTAATTTCATTATGTGAATTTAACCAATGCACGCCACTTATTGTATGTTTTTAAGACAAATCTCATATTAATAATTACAGTTAAATCGTTAAATTTAATTATGTCACCCATTGTTTCTCCATGGATCATTATATAAATACATCTTATTAATGTTTCGTATGATTTAGTTACATTGTGAATTTGATAATGTAATTTGAATAAACTGTGGTGGCTAAATTGATGTTGCTCGTGAGAGTCATACTTTGGAGACGCCTAGTTTAAATGATAAAGTGTTTTAAGTGTGATAAACTGCAGGATTGATCCTTTTGTCATAGTATTTTGGGGGGCTTATAATATTAAAAAAGTCTGCATGGAACAAAGAATGATTTAATTTCGATTACCCTTAAGATAAAAAGCTATACGAAGTTTTATCTACAAATTTATAACACAATTTAAAACATCATTTGATTTTTTCAAATACATTCCATCAAGGGATTGATATGAAATATAAATTGGGTCAATATACATAGAAAATTATTTTATTTGAGTATTATTTGCATACTACTGCATTACATATATAGCGATTACATTGTCATTTCGCCAGACTCGTGGCTCAGTGATAACATTTGACGCTGGTGAGCATTAGGACGGAGGTTCAATCCGCTGGTGGGCTTTGTTGTAGATACGGTTTCAAAGAACGAGGAGCTCGACGGCGTGTGTCATGTTCATTATCTTGCTTCTTGAGACGGACTACTTGGTGGGAGTTTTCTGGTTTTCTCCCATATGATTCGCAAATGCAGGTAAGTTGCAGCTAAAATTCCACCCTGAAGTACTGCCCTCCTTCAGCGTCACAGAACCAAGTCAGACTTCTGCCTACGGGTGGTCTCCATCACAACATAATCTGCCGCTCTTTCTCCCCTTCCATGAAACCACACGGGTTCTTGGACTTGGTCTAGAATGTTGCCCTCTACCAAGTGGGATAAAAAAAAACATTGTCAACTTAACATTAACCATTGTCATTCCTATAGTATTCTTCTGAAAAAACTCGTTTGAAAATACTTTAGGTACTTCTAAGGTGCATAAATTGGTCCTTGGCTCCTAAAGTGCATAAATTGGTCCTTGGCTCCTAAGGTGCATAAATTGGTCCTTTGCTCTTAAGGTGCATAAATTGGTCCTTGGTTCCTAAGGTGAATAAATAAGGTCCTTGAAAATAGTTATGGTGCTCCGAATTGAAAAATTCATTTAAAATTGGGTATGTTAAATAGTAGTTAAAAGATTGATAAATTTAAAAAAAGTATTTAGATACTTATGTTTATGATAGTTTTATTATATTGTTATTTTCAAATACTGTTACTCCAACCAATACCAACTGTTATTCGAGTGCATCAAAAAGAAGAATGGATTTGCAGCTGAGGAAAAAAAAAACAAGGAGCAAGATCTGGACTGCATTACTTACCTTCCTTTTCCCACATCGAATTTCTCATCAGATTCGGAGATTTATTTATTTATATATTTATTTATATAGAAAAAAAACGCATTGTAATTAATAAAAGAATCGTATAGAATAACATTTGGGTACTTTAAGTTTCTAAGACTTTGTGATGCATGCACATGCCTTTTTAACAAAAGTTGGTATGACTATTATTTTACTTAAAAATATAATTTACTATTAAATAAAAGAATTATGAGATAGCTGATAAAAAATCGTATACAATATAACTAAATTTGTAACTTTTTGCCTTAATATTTTTTTTTTTATTTATACATAAAAATATGAACGTTTTAAGAAAAAAAGAAATAAAAAGTTAATTTGATATCTATTTATAAATCTATGCAGTCATTAACGGAAAAAATTATCATTTGGATGAATAAGTGATCAGAGGGTCCATAATGACCAAGCGATCGACATCAGAAGGGACGAGGTAATAATTTTGCCCGGAGACGTCTGAAAATATCGATCCCCATCACTTGGGGAGTAAAGAAAACCTTAATGTACTTTAACAGCCCTTTTAGACAGTAAAAAGTATATTTAAAGTGTGTGTCATTATAGAAAATTCGTGAAAAAAAGACACCGGGAACAATACAGTAATTTATAAAAATGTACTTCCAAACTTTTGATCATCATTATAATTGAATTAAATAGTTTATTTTCTTGCTTGCTTTGTCTTTCACGATAATTATTGTCAGAAATCAACAGCCTTTTTTTTATTAAGTCTTTTATCAATTTTTACGTTTTTTTATTTTCTTCAGATAATACATAATTTGAAAAAATAAATGTTTTATTGGATTTTAATTTTGTTGAGCATTAAGAACTAGCTTTTTTTTTTAAATCTCTGTATATCGGTAAGAAATTTAAAAATATATTTATTGACAGATTTTCCCAACTGAGAATTTTAAGAAAGAATATTTATTAATGACATGATTCCGGAGTGGTTTAGATATTGCTGAGTTAGGCTTGGGAGCCTTTATTTAGGGACGTATTGTCACCACCGTATTTATGCCAGAAAGGAACTAAGTTAATAAAACAAAGTTCATGAAACTAAGGTAACTTGAAACGATTTTTCTAAAACTTGCGTTACAGCATAAATCTAATTAAATCCGAAAAGTGTATTGTTCTAAAACCTTGCACCGTTGTATCTTTGACTATGGATACTTAACCCGATATCATTTACTTATATTACGAAATATATGTAGCAAACTTATCGTTAGTTAGAATGCAATGTGAAATAGCCTGAAGCACTCTATATCAAAGAATTAGAGTAGGAAAAAATAGCGTTTTATTTTTACTATATTCATGTAATTCAGAAATACACATTCATAGACAATAGAAAATGATAATGAACATTTCCAAATATCACATCTACTACTGTTTTGAGAAGTAGTAGTTACACCATTGTATCCCCTAGCGAGTGGTATGCTATATAGTTGAATATACCCTCCCTCCTAATGCTACACTCCGATCTGGAACAAAGATGGTAAACCCTTTTGAGAAGTGGGTGAAATTTGATTCTTTTTTGTTAATACTAAGCGTGGACACTACATCAATACCATCACTTGGAAGAGAGGTATGTGATAAAAAGGGTATCTATAATTTAGAAACATAGAACATTTTTTAACAGAAAAAATTGACAGTTCCTTTTTTAGTACTCATTTGTAAAAACTTTTAAAAAGGCCTACGTTCCCATTTTGTCTTCAAACTTTTATTTTTGCAAGTGAAGAGCAAAAAATATAGGTCGATCTCAAGAAATTGATATCAATCGGGTGATACAAAATATAAGCCCATCAGGTGACACCATGCCCACTGGAGCTCTGTATTGGGTATTTGAATGAACAAGGAATAAAGATAAACACGTAATTTTGAAATTTGCTTTATTAATGAACATAGTTGCATAAATATGTGTAAAGTAAAGTGAATAACAATATATTTCATGTGAATTCTATTGTTGCTTATTCTCAGATATTTTCTTAATATTAAGTTTGTAGTATTGTCGTTGTTTATGCAGCTCTGGATTATAAAAGGGTGTAGTTTGGTTCAGACTTGAGACACAGGTTTGAGAACACAGCACGCGCACAAACATCACATACTCTTAAAATTAAAGGTAGACGATATTTAACACATTTAAAGACATCTAATTAAGATACTCAGATACCCCTCGGATGTGTGAAATATACTTTCTCTCCGGGTGAGAGTCTGTAGGCAAACTTATACGCAAGTTGTGTCAAATATATTTCCTCTCAGGGATGAGAGATTACAAAGTAAATGTTTTTCAACAGAAGCGCATGATTGCGCTGTACGTCCACTCTTGTGAGAGTCTCGATACCTAGTGATAATTTCTCCTGAATGCCATAGGGCGCTCTTACAGTGCGTAGGAATAAATGCGGTAGCAAGTTCCTATTCTGCATCCAATAGTTAAACTCCTTTCGCAGTCAATTAATTTCCAAGCTTATTTCCGTTGATAGATTTTACAAAAGTTATTGATGAAAAGAATTTTTCGCATTAACTTTTTGGTCCAAACATAGAAAATTTCTTTGTTGATATAAAATTATTTGGTAAAAAATCACTTATTTTAATTTAAAGTTTAAATTTTTTTTTAGTGGGGGATTATTATCTGCACCACTTTCAAAATTTTCCTTTCTACTTCGAAAATCAAATTTATTTTTCTACTATATGATGCTTTGAAATTCAACTAATTCCATTTCTAAATCATAGATACATGGACACATAAATTCAATCAACCGTATAGAAATCGTTTCATATGGAAATAAAATGAAATGGATTTTCCAAACTTTTAAATAGATTAAAACCTTTCTGAAAAGCTTTTTTAGTTCCTGTATAAGGATTAGATGTTGCTTAATTACATTTTCTTGACTATCAAGCTTATTTACAAGTCTTATTGTGTGTTTCATGATTTTATTTCCAAAACTTTACTGAAAGTTTTAAATTTTATTATACATTTTTTAACAATTTCAAATGTCATTACTACAATTGGTTTTTACAATAAATGTTTTTATTTTGTTTATTGAAATATTGAGTAATGTCATATAAGAACATTAAATTTAACAACTATAAATTTGAAAGTTCTTCATAACAATTATTTTTATTTCTTCTAATAAATTGATTAACCACTCAAAAACTTGGCCTCAATTGAGCAATCGAACATTTATTATGTCACAATTCCAGAATAGTGATACTGAATTTTCTGTAATAATTCTACAAAGTTCTCGTTTATTAAGACCTTTTTCATTTATAAAATTGAGAATTTTTATTACATATGTCATTATACTGGAAATATTTTTTTTAACCTTGGTTTACACAAAAATCTTGCTGGTGTATTTATACAATGAAATTTAATCGAAGAATGTCTAATATTTTATTTCAAATGACTGATGGAAAAGCCAATGTTTTCCCTACCATGATGGATGTACCATCTGTTGTAACAAAAACAATTTTCTGTAGGTCAATTACCATTTCTTTATATGCATTATAAAATTCTTTTAAAACATCAAGACCGGTATATTTCTCTTTCAATTTTATGTGTTTCGTTATCTCTTCTTTCATATCGTCTGATTTATACTGATGTAAATGAAGGTTTATATTTAGATTTATATAAGATTATACTGAGTTATATTGTTTATATTGAGATTAATGGTCAATTACCATTTCTTTATATGCCAATTTTATTTTATATTTCAATTGTATTTGTTTCATTAGTTCTATCATTATATCGTCTGATTTATATTAAAAAAAATCTTCTAGTTGTGCATAACCATTTTACAAACCATTACTTATCATTATTAACCTAAAGAAATTGAGCATATTTCTGCATACTTAATGTGGTTATGTAGTAAGAAATATTTATTTATAATTCTGTTACTCGTTCTTTAATTGCATCCCTAGTTACTGGTAACTTATTTATACACTTTATTATTTAAGTCTTACACTTTAAAATCTGAAAAAAAAAGTTGATCTACTTTTTTAAAAACTCTTGTTTTACAAACTCTCCTTCTCAGAGAGCTTTCTCATGATGAGCAATGCAATCGGTTACTTGAAACCAGCTATAATGTTATCTTTTTGGAATCAAAAACATTTTTAAACAGTGGTTTGTAAATGTTTCTGGCTTTTTTTTCTGTAAAAATTATTTCTCCTTTCTTTGTGTATTGAGAAACTGAGATTTAAATACAACTTTTCAAAATGTCTTTTACCTTTCTATGTACGTGAAATGACTTTTTCGTTACAAATTATTCACACAATCATTTTATTATTTTCAATCACGTCATATTTCTAAAGCCATTCTATTTATTTTTCATCATTAGTGTACTTAATATGCATGCATATGTAAATGAGGAAATGTAATAATACGATATAATTGTATGCCTTAGCAAATCACTGCATTATTAAACACTTCTAGGCACGTTACTATAATGATATAGTTTAACATTGCGAGTTGATATATCCCATTCTAAGATTTTTTATGAGCTCTAAGTTTTTAATGGACTGTGGTGAGTCATATACATGTGCAGTTATACATTAGAAAATTATTTTGGCAACACCCAAATGGAAATATTTTTTATAAATTTGTCAATAAATATTTATATTTTAATTTTTAATAATTTTGTTTATCTATTCATTCTTTTATGATATAAAAAGTCCAGAAAACAAACTCGTGGATCATTTAAAAAGCTTTCGTAGATCAGTGTTCTGGCCCACGAGTCGTATGTTCGCCATTACTGATCTAGTGGGCTGATAATAGCCTAAGGTTTATATGGGATTTTTTACAAAATTAAGACGCCTTAAAAGCATGTAGGAAGATAATGAAAGCTATTGGTAGGCGTTTGAAAGAATCCAATAACCATTCTGACTGTAAAAGCATCAGAAAATGTAGTTAAGAATCTTTGTATTACAGCCAACAATCCCTGATTAACTCTATATATGAGTTAATCAGTGATTGTTGGCTGTGCTACAAAGTTTCTTAACTACATTTGCTTCTTCATATTTAGTGGAAAGTTACTTTAGTGCAGTCATAAATTCCTTAATGAAAAAAATAATAACCGCAAACTGCAATAGCAAAAACAGTAATTTAAGTATGCTACTTGTAAAAATAGAGCCCAGTATTAATTCATTGATGACATCGCACCATTTTCTTTCTTCTCATTAGGATCACTTTAATCGTATTTATTGTTTTTATATTATTCTTCATTAACCTTATTTTCACTGTGTATGAAAGATGTTATGCCTGATTATAATAAATTTTTGTGTGTTCAAGCTACATTGTTTCTTATTTATAACATCTTTATTTACTATGTTTTAAGATGTAGGCTGTTACAAAACACATAAAGGAAACATTTTTTTCACTACGGCTTTCTGTCTGTATTTTTACTACATCTTTTTGTTTGTTTTTACTACATCTTTCTGTTGCGCTTAAAGAAGTTATGTTTCCAGAAGATGCTGAGTAATACTGAAAATATGATAACAAAACAAATAAGTCCGTTAAGCTCTAAGAAGACAAAAGTCAATATCTAGTTTGTACATCCGTTAATCATGACAAACAATTATTAAAAATCTACATATTAAATTAAAAATTAGAATGTTTGAAGTTTTCCGCACTTTAACCAGGGAAAAATAAGCTTGCGAAACTGTATGATAACTATAAAATTTTTTACCATAT
This sequence comes from Caerostris darwini, assembly GCA_021605075.1. Taxonomy (NCBI): domain Eukaryota; kingdom Metazoa; phylum Arthropoda; class Arachnida; order Araneae; family Araneidae; genus Caerostris; species Caerostris darwini. The sequence continues at coordinate 1,044,861 of BPLQ01007986.1, read as the reverse complement.
CTTGATTCGTTATTTATTTAGCAATGTAGCATATCCTAATATTTTTATTAATTACTAATTATTATCTATTCAATTTCGAAACAAATCTATTTATCGAACAGCAATAAGAGGTGAAAAACTGCAGCATTAACTGAATGAAAAAATATTAGCCTTTAAAATTTTTTTTTTTCTAGAACATAAAGTATTTTACACAAATAAAGAAGAATATAAAATTTGAACTTTTTACTTTTTTTGTTTCCAAATTAGCAATTGTATTCTATCAAATTTCACTTGTTGATTCGTAACAAAATCTATGATGTTTGAAGAGTCGACAATTATCATCACTGAGAAGAAATATACTTTATTTATAATTAAAGTATATTTGTTTAATCACTTATATCTTCTTACATAAAAGATTTAATACTAACAGGATAATAATAAGGATAGGATATAGGAATAACAGGATCTTTAATACTACACAGGATGTTATTATAACACAAATATTATTATTATTAAGTTGAACATTTAAATTTATATAAACTAAAATCATTACCTTTTATAAATTTATATTTAATAATTACGAGCTTAATTATATATATGCCAAAACAATTTAAATGGAATTCATAACATTTTCTAATGACATATAATTCGTAAAAATGTTTTCTTATATTTCGTAATGATAGCCTTATATATTAGGAAATATTTCTTCTAATTATTAATTTTAAGAATTGCATTCTATATAATTAATTACATTTATTTCATAATAACATAAAAATAGCAAATTTTTCTAAAAAATATTCTTTTTTTTAATATGTTCATTGCATATGTTAATTTAAATATAGTAGATGGCATTGTATATATTGCGTGTAAATTCAAAAATTACTTATTTTTTAATTTAATTTTAAATAAATTTCATTTTTTTTATTACGTTTCATATAAATAATAATATTTGATTCTTAAGATCAAAACAATGCGTATAATATTTTAATAATGCAAATACTTATTAGTTGAAATTAAAGTACATATGTGAATAAAATGTTCGTATATGAAAGCATTTTTGAAAATTATTGCATACAACTATTATTAAATTAATGTACAAGAATTAACTAATATATATTAGGTAAACTACCAAAAATACACAAAAAATTATTTTGCAATTAACAAATTGCTTATGATTTGATAAAATAATTATTTTGAGATTATCAAAAAAATTATATAAATATAAAGGTTTTATTTATATTAATCATTAGTTAAATGAAAAACTATTTAAAGACGAATAATATAAAGTAATGCAATTTAAATTAAATACAGAGAGAAAATATCCAAATAAAACCCATAAAAGAAAATTGAAAAGCACCAATTACGATGAGGATTCTTAGTTCAACAGAGTTAAAAGAGAAAAAAATGAAGAAATGCTTTTTAATTACCTATTTTGAGAGCTTGCAGAATAATTTAAATTGATTTTTAAAGAGCAACTCCTTTTTGGAAAACAATTTCTGTTCACAAAAATAATAGCTTGTTAAAAATATTTTTTTTAAAAACTTCTAAAGAAAGATTAAGAAAATGTTTTCAGCTTTTTTTTTCAAAGAAATATTTTAAAAAAGATTATCGCACATAAAATGAAACGAAATATTTCAAAAAGCCTTTTAGTTTGTTTAAATATTTTTGTTAAGAAATATATTTTTTTCTAAAGGTATTAAAAAAATTCCAATCGCTGATCTGTCATTTATAAGGAAAAAAAATAATTGATGAAATATGGTGAATTACATATTCCTTAAGACTAATTTATCAGCAATTGTTACCGAAAATACAAAAAGGCTTTATGCAGGTCCTTTATTTAAATTAAAGAAGATCACAATTGTCGAAATAGTAATTAATTTGGTTCATTATAAATAGCAAGTGTAAATGTGCTAAGCTAATTACTATTCATTGAAATAGTTCACAAAAGAAGTTATTATTTACATAGTAATTAATATTTGTTTATAATTAATCATGCTTGCTTATTTAGCTCAGTAGTTCCAATAAGACTCTTAAGGTTACATAATTATTAGGAAATAAAAACTAATCTCATTATTTTGCAATTCATTAATAAGACAATGACTTAGATTAATAGTAATAATTATTATTTAAAGGTAAAAAATAACTATCATACATTAGTAAAAAAAAATTAAGCCATTGCATTTCAAGCTTTACATTTACTGATCAATATTCGAATCTTTATAAATCCATGAAAATTCTATAATTATAAATATAACGACAAAAGAAAATTATACATTATACAGTGGGAATTCAAATTAAACATTTTTTTAATCTATGATCACTATAAAAAATGCGGTACAAAATAAAGTATGTTCAAAGTAACATATTTTATAATGAACTTTACAGAAAAAAAATGAACGCTCATTAGTATGATAATAAACTAAAACGATCTTACGACATTTATTTCTATATAAATATAAATATTCAATAAGAATCTTGAAACATGATACTTTTGGAAATTTTTATCTAAATGCACAAATAATTGCTGAACTTTAACTATTAATAGTTTATATAAGTATTTACATTAAATTATATGTTGAAAATAAAATTTTGTTTCATAATCAAATACAACTTTGTAAATATAGAACAAGCATTGAAAAATTAACACAGTTGATCACTCTTGTAGAACTGATCATTTACATCTGATCTCTAAAAATATGACTTACTTGTAATTTATAATTTGAAATAATCTGATATCTAATTAGTGTCTACTTACTCTAATTACTTGTGATCTCTAATTAGAATTACTTACTCTAATTACTTGTGATTTCTAAGTTAGTAACTACTTAATTTAATTACTTGTGATCACTAATTATTGACTACTTAATCTAAT